>VZSZ01001842.1:774882-845531 GCA_013398815.1 Ibidorhyncha struthersii
CGCCCGTGCGCCGCACACGCAACGCGCGAGTTGTGTCCACTAAGAGAGAAGTTGATACGGGTGGAATAACTGAGTGCGGAGTACTAATTAATGGTGGGGTTGTGACTGATGCGCTCTGCAAGGTTTGTAGCACGCTGATTATCTTGGTCATTGCCAGTGCCTAATTGTTTGGCATAAAGCACTTGGAGCAAGAGGTGCGTGTTACTGTTCAGCTCACCCCAGGCCTTCTGCATAAAGTGGTGCTGTCTGAAGGCTATGTGCGTTGTGGTGTTTGTGTAAAAGTAACCAGTGTGATTTTTGCAGCCAACTTTTCTTTCCTTCCTTAGGCTAAAAAAATGTAAAATTAGGTGGAGGAACTGGTACTGCATTTTAACCCTTCACGAGTGTTCCGTGGAGCACTAGTTCAGATAGTACAGACCAAGTTTACCTAGAGGGACTCCCTCTTACGGTCACTGATGCGCAGACCATCTCACCACACACTTACCACATTTTTCTTCTGTCTTCAAGCATCTTGTATAATGCATGTGGCACTGGCAACTACAATGCTTGCTAATTGTATTGAATGCACTTCTAATGGCAAGAAGTGACAAGCCAACGTCTCCTGAGGGACTTGTTGCATATGAGCGATTTTGTTGGATGATTCTTAGGAATTGCATAGATAAATGGAGAGGGACAGGATAAAGCAGATAAGAAAATTATGTGGCCAGTGTTTCTTAGGCAGTTGAAAAGCAATTTTCTGGCTTTATTCTTACCAGCTTTATTGCAAACAAAAGATGTTGCTGGGCTGGCCTTTCTGCACATTGCCTTCTGTTCACAGAACAAATGCCAGTGTTGCCTCCTAAACATCTTTACAGTTTTCTGTTTATGTATCCCAGCGTTGTTTGGAGAAGTGTTGTGCTTACTCTCAAGCGCAGAACTCATAAGTCATAGGTGGAAGCCAAGCAGTCTGGTGTGGTCTGACACAGTTTATGCAAAATATCATCAGCTAACTAATTAGTATTGTTATTTGGTTATGGGAAAGTTCTTTCTTGCACCTTGCACTCTGCTCAAGAGAAGTGAGCCTGTCGTCCTTGTTCTAGGCAACTCAGCCAGCAGTATAGCCAGTTATTAACCCTTTTTTGACTTTTGTCAGAGGCTTCTGGTTTTGTCATTGGTGTGTCTTGCTTATGAAAAGGAGATATCATTGCTTGCAGAAGGAAGTGACACAGAGTGGAAAGAAACAAAACCATGGTTTATCAAAGTCTCACATGGTTAGTAGGGGACTTAAAAGGAGAAATAGCTGCCTTGTAAGAATGGTTCAGTATGCGTGGCTATTTAAGCAGTTCTTTTTCCATTCAGCTTTTGACAAAAATAGCTGTAAAGGAGCATGTGAACCTCAGAGCATGCAGTCTATTTTTTGATACGTCTTGGCTTACATTTGTCAGCTTTAGATTCTCTAGTACAGCACATTTAGTCTGTGCAAAATGTAGAATACAAGAGATGGGTTTCTTGGGCCCAAAAAATCCTTTGAGTTCATTCCTGAAAGGTGATGATTGCTTCAGTGATATGACATCACCTGCTCAAAGCAAGTGGTTTGAATCGATAGCTCTTCACTGATGATTGTATTCTATCTGATTTACTATTAAGTTCATTCACTCAATTCTTCTGTTTGGGAGCTTATGCTGAGATTTTGTGTGTACCTTATGCTTTTTCCCATCAATCAGGTGTGCACCTTACATTTCTGGCTCCAAGATAGGGAAGATGGTCAGCTTGTTCAGATGGATCCAGGGAGCTTTTAAACTTCCTGTAAGACCTCTTCTCTTGCCAACCTTTCCTATAAAAACCACTAACCTAGTTTCAATACACTACCTTTGCATTGCCCCTGCAAACATTTTTCCACAACCTGCAGGCTGTGAATAATTCCCTAGTATGCAGATTATTGACCTTATCTGGGAACATCAAAGCACTGCAGTGTGCTGATGCTGTGCCTTTCTCTCCAGTACCTACAATGTAGAGTTCCTTTCAGCAGCACATCGAGTGGTATCTGGGAATCTGATAAATATAATGTGGTATTTGAACCGATTCCAGCTTCTGTGCCTAGCAATAATTTGGTCTTTTGTCTATGCCAACAAAAGGCAAGGGGAATCTTGCTTTTTTTTCAATCTGGCATTCATTAAAGTATTCACATAGAGGGATTTGACTTTTCTCCTTTGAGTGTGCTGCTGCTTTTCACTTAAAAGTACTCTTGATGCATACATTTGAATATTTCAATGAGGAAAAACCTGGATCCTCAGTGGCAGGAAGACAGAATGCTATGACAGTGTCATACTGTTGTACCTGGCTAGGCACAGCATGGCACAGCACTTAAAATGGACACATGTACAGTAGGTAAGCTACAATGACAATGTAAATATGGGTAAGCATGCCTCACACTTGCTATGGAAGGAGCATTCTGCAATGAAAAGATTGTGCTAGAAGAATTTTAGTACCAGTTATTTAGCTTTTTGTGATGTCTTCCTTAGAGCACTGAATTCAACAAAGTAAATTAATATCTTTTAAGTGGCTTCAGAGCCTCTCAAGTATGATTATCAAATTGTGATTTTTAACTGATTTGAACCAGTGACACAGAAGCAAAAAAATTCATTGTATTAGCCAGACTCTTGTATATGCTGTTTTCATATTGTTTCCATGGGTCATTGTTGTTTACCTTTTCAGATACAATTCTTTTGAGCTTCCTGTATATCTGAAAGCACGACTGAAAATTATAGCTATTCAGAGAGGTACAGCTAGTTTAGTTACCTGTGGAAATTCACTGTATGGCTACATAGAAAAATCTCTGCTTATGTTTGATACTCCTCTTTTTTTGTTAAATGTGTATGTTCATCCTCCAGCATACCCACCAGTTTATAAAACTACAGGTTAGTGATTCTCAAGCCACTGAACTTTCTTGAAGAACTCGCCCCAGGGAAATTACGTGCTTGTAAATCTTGCTTTATTATGGCTCCATAGACCAGCTGCTAGCTGCTTATCTTTGTCTTGTGGACTTACAGTTTGGGAACCTCCTCCCTGAGATCCTAGGTGTGAAACCTGGTGTCATCACTGGGGAAAAGAGAGGAAGAAGTGGTTTTGTTTGGTTCACTGTGGCTAGGGTTTGCTAACTTCTCAGGGACATACCAACCTCAGTTTTCTCTTTTCTCACCACAGAGCTGTTGGTTTACAGTGATTACTTTTACTCATAATCCTTTTGTGTTACTCTGTGTTAACATATGGAATCAAAGACTGAAAAAGGTTGTAGAGAGATCCTTTCAGGAAGGTCCCTGTGACAACTAGTATTAGTATCTTTGACTTTTGTCTCCAGCTACTTTTAAAAAAAAATTCTTGAAAAAAATAACAGTTTTTATAAACCACAAAATAACAAGAATCTGTGCTTGTTTAACTGCTACAGCTTGAGATGCAGTGTACGCAAGGACCGGGTCTCACCGCCCTACATGCAGTGTGCCATTCCTCGTTTGTGTTCTAATTCATCATTCATACTCTGGTTGTGCTCTCTCCTAACTGACTTTGGTGCTGTTGGTTTGCTGCCTCCTTGAGCTTAGTCTTGCTGACTTGAACTGTTAGAAGACAAAGCTGAATCAAACCTTCCCTCCTTGCCTCCCCCAGTTAGCATAGTAAAACCTAGTAAGAGTAATACAATTTTTTTCCCATGGACTGCTGTGCTCTGGTGCTTGTGTTGGGCACTCTGCTAAATCTTCAGTCAGATAAAGTAAAATACATTGCACAAGGGGAAATAAATCTTGTTTCATAATGTGGGGTTTCAGACCAGTCCTGCTTTCTCTGGCTTGTGAGAGGTTGCTGTACCAAGAGAATCATTTCCCTTTGTCATGTGCTGACTGCTCTTGAACTCCTCTGTCGCTGTGGTTCTGCAGACTGCTGCAGAGTGACTCTTCTTGAATCATATTTGCATATCATTTCCTTTCATCACAGGCTGCTTGCTGGAAAATCAGCTCTCCTGTGTCTTGTATTGGTTGTTTGCTTTTACCCTCAAAGAAAGATGGTTTAGATTTGTTCCATGTCTGCTCTGACCTTGTTGTGTTGGTAGTTTCTGTACTGGGTCCGTACAACATCTCCCTCTTTGGTTATGTCCCAAACTGGGTTTATATTTATGGTAGTTATCTAGCATTTGGCTGTAAGAGTGGATTTTTCCCTAGTCCTTTCTGGGACCAACATTAGCAGGTTTGTTACCTTATCTTTGGAAAGTCCAGGCTGAAATTTCAATCTCATGTAGTTTACCTGTGTATGAATCTCACCTCAGACAGATCCCCAATCTGTTTTTCACATGTGCTTTATGATAGAGGTTTTTTTTGCCTACTATTGACCCAAAAGAATTCAATAGAACAAACCTGGAATTCATCTGCTTTAGCTCCTTCATTATGTATTCGTTCTGTATTTTTATTTAACATCAGGAAATATAAGTCTGACTCCATTCACAGGGATCCTGCCTGAGTGTCTGTGCTCACTTTCTATTGGATATAAATCACATACTGTAAAGATAACAGACTGTGTCTACATATACAGTTATGTCACTGCTGGGGGAGGTATTTGGTGGATGTAGTGCTGAGACCAGTAATATGGCACATACTGTTGGTTTGTTCACAACAAAAAGCTACTACTATTTTGATATGTCTGTTTGGTCTCCTATTACAGAACACTTACAGCACTATAAAACCACTTGATCTGCATGTACTCATTCTGGTAATAAAAATATCATAAAACCTTACTATGAGTCATTTTGTATGTATATAGCTTTGTCTATACTCAGCTTTTAAAAACACAGCTTCTTAAAAAAAAGACAAATGAGTCGTGTGATGATCAGTAAAATATCTAAGTACCTATTAGCATTTATAAAGCATGGTCCAAGGATTAAATGACTCTATAGCAGGCATTTATGCTTGATTTGAGGTTCTGGATTAAATCTCAAAATGCCCAGAAAATTCCTTGCAGTATTAGCCCAGCTCCAGATTCTCACCATTCTAGCCGAAAGATCCTTACTCTTCCCTATGACATTGAAGGAAGAATATCTTCTAGCTCAGTCTTTGGGACAAAAATCTCTTTTGAAGGGATCCTCATTCCTCTGTATTCTTTAAGTCTATTAAAATTGTAGACAGGACCGCATTAATCCAGAAGTGAACCAAGACCTTCTATAATCCATTGTAGTTGAGAAAGAAAGCTTGTATAAAAGCGGGCTCAACTGCCTCTCTTATTTCGCTTGTCAGTGGGTTGCTGGTCTGTTTTCGGCTTGTACATTCCGTTAGGTATAGTCCTCTGCTCAGAGTTGTACGTTACTGCCATCTAACATAGCACTGGCTGTTGTTTATATAGGAAATTGGGTAATGCTTCCTAACACAACACTTAGCAGGATTTCAGATAAGGTTCAGGCTCTCATAGAGATATTGGAAACAAGCTTGGTTGTATTAGGTAACAAAACCCCAATATAATCTTTCCTGTATTAAGGCAGAATTTTATGGAACCTGACAGGGAGCAGAAGCTTTCTCTGAGGTGCCTATAATGTTGTGTGAAGATTCTTGCTCCCCTGAGAACTCTCGTCCTGAGCCCCTGTTGAAGGCAAGACACTAGAAGTGGTGTTCTCAAAGACGTGTTAGTACCAGTATGCATTGCAAACCAAATTGTAGTAGTTAGGTGTAAACAGTCTTTTACCACCTGTTCATAGCCGTAGGCTAACTTAAATCCTTATAAAAAAATGATTGATAAATGGTATGAATTACCTCTTCTCCAATAAAATAAAAGCATGGCGGATGGTATAGTGGCAGTTTTCATTTTGAGTCCGTCATTACCCCTCGTGTCTACAGTATTTCATAGTAGAAAGTAGATGATCTGGTGGGAGGAGTACTGTGGAAATCTGGGGAGAAGAGGGAAGGATCTGGTTACAGGTTTGATGTGGGGGTCCTGTCATGTACTATTGTTTTTTTTTGTTGTCTCATGGATTACTTGAGAAAGTAAGTTATTTTACCAATCTATACTTTATAACATACTGCAAAAGGGCCCTTGTGATAACTTTTGTGAATAGGTGTGTTTTGAAATATTCATGTGAAAAAATAGTGAAGTGAAAAAAAGTGTAGTGTTTGTCTTCAAGATTCACCCTCATGTGAGATACTTTTTTTCATGCAGATTAGATGTGATACATCAGAGATCCTGGACAAGACCATTCCGCTCATTAAAGACAAGGTGATGGAAATGAACCACATCTATGCCAAAGTTGATAAATTAGAGGTTTGTTCATTGCATTAGAAAATTTACATCCTTCCTTTTACGTGTTTTATGGGTTAACTGTCCAGGTATTTATATGGAACACTCAGATGTTTATGGCTCTCTATTGGGTTATGTTTGTTTTTAAATCAGTATGTTTACCCACAGTTCAGCACAGGTAACTGTTTATGGTTTTAGAACACCACTGAATAATTTATTGCTGTGGATTCTACAATTTCTAATGGTAGATTAAAAGCATTAGTTGTGGTTTTGATGTTAATAATAATGCTAATAATGTTAATTTGTTTTGTGACTTGAAGGAGTATCTGTGAAACCATTTATAACTTCAAAGATTCAAGTCTCACATCCAGTGCTGGACATACCCATTTTAAGTCATTGATGATCACCTTATGTAGTAGTGGAGAGATCGCTGAGCTCCCATCTTCTGTTGTGTCTGGTTTGGTGTTTGTTGTATCCTGAATGAGGGAAGCCAGTATGACTCACTAAGATGATGCCCTCACCATATTTAGTAAGTGGTATGTTAAAATTTGTGTCAACTGCGGGCAAGTTTGCTCTAGGAGGAATATAAAGAAAACATGATGAGATGAATTGTGTAATGTTTAAAATCAGTTTTAACTGGGTCAAAGTGAAACAAAACAAGTGTTTGTGGCATTAAATCCAGACAAGCAGTGCTTAACTTCAGGCTCTACCCTGGTACAAAGTGATATCTTCTGGTAAGGTTTATTACTGTGGGAGGGACAGGACAACTGACTTAGTTTTCAGCAAGTTTCTTTAAATACAATTAATTTTTTTGTAGTTTGCATTTCTATACCTACATTTAATAACATATTTATCGAACCACTTCATATTTTATGGACTTACACAGCACCAGGAGAAAGCTTCAGACAGGAAACTAAGGCAAGTCATTTTAGAACAAAAGTAGGAGTCAATTGTTAACTTGTTTAGAATCTGTCTAATTTTCAGAACTGAGTAGCCCAGTTCAAGAAATAGCTAGCGGGTTCTCAGCATACTTGACAATTTGGCCATATTTGAATACGTGCTTAAACTAGGACTGTGAAAAATGGCTAAGTGAATCAGGTTCCAAACCAACTGTTCTTGGAAGTGTCTCACCCATTAGGTCTCTTTGCAAATTCCATCCATTAGGTCTCTTAGCACATTCCACGCTTATGGGTGATTAGGATTTTTTGGAGAGTGTGTATGTGGCGGTGTTTTTGTCTTTGAACAGGAAAATAAAATTAAAACTCTTAGCAATTACTTATGCCAAAAGGATGGTAAGCAACAGGGCTCCATATTGTTTTTTTCCCCTCTAATACAGGGAGGGGGGAACCCCCCCCCACCTTTCTGATCCCATTCCCCTAGTACAACTGTAAGGACATAGTAATTTGGAATATGAAGAAAACATCAGTCTGCTAGGCTGCAGGTTGTCCCTGAATAATGCAGCAGAATGTTGTTGAGCGGCTTTTTTTGATTATTAAGGGAGGATAATACCTTGATTGGCTAGGAATCAGTTTTTTTCCCTAACATTACCAGCTGTAATGGCAGTAATCTGAGAGTACAATATTAAACTGGCAATTTGAGCAGTAGTTAATGTTTTAATCAGAACTTTTAAATTTAAAGCTTAACATCCATGGGGATTTTCAAGGGAGAAATTAACTTCTACTCCCAAGAATAGAAAAGGAAGGGACTGTTGTGTAATGGTTATATAGGATGAGAATCTGCTGGGTTTTAATTTCGATATTGCCACTGTTCAGCCTCACCTTCCCCATCCCTAAAATGGGCAGTGCTCCACTTCTCAAAAAAAACCCAAAACAAGTGAAGCTTAATCATTAATACAGAGTATCAAAACTCTTTACAACTGTTCTGTATTTTAACAAATAAATACTGTATTCTTTCTAGTTGGCTTTTGCTTATGGCTCAAATTTCAACTGAAACTGAACACAAGTATGTTTTAGGTCAATAATTCCCGACCTTTTTTAGTTAAATTCACCTGTCCTTATTTTTTCCTTTGCTGTCTCCGTCATCCTACCACTTTTGCCACTTTCTCACTCCCACCAGTAGTAGCAGTGTCTTTGCAGGTTCTGAAGAGCTTTTCAACTCACTGCTGAAATGTTGCCAGACATTTAGACACTATGCAAGTGCTTACATCCTCTGTATGCTGAAAGGGGAGCAAATGTCTGCCCTTAGGTAAGGAGAAAAATTAGCCCTACGTCATGACCGGTGGTTCTTCTCATGACTGTAAACATCTGTAGTCTACTTCTGAGTACATGCCCCTTGGATATTTATATTAGTAATAGTGTACTCTGAAATCTTGCTAAAGCTTTTTCTTTGACTTCTGATCTCTAGCTAGGATAATGTTGAAATCCAGCACAAGTGCTTTTAATTTTCATTAGGTGTTTTTCCTCTCTCCATAGGCATTTGTTAAAATGGTTGCACACCATGTTTCCTGCCTAGAAGAGCAAGTGCTTGAAGCAGAGAAGAGCCGTGGCACCTTTCTTAATACTGTTTGCAAATTATTTCAGTGTGTAACTATCTCGTCATTTAAAAATGTGAGTATTTTTAAAGCTGCTTCTGGCAGATGGGAAAATAATATTAAATACCCTTACTGTATCAAATGTGGCCTTATAGCGTATTTAATTATTAAGTGGTGTAAAAGAACTAGATACAGTTTGCTTCTGTAAGGGAGCTTTTTTACTTTTTTAAAAAATTTTCAATAATTTTCTATTTTTTTTAAGGGTTGCTACATAGGCATTGAATAGTTCCAGCAGTAATTTTTGCATTTCAATTTTCTGCATTTTGCTCCTGAATGAAAGAATTTTCTCTGTATATGTATATGCAAATAGGAAGCTTGTTATACATCATCTTGCAGTAAGAGACATAAGCATAGATTGTTCTTTCTGCTTAGTCTTTGTTTTTATATCAGTTATGTCAGAATTCCTTTATTAGGTCCATGAATGAGCACTAGAGGGGGATGAGAACTCTTTGAGTGATTTAGTGATATTTGCTGATAGAAGAAGAATCATGAGAGTTAGAGATAATGAGATCTGATATGGACTCAAGGAAGATTTACATACTCTTCGTCCTTTCTGTCCCTGTTCTTTTCCAATAGTGTCTTCATACCACTTACCTTTACACTCTGTTTTCCTTCTCTAAGCTCTCAGGTCATTCTCTAAATCTGTCATTTCCCCAGCAATTCATCACAATCTCTAGTTAGCCTTTTCTGAACTCATCCCTTCCATTCCCCCCTCTCCATCTCGATGTGAATCTTCCATGTTTTCAATCTTAGCATGTCTCTACCAGGATCCTTGTTCTAATTTCAAGTACCTCCCTGCTTTCTTTTGTCCCTTCTGTATTTCCACCATTATGTTTCCCTCCTCATTTTCTTCCAAGGGGCTTCCGTGCCAGGATGCATAATATTGGGTAGGCAGTAATGCACAGGTATCGGTGATCACGTATGTACAGCTGAACCACTCCAAACTTTTGTCTGGTGTTATAGCAACCTCTGGAAGCTTCAGTTGCCGAAAAAGTCCAGTTTGTTTTCTGCAGATCCAGGACAAACCTTAACTGCTTAAAGAGAATAATGAATATTCAGTCTGGTTAACAGAGGCATGGACAGGAGATGGTACATACTGATTTCACCTTCAGCTGTCAAACTCTAGTGAATCTTTAGAAAACCACAGTTTATACAGACTCAGTAAAGAGTTGTAACTTGGCCAGATTTGGTAATATTTTCATAGGAATAGGAAATATGTCCCTGATATGAGGGCAGTCTACTGCCAATTTAAAATCTCTGTTGTAGCTTATGAAGGCACCAGAGCTTTTGAAAAGAGCTAACCAACACATTCCTTCCCTTAATTTCATTATCTGAATTGGCTTGATTTTGTTCCCTAAAACTTTCCAAACATGTTAAACCTGCAGCAGATACCCAGTCTGGAAAATATATCAAAGCTGGAAGTTTTGCAAGGTTGGTCTGCCTATACAAATAGTGTTGTATAACTGGGATGCCAATAAGAACGTGGAAAAGGCCAGACTCTTTACTCGGAAGCTGGCTTGAGTTGGGCTTGAAGGCATTATAGCATTTTCAGGGTTTCTTTTCCTTAAAATTACAAAGAAAATTTTGAAATATTGCATAACTGTATTGATGCTTGCAGGCATCTTGGAATGATAAAATTAGTGAACAAAAGATAAAAATAAATAGGGAATGCTGTAGCTTCCTACTGTATTGATCTTATCCCTCCCTCCCATCCTTGCCCCCAAAACCAGAACATCTAGAAAGCATGGTGAGAGGGGTTACATGGATGAGCACAGATAAGGAAAAGTTCTCTCACAGGAATTTCTAAATAGACAAAGACTCAGCCTGAGAGAGGTCATTCTGTATGTGGAGCAGGTGAATAGAGAATGATTATTCACTCCCTCCCATAATTCAAGAACCAGGGTCATCCCATGAAATTATGAGCAGGCAGGTTCATAATACAGAGAGGGAGGTACTTACTTCACACGATGTATTAATATGCCATAGAACTTACGTCCACAGGATGTTATATATCCCCAAAGCAATTAGCCAATTTTTTTCATGGGGAAAAAAATCCAGCAATGGGTATTAAACAAAATATCCATCTTTCAGCCACAAATTCTTGAAGACTGCAAAGCAAGCTTGTCTGTTTGCCTTTTAAACCTTGCCCTAGGCAACCCCTTCAACTGGTAACCACTTAAGAGGGATTATTTGGCTGCATGGACCTTTGAATGATACAGTACAGCTACTTGTTAATAACTTATACACTGTGGTTCTCACTGTAAATTCTAGCTCTGAATGACAATGCTCTGTGCTGGCAAGGGATTATGCACTCCTAGTAGAAGCATGCAGGAAAGGATTGAATTGTTTAAGGACATAGAGTTTGAATTTCAGCAGCAGCTTTCCTTTTGGTTTGACTATTGCCTGAAACCTAACGAGATCCATGCAAGCTATGCAAGTTTCTGTACTCTCTCCAAATCTGTTTCTTTCTAGTTGTTCATCATTTGTCCCCTGTTATGTGCGATATCATTGCAGAGATGCCCTTTTGGCGTCATTTATCATTTGAAAATTAAGACTGTCCTGACCAATTTTGTAGGTGAGTTTAAGTTGTTCTGAAATGATAGTATCCAACTTGTGTAACTTTTTTCCATAGACTGGGTAAAAAAGTTTGAGAGTTCCCCTTTCTCTGAGTAGAGTAGGTTCATATGTATGTATTTCAGCTGTTCTTTCCTCTTCTAATTAAACATGCATGCTATTTTAAATGTAAGGAAATTCTCATTCTCATAGTGTAGCAAAATCCTGTAATGTTTGTCTTTTTTATTTTTGGCTCTGGTTTTTTGGGTATTCAGAAAGTTATTTCATAAAGACTTTGGTGCACAGTAACACTGGGAAAGGTGTCTAATCGGTGGGACAAAACCAAGTAATCAGAATTCACTTTTTGTGTTAGGAATATCCAGAGGCGGTCTGAAAAGAAATGACCTTATACTAAATATAAATTACAAATATGACTGGGTAAGTCTGACAGGTTATAAGAATATAACAACTCCTGAGGGAACAGAACAAAGGAAATAACTTTCTCTTGAGAAATTTGCGGCTCTGTGGAAGGAAAGCTTTTCTTCTGTAAAGCCTGAACTGTGATTTCAAATCTTTTATCCAAAGATGTTATCTGTGCCCTGGCTGAATGGGGTTCAACAATCTTAGAGAAAAGACAGGAAATCTATTTTAGAAAACTTCAGCATGTGGAGTTTAAAAAAACCCACTAGTATCTTTTCCAATGGAAGAAAACTGAATGTCACCATCTCTTGCTGTTTTGTCATGCATCTTGTGATATCTGGCATTTTCTTAAAGTCAGAAATTTTCTTTCAATGTCATTGGCTGGGAATCTTGACAAATATTTATTTTTAGAGTAATTTTTAATGCTTGTATAGTTGCAGGTAAAGGCTTATAAAATCATAACTTCCAAAAAATCTCATGCCAATAGTATCAAGAAAAAGGTGCACGTTTATTAGATTTTTTTGGAGGCTTTTTGTTGTCTTTTTCTTTCTACTGATACTGTAATCTCTAGAACAGCAGCTGCTTATCTAAGGTGGGGTTTGCTTTCTTATCCTGGCTAAGGTGCTGGCTAATGTTTTCTCCTGACACCTGGTGTAGATTCTGACAAACTGAACTGGGAAATCAATAATGGGATATGAAGCATTCTGTGTGTTACTTTATTAGTTCATCTGAGCTCAGTAATGAGCAAAAGTTATAGCTGAATTGTACTGGCTAAAGTACTTAGGAAAGAGACCTGTACTTAATTTTTTTTTTTTTTCTGTTGTTACCAGTGTAAAGTGTGGAAGTGGACATAGACTTCTGGCTGCAGTCTCCTTAGTTTGATAGTAGATTCATTCTCTGAGAGAAGAAAGCTCAGAAGGACTAAGGAACTATGTAGAGTTATGGTTTTGCTTAATGTAGAGGACAGCTAGCTGGGTTTGAATTTTCATAAATAAATCTTAACAAAGATAAATCATTAGAATAAGAAATCTTTCCTATATTGAGACTTTGCATTTTTTTTTAACTTTTGCAGGTCATCCTTTAGATCTAACTTAATGTTGGTTTCAGCTTCACTATTTGCTATACGTTACCGATTTCTTTTCTTGAAGACTCCAAAGCAGCACATATTGGGATTTCTGTTACTGTCTTTGCACTGACAATGTGTGATCGCATATATGTCATGCTACTTCTTTATGTCCTAATTTACCTCACAAGATAATGTTTAGTATTTCTAAAATGCTATGAGATTTTTCTGACAGCCTTGAAGAAAAATATTTGTTAAATTATTACTAAAACATACCAGATGGGAAAGATATGAAGAGAGAAAATAGAGAGGAGTATTTCAAAACTGGGGGTGTACTGTGTCCGTATTTAAAACTCATTAATTTTCAATTGCTGAATACTGCCAGCCATTTTTTTAATATTGGGAAAATAAAAAAAAATCTGACATGTATGTAAATATTTAATGTTAAGAACTTCGGGGGCATGTTCAGTTTATTTTGCCTTCAGTTATGCTTGAAGTTCATCCAGCTCCATTCTGATTTGGACTGATTCATGAACTGGTTTGGGAGCACCAGAGAGGTCACACTGGTTCTGTGTCAAGAAAGATGACACTAAAAAATGGGAAGATTCAAGTGAGGGGATGCAGTAGGCCCAGAAGTCAAGATTTCACCTACCCATGGCTTTAGCCATCATTCACCTGCTTCTTTGAGGGAGCCTACACAATTCTTGAAGTTAAGCGAGAGTTTCTCGCTAGTTTGCTGGGTCTGGCATAAAGTGGACGAGCTTGAGAGAGGCTACAATGCTGTGCTTGGACATCAAGCAGTGCCACTGGTTTGGAGGTGCAGATGAGAGTGCTTGGGGCTTGAACACTGCACACAGGAGTAGAAATATACACGTGCACACACCTGGGTATTAAGAACATTAGGGAAGGCTGGGGGAGGAGTAGGAGCTTGGGCTGGTGGGATCCAGCAGGCACACATGCAACACTCTTGACGGTAACAGTGTGCAGTTTTCAAGTGTGTATGAACAGAAGTCAAAATACAAGATACTGCCTTTTCCCACTTGAACCAATTTTGGTTGAATGCACCTACAGCAGGTGTAAAAAGTCTTTGCACTAGAAATGTCCCTGTTGGACTGTCCAAAGCAGGTGAGCAGAGTGGCACATGAGTAAGGGTTTGTGCAGCACGTGTTCTGACTTACATACCTAGCGATGGGGAGAAACTGTAGTGTAGTTGCTGCTCTGTAGAGAGCTGTTGGTGCAAAGGGTCTTTTGTATTAAACAGATGCCACTTAGGGGAGACATCAGACTTTAAGCGAGCCATCATGCTGAAATGGTAGCAGGGGAAAAAAAATTCTCTAGCTTCTGTGCAACAAAGAAGTTAAAATAACAACCTAGATTCTTTTTTTTTAATCAGTGCTAAGATTGGCTTCTGACTTCCTGTTCTCTAATGGGAAGGGATTAGGTCCTTTATGTTTTGAAAGAGACCGAGCCAATTCCTGTTGCAAAATTCCAGTAGTGAGATGAAATGAATGAATAAAAACAGCTAGGAAAAAACTTGATTTGTCAGAAAGCCACCTTCATTAGTGCTCTCATCTCTTTTCTATCATAGAAATTGTTTTTAAGCTATAATTGCATCTCACTGACAAAGGCTTCTGGCTACATATGTAAAGATTTGTAAAATACTGCCTTTCTGTAAGCTGGTATAATCTGTGCCAGAAAATAGAAACCCAGCCTCTACACGTAAAGAGCTCCTCCTCCAGAGTTCAGTTTCAGTGACTCTATTGGTTAGTATTGTTGAGCTTTAAATATATTCTGCAGTACATGGTTAACTAGGCTTTGATGCTTACTCTTGAAAGGCAAGAAAAAAATCTTCCTTCAGAAATGTTTTACATAATATTGCTCTGTGCAGAGTTAAAGTGAATTGGTTACAGAAGAGATTTTATCTGGCGCCAGTGAAATAAGCGGTAAACGTCTCTTCATCCTCCCCACTTCTCATGTTCCTTTTGGCTGTTCCTGTAAGGAATGTAGCAAGCAGTGGCCACTGCTCGCACTATTGATTTAAGCATTTGCGTGTTATACATTGCAGCTCTGCACTGGCCTGTCTTCTGGGGCAATATAGGATGTCTTCAGTTGCATCAGATTTTCTGTTCCTACTTGGATTTTTGTCTTCCATATGAGGCTCTGTGCCATTATATCCATTGTTAAACAGGATTGTGTGCACTCATCATTACAAATCAACACATGTAAAATACTTATGCTTCACAATCCCAGTGGTTCAGGATTCCTATTCGTAAACCTGTGCTGCCGTCAATTCTTAAAAAAACAAAAGCAATAAAATAATAAAAGCTAAAACTTGGCTGCTGGTCTCTAGCATTAATGTCCTAGGGCCCGCAGAGCAGCATGTTGTGAAAAGTGCTGTTAGGTCCCTTTCTTAGCAGAATTACTTGTCTGGATTTTTCTCACAACATCCCAGTTTTCTTGTTACAGGTGTGCTATTTATACCTCTGGTGTTAAGAGAAATTAGCCACATTTTCCAAAATATTAGTATTCTTGTACTAAAAAAGGATGACTGTTTTCCCTGTTCCAGGGTTTCTTCGGTTATACTATTTTTCTCAGTTTATGCTCTACCAGATACATTTTAAATTCTAGCTGAGATGCAGAAGCATAATTGCAGATTAGATGATATTAGGGTTAAACATTTCAAGTGGATTGTAGTACACTGAGAAATTATGTTCTTGCTAGCCATAGTTGTGGTGAGCTTGTTGGGAACTTTGTTCTACCATATTTCTGTGAATTATTGTCTCCACAGTATGGTATGCACCTCCACTTATTTTTGTAACCATGTAATATATACTTTTGTAATGGTGTCTCGTCAGAGGAATGTCTAGAAATTGCAGTCTCAGTGTGACAGAAGGAAAAAAATTGTTTGTTTTGTTCCTATTTTTAATTCTGCACAACAAAAAGTTGACGTTTAAAATTGTTTTCTGTTTACAAACATTTTCCTTTAATTTTTTTTTTTTTTTTCATAATTTATTGTGGGGGCTCAATGCTCTAACTGAGATCAGAGTGCTAAACCTTGAAGCACACTATTGACAGTAGTTTCAGGCTGCTTTCTGGGTAAACATACCAGACAAATGGGCAAAAGGAAACACAGGCACCATCTTGCTTATGGGAATTGGAGGCATACAGAAATAAAATCACTTTATTATGGTTGTACCATAAATCTACCATATGGCTTGGCACTACGTTGAAGTGTCCACAGAACCCTGAGTAGAAGAGTCTCTCTGCATGAAACTTGTTTGCTGAACTATTGTAACGCTTCAGCTTTCCACCTGAAGGCCTTTTGTAAAGGATTAAAAAAGAACAGGTGAACAAATAATCCATTTTATAACTGAATAAACTGGTACAAGACCCAAGAAGATACTATGAGCTAGTAAAAGGTTTAAATAGAAAAATCCTCACTCCAGATATCCCACAGAGTAATTTCTGTGTTAAAATTTGGATTAATTTGACATGAGGGAATTTTGGAAAGGAATTTTTATTCTGGTTTGGCTTTTATAATATGGAACACATTGTAGCTTGTGGATTTTCACAGTGTCTTAAAGTGATACTCAAACAGGAGCAACTCTCATAAATAACTCTTATTGTAAATCAGGTTGACTCTTTCTGGAAGTACATTTATAGATTAGGATGAATGAAATATGAAGGCTGTCTGGGAAATAAAGATCTTGACCCTGTATAAATACTTTCAAAGTTAACCATAAGTATGTGTATAGCTATCAACTCATATGCAAAGTGATCCATGAAATAGTGTTGTTTGTGAAATTAGTCTAAATCTTAGCTTTCACTAAAGTACTTGAGATAATCTGTGTATGAGGTGAGAGGTAAAGTGAAGGGTCAGATACTGGAGAAATTTTTTCTTCTCTCACTTTCAACAAATGACCACGGTGCTGCTAAAGAACACATTGCTGTTACTAAATTGCCTGTTCTCCAAAAGCAAGGTCAATTAGAAGGTGTTACGATTTTTACACAGGCATACTCTGACAAATGTGCATTCTACTTTCTTGCTCCGAGTAAAGCCGGAGTCTTATTCTAGTCCTGTGGCACCGTCTGCTTATGGAATTCATTACTGCCTTCCTGTCTGCCCTCCCCCAGCTTCACACAGATGGCCAATTAACTCCCCCCTTCCTCTAGTCTTTCCTCCGTCTCCTTGTGCTGCCACATAGATGTTCCTACTTGGGACGCTCACCACTTTTAAAACGTATTTTATTGACTCATTTCCAGTGCCTCAGCCTTTTCTGTGTGAGGGTCTTACATATGGAAGTCTCCGCGGGGGTGCTACTGGCCTTCTCTGTGACTCACTTTCTTGATGACTGCTCTTGACTTGGTGGTTGTTCATACTTCCTCCACTTCGATTTTGTCTGGGACCTTTTTTTTAAAAAAAAAAAAAGTTGCATGTCATCTAGGAGCATGTGTAACTGTTAAATGCGTTTAGAATAAATATCTGTATTACAGGGCAATAATGAGAAAAAGGAATCACTAGAAGTCGAAGAGGTGAAGTGGATGCCAAGCTCTTGTGAAGAAGATAACAGTGGCTGGATCTTTTGTTGATATGCTAAAGTGAAACCAAAGTTTCATTTTCTTGCATATGCTGGGCTGTTAACTGGGGCGGTTTAGCTGCTGCTTCTGCAGTGTGGAGGAACACTAGAGAAGAGGCAGAGAAGCCAACTGGGGTTGAAAATCACTGCAGCTGTCTTAATGCAAGCTGTTCTCTCTCTGAGCTTTCAGTTTAATGTATGCAGTCTGCCACATTAATTCTTGAAGTAGCTCTTAAATGGGTAGCTGTAAAAGGGATAATCTTGGTCCAATATACTTTTGAAAATAGGAACTTGAATGTTGTGACAGGAGAGACGCAGATCTTTGTTTCCTAGCATCAAAACTGTATCAAGTAAATAAGCAATTTCACAGTAGTCTTCAAAATTATTAAAGATGTTCATAAAATCTGTGCAACTTTTTTTAGTATAGAGAAAGCTACTCACAAAATGAATTCAAATCTCAGGAAAAGGGCAGTAAGGAAAGAACTGAGGACAGTAATACTTAAACATATGGGTTTCATTAATGTGAGAATGAGTGAAGTGTTAGAGATGCTAAGTGAATTCAAGAAACACCTGGGCTCTTTTGTGGAGAGGAAAGATCTGGTGAAAGATCTGGGGTGGAAGTGAAAAGGCATGAGTTTTAAGTATGAAGGATCTGGGACCAGATGAGGTTTTTTTCACTATAAAGAATGCCTTGTGTTCAAATATTTGTGGCACGAATATATCCTGCTAGTGTCCTTTTTTCAGTTGTGTGCAACATAGGCTGGCGTTTGTTTACAATCGGGTTATTTAATTTTTTTTTTTTACTTTTTCCAGTCATCAGGAATAGGACCCCAGCAGTAATAAAGTTTTACCAAAATCAAAGGTAACATTGGGAATACATCCAAAGAAAGGTGACATCCAGAGAAATTACACTATGCTGTAGTTTTATGAAAGTAAAATGGTCCTATGGACTAGTAATAGGAAATGGATGAGAGAGATCTTTAGCCAGAAGTCACAATTTCAAGTTTCATGCAGTGACTTTATCATTACAACTGGGGCATGTATTGGAGCCAGTGTTCATGCACAGTTACTGTGCAATGACTTTTGTGGAAAGGTTTTTTCCACCTTCCAGTGGGTAGGTTTCCACCTCATGCACCATCACCCCATGTGCTTCTCTCCCTGACAGCTTCTGTAAAGAAACTTGTGTTGGAATTTGCCCATCTACATCAGGACCTGCTTAGTGTATCTGGCTTACTAATGGTAGATGTCACACACCAAAGTGGTCCATCAGATGCCTTCATTATAAGCACCCATTTAAAACATGACACTTGGTAAAAGGCACAAATGCAGATCTAGTGGTTTTTTTTTTTTCTTTTCTTTCCTTGACAACAGCTAAGCAGAACTTCATGGCACATAATTTCAGAAATATTTATTCTTCGGTGACCTGGTGCCATAGCAAATTCCTTTTCGCTTGCATTACTGAAATGCTTGTGTGTTCTTTAGGGTTATTACTAGAAGCACGGTGAATATCAGATGAAATACCATTTTGGCCAAAACTAAAGCAAAGCTTACCATCATGCCTTGGCATCCTCTAAGTCACAGGCTCAAGTTTTGGGGCAAAATGTTGATCACCATTAGTTTTCAAGGGAGTAAGAAGTTAGGACTTTTTTTTAAAAAAAGCTGACTTTTTTTTTTTAAAAAAAAAAAAGCTTAAAAATTGCATGTTTCACAAAGTGGAGAAACATTCCATCTGCTGACATCCAGCCCTTCCTGGCTGGGCCATTTTCTGTGGCTGGCAGGCAGTTTTGTGCGTGATGTAATGGTTGTGTTGCAGGAAAGGTGCTTTGCGGTGCTGGAGCCTCTAGGAGCCGTAGTGACTAGCATTTTTTTCCAGAGCCTCCAACACAAATGCGCACACGCAGGCACACGCTCATGCGTTGGTTCCCTTACGCACTCTGTCTACCAGCATATTACCCTTCCCCCACCTCTTTTACAAAGTGTTTCTCCCTGAGGCGAATTTCTTGCTGTCTGGAGTACCAAACATGCACAGGCACTTTCTTTTTTCTTGAAGGTTTCCTGGTGTAGCTATTATAAGGCAGCAATAGATAAAAAGGCTATTTTACATACGTTCTTCTGTTTTTAGTAGAGAGACAGAGTGTGTGTGTGTGCTTGTGTAAAAATAAAAATAAACCCATAGCTTATGGCTAAGTGAGGCCAGGTTTCTCCTATTTCTTTTTTTGAAGAGTCTTTACTCAGCGGTTACATTTTTTTCTTGTGGTAAAAAATGCAACATGAGCAGATGGCAAGTATTAACACATGAAATGCAGTGCCTGCTTGAAGTTGATTTAACAGTGCTCTAGGTTTCTGTCACTGGCTTTCAGTTAGTTAAGTAGTGTTTACAAGTTAATGAATTTGTTCCGCTTGAAATATTTGATGGTATGTGCTGAGGTTCAGCAGTAAAGGGATCCTTTAGGAGTAATCTAGGAAACCATGAGGTTTCTAGACACTGAGCTTGTGGTTTTTTTTTTTCCTTTGACTGATTTTAGCATTTTTGCCATGAACATGAAACTGAAGAGAGGCAGAAGGAATAATAGGACATGGCAATACACAGTCTTTTCTCTTACGTTGTGAGAATGGTTTGAGCACTGCAGTGATACCTTATAGCAGCTCCATGTCTGAACTGCATAGTTTGCAGTTTCATTTCTAATGAATGTTCCTAAACCTTAGACAAGGATTTGAAAAACAAATGAAGCTTTATGTAGCAAATCAGGAAACGTTTTCATATTCCTATGTGGTCTGCTTCCATGCTTGCTTTGGAAGTATAAGCGCAAACTATTAAATAGGCTGCTATATATAAATTAGCCTACATTTGGCAGCAAAACTGCCTAGAATAGGGTGATCAAATTCAGTATATTTTCAGTTTATGCGTAAGACTCCTTACTACAACACCACATGCTATCTACCTAATAACATTTGAAACTAAGCCAGCCCCAAGAATTGTATTCATAGTAAGAAACAAATATTGGTTGCTGGTAATTGAGCATCATACACACTTGGTATTTTACCCAGAAAATTTCTCTCTGCATAAAATGCTCCATTTGTCAAAACTACCTAAACACCTAAACCTAAAACCCAGAATTGCTTGTCAGGCAACCTGTAAGCACAAGTACACAGAGTTAACGTATTTTACTATTTGAGCATTTGGTGCCAAAATAGTATGTTTTAAAGGCTTTGTTGATATTTCTGGCATTAGTTTTTGAGTTTTCTAAAATTGTAGATTTTAGTTTTGTTAGGGCTTTTGTAAAATATGTTACTCACTTTAGTAACAGTTTATTCAACAGGACTGAAGGTCAAGCTTCTGAGTGGAAGGGGTACCATACTTAGTTTACCTTTGTGAAACATAAGACCATAACTGCCAGATAAGACCAAACTAATTGCTCTGAATATACACGAGTATATCTTTTAATAACCTGACAGTGATTTACTGTATCCATTAGGAAGGCTTCTCTCCCAAGTAAACAGTGCTTAGTGAAGTACTGTTAAGGTCAGTTTTGGGCACGCAGACAGCAGTGCAGCTTGCCTGACACGGAGGGTGCAGTTAACCCCCTGCCTGCACTGGATGCTGGGGGCTCTGTGCTCCTGCTGCCTGCAGTTCATACACAGGCAGGAGACTTGTTAACCCATGCGTTTTATTGGGCTTTATGGATGTGTGACATCATTGGCAGCCAATCAGAAAGTGCTTTAGGGCAGAGTTTAAAAGCTATTTCATAATATATTTATATTCAGTGCAGATATTTTTGGGGCTTCAGTAGCATTCATTTTGTCGCAGAGTCCATGTGTCAATATGGCTTGGAAAAAAAAAGGTATGAGAATAGCATGTTTGCCCTTATTTTTTTGTAATTCAGCTGGGTGGCAAAATGCTATAGAAAGCGTAGCTGGTACGCTGCAAAACAGTTATTATGGAAACAATTTTCTTCCTCCAGCAGTAGTAATGCTGCAAGCCAATCTTGGGCGATTGTTGCGTGCTCCCCGCTAGGCTGCTCCTGCTTAAATAGCCAGACCTGCAAATACATCCCGAGCTGCTCTGGTTTGCCAAGAACAAAAATGCAAGTCAGTCTGCAGAAAATGTGTGCATCTGTGTGCCAGCCAGAGTCACCCCAGTGGCTGGGCTCGGCTGGGCTCAGCTTGCTGGTCCTGGCTGGGCTTGGCTGGGCACAGATTGCTGGTCCTGGCCAGGCTGGGTTGGGTTTGGCTGGACCGGGCTCCCCCCCATTCTGCTGCAATAGGACCAAAACTTCAGTCAGTACTAAAGATGAAGCTACAGATTTATAGAGTGGCCCTTGCGTGGCACCCGTGCCCTGGTGTGCAGGACGCCTTTGCGTAGTCACACACAGACTGTTTTATTCTCTTGTTAGTTGACACAACTTTATCTGTTGAAGGAGAAGCATTCACTGACAGCGTCTCTTCCAGAAAAGTCTGGTTAATTCATGCAACCCCCCCACCATTCCTGTTTAACTCTTTCATTTCCAGAGTGCTCCCTGTAGCAGGAGTGTATGGGATTGTAAAACCAAACTATTACGATAATTTCCAGACATAACAACATTTTTTTTTGTATCAATTGTTACTAAGACAAAGCTGTATTTCTTTTTATAGAAAAAAGAAATGGAGGCTTGTTTCAGTGGTGGGTCTATCATTATTTTTATTTTTATTTTGGGCTGTTTCTCCTCCCACTTGAGCACTGTGGTTGTTCTCATGTCAGGCTGCTAAAAGTCACTGTTCATGTATGTTCCACGACAGGCCTGCAAAGTGTACAAGTGCAGTGCTGGTGTCAATAAATACAAGGTGATGCAAATGGGGGTGGGAGCCTTACATGTATGGTACTGGTCTCTAAACCAGCATTTTTCACTAAAGAAAGAGATCATGAAGTTATCACAGATGGCCTCATGAAAACTTTCGGCCCACAGGGCAGTAGCAGGCAAGAAAGAAAATAAAATGTTAGGCATTATTAGAAGAAGTGCAAGGAAGAAAATAAAAACATTCTTGTGCCAGTCTAAATCTGTGGCTTCATCTTTAATACTGACTGAAGTTCTGGTCCTGTTGCAGCAGAACTAGAAAAGGCATCTAGAGCAGGAGTTTGGAACCCCATCCCTTTGGGAAACAGCTAAGCACACTATGATTTTAGTCTTCTCTTCTCCACACTGAAAAAGAATGCAGTAGAATTCTTCGAAATCTAAAAATGCATGAGACAGTAATTGGAAAATATTATCAAGAAATAGATTAGAAGTGAAATAAAGGAGTTTTTTTCATGCAATATATCAATGAAGTTTGGAACTCACTTTTGCAGTTGTAAATGAAAGAAGATTTATGTATGTTAAATTTGATCAGACAAAATAATTTAGCAAAGTTACCTTTCTATTTCTAGGAACCCCTATGCTGCAAATTCCTATAGGTTAGGAGAGTATTCGAGGTACGAGCACTGCATACTTGCCCTGTTTTTATACTCTGAGCATCAGCTGTTGGTCTCAGCTGGAGACAAGTTATTAAGCTTTGATTTGACAGCGTAGGCATGCTGGCTGTTCTTGTATTTGTGGACAGATTTCTTTTTGTACCACTGTAAAACATCATCACAGCCACTAACATATAAGCCAAACCTCACTGATCTTTGTTTCCTCTTGTATGACTCTTGGAAACTGAGTGTATTTTTCTATCTCCTGTGACTTGTGAGTGGGTCGGGGTCTCTGTCTGAATGCCTTCCCAATGAGCATTAGAATATTGTATATTTTACCAGGCTAAATCTAACACTTCTGGTTTTGCCCCATTTCTAATATTTGCTGGGTCGTCCGAGGTGCTGTGTGCTTTCAGTTCCCATTGCCTTATGCGGAAATATAGTAGGACTAGGAGCTGTCTGGTTTAATACTTTTTCTTTATGAATACATTTTCTAGCACCGTTTCTCTATTAGGAATGTTGAGTTTGTTCTAACTATGAAGTCATCAGGAATTATATGACTGTGATGTAACTGTGGATAAGGGGAGAGCAGTTGATATCCTGTACCTTGTCTTTACAAAGTCTTTTGATACAGACACACAGAGCATCCTTGTATACAAATTGTGTGATCCAGAACAGGGCTGCTTTTCTGAGGACGTCAGCTGTCCAGAGGGATGTGCTCATGTGAATCTTATTAAATTCAACAAGGACAAGTACTAAATCCTACACCTGGGATGGACTGACACGCTGCTATGATACAAACTGGGGACTGGCTGGGTGGAGAGCAGCTCTACTGAAAAAGACCCAGGGATCTTTTTGGAGGATAGGCTAAGCACAAGTTAGCAGTGTACCATCAAAGAAAGGCAAACAGATGATTGGGCAGTATCAACAGAAACATGACCAGTAGATTGAGGGGAAGTGATTATTCTTTTTAAATGGGCATTCCTTAGACATCATCTGGAATACCACATCTACCACAGTACAAGAAAGATGTTGATAAACTTGATTGAGCTCAAGGGAGGATCATCAAGATGCTTGGGCTGGACAACATGATCAGTGAATAGAGGCTGAGACAGCTGAGTTCGTTCAGCCTGAAGAATAGCATATTTACTGGATACAATAGCAGCCTCCCAGTGTGCTTAAGAAGTTTCCAAGAAGATGAAGCTAAGTTCTTCAGTGAAGTGCACGATAGATGAAGGGTAGACAGCAGTCAAATTGCAATGGGATGTTCTGACAGCCTCGTCCATTCCTTCAGTGCTGCTGGATCTAGTGTAATAAAATTGGTGAGTTTTATGTCTGAAGTTTCATACTGCTTCACCGCCCCCATTTTACAGGTAATAGAACGAAAGTACAGAAAGTGTAAAGGTTCTTGTTTAGGGTCACTCAGTCTACATACAAATGCCTTTCTAGTATGAGCTTGAGCTCAGTTGTGTCTCACATCCATACTGCCGGATTGCTTGTTCATAATCTCAGACAAGGAGTTGGAAGGTTGGTTTATATTATGACAATATTGGAACAGCGTGCCAGCTTGGAAAGCAGGGTCTTTCCTCAACTTGGCTACTACTGACTTAGAGTGAATCACTTACAAAGTTAAGGAAAGGAGTGTGAACTCCTTGTGCTTTGTCATGTCTGTTTGGTCAATCTATTTTTTTTATTAGCCTTATCTGATTCCCATTATAAAATTACAGACTCCTTCCTGAATATAATGCTGCCTCATGCTTCAGATGAATGGTATTATTTTTGTTTACTTTTGTCTGTGATGCTACTCCAGTTCCTTGGGGACCTCAGCTGCTGTTCCGTGTGCAAGAGGCTCCAAATGTTTAAATGTCTTAGATGAGAAAATGTGTTGGTATGAATTGATTTGCAAAGGGACCTAGAATTTGAGGCTATTACTATTCTGGTATTGTATGTGCTTGACTCAGACACTGCATTAATAAAGAAAAAAGTGCTCATAAAAGTCTAGAAATGACAGCCTTGGAGTCTGCTGTTTATGCCTTAACTTGTTGTTTCAGAAAGACTGAAAGCCAGGATAAGATGCCTAGTTGAGACTCCCTAGCTGTTCACATTAGCACCTTTGTGGAAAAAAAGTCTAATACCTGCTTTGAAGGTTTGTGGATATAACTCTGTCTGCTGGTAACTGGACTGAGACTCTCAGCAAGTGATACATTAGTGAGTAATGAATAAATTTATTTTGAGTGTTGGATACAAGTAACAGACCTAGCAGCAGACTTGGACTTTGCACATTTTGCTTGGAGTGCCACTGGATAATATGATTGCAGCACTGCATTTTTAAAATTTATAATTTAACTTGTGCAAGAAGGCAGAAAACCTACCTAACCCTAATACCACATTGGGATTCCCCAGCAGTTAGGGAATGAAATAAATCACCCAGAAATGCCGAGTTTAAAGCTTAGGGTTAACATGATTAAGACTACAGGTAGAGTTCAAGTAATTTATTGCCTCTGTGCCTCAGTTAGAATCACTGAATAATGAAAGTTGGAACTTTTGGAGGTCATCAGATCCAACTCCCTGCTGAAAGCAGGGTCAACCAAAGTTAGATTAGGCTGCCCAGGGTCTTGTCTGGTCAAGAATTGAACATCTCCAAGAAGGGAGATTTTACAGCCTCTCTGGGTGCCTGTTCCAGACTTTGACCATGTCATAGTGTGGATTTTTTTCCTTATGTCTGATTGGTATTTCTCTTTCCACAACTTATATCCATTGCCTGTAGGTTTTTTGCTATACAGTTCTGAGTAGAGTCCAGCTCTGTTTTCTCTATAAGTAGCTCTGTCTTCACTCATCAGACAGTTAAAGACATCAACTAAATTGCACTTCTCTTCTTCAGGCTGAAGAAAATATCTGTCTCAACCTCTCATCATAACGTATGTGCTTTAGCCCCCAAGCACCTTGATAGTCCTCTACTGGACTTGCTCCAAGTATGTCAGTCCAGTAGACCCTTCATGAACTGGGCAGCCCAAAATCAGACATGGTACTCCAGATTCAGTCTCATGCCAAAATAGAGGGAAGTGCTCACATCCCTCAGTCTGTTGGTTGTGCTCGTACTGGTACCAATATGCTGTTAGCTTTGATCACTGCAGATCACTCTGCTGATTCAGGTTCAGCTTCTTGTCTCTGAGGACCACTAGTACTTTTTCTGCAAAGCTGCTTTCTAGCCAGCTGTTAATTAGGTTGGCTAACCATTGTTTGCCCTTATTAGATCTGTGCTGACTCTTTTCAATCCCCTCCTTTTCTTTGAAGTACTGGAAATGGATTCCAAAAGGATTTGCTTCATATTTTCTTTGGAACTGAGGTTAGTCTGAACATCCTGTGGATCCCTGTGTCTTCCTCCTTGGCCTTCTCGAAGATAAGCATGACATCTGTCTTTTTTCCAGTTATCAGGAACTTTCTCTGGTTGTCCTGACCTTTAAGATGACTGACAGCAGCCTCACAGTGATGTGAACCAGCAACTTTAGCATCCTCAAATGTATCTATCTGGTCCCATGGGATTTGTTGTTTTTTTTTTCTGGTGTTTGGGTTTTTGGGGGTTTGTTTTGGTTTTTTTTTTACCAGTTTGCTGTAATAGTCCCTCTTTGGATCTGCCCCTGTCTTATGCACTTCTTTAGGTTGTGCCATTAGACGGGGACCTGGGAATTCTGGGAGCAGACCTTGCAGTAAAAACCATGGCAAAGAATGCAAAGAATTATCTTATTAGTAAAATGAGGATACTTGTGTTAGAAGGATATTGTGAAGGTCAAATCGCCAGTTTCTGCCCTTTGTTCTCCTGCAGGTAGAAATGCTAGGATTATTGTTGTTATTTATCTTAGTTTGTCTCATTCTTTTTTTTACTCCTACTCCCTTTTGCCTTTCCTGAAGATTAGCACGTGAAGAGCAGCCCCAAATGTATTACTGCTCCTTGTTCAGAAATAAATTGAGAGACTGAGAGTGCTGAAGCTGGAGCAGTCTGCCTTAGAAAGCCTGATAGACACAGGCTGTCAGACCAGTCACAAATGGCAACAACAAAACAAATCCAGACTTCCCTTTGTAAAGGACGTGCTCCTTCTGGCAACAGTATATTGCCAGTATATGTATGACTATATTAGTGAGAAACTGGGTCCCTCACTGAAGAGAAGAAAGCCTGGTGGGTAGCATGCCTAAGCACAAAATCTTAAGCTATACGCTTAGAGCGAGCACATTTTGCAGTGAGATTCTTCAAAGCTGTCGCATCTCTTCTGCATCCCACGCTCTTTTAGCAGGAGAAGAGCCGCTGGATCCTTGTGTTTCTGTCTCCATACTGAACAGCTAATAAACTGTACTTTCCCATGGCTTCAGCAAGATTATTGATTTGAGCAGTGATCATTATTGCAGCTGCCGAATAGATCTTTGCTGAAGATATTGAGGGGTAAAAAAAGGGGACATTGTGGGTTTTTTTCCTCCTGTGCTAAATTCTCTTGACCTTATGTATCTCCTTACTATTTATGTAACAAAAATAGCTTTTTGACTGTTTTTACATGTTTTCATGGTACTGTACGTCACAAACGGAAGCTGATTTATCCTTCCCTTGAAGAGATTCTAGTCATAAGCAAAAGGTTGTCGTTAATGACTAAACTCAGCCAAAAGGATACGTATGATGCTTTCTGGAGCTTGCATGGAATTGGCCTTGCTCTGAAGTGCTTACCCAGAATGTTTAGAACAACAGGAAGAAAAAGGTAATGATTTATGATTGAGGTGATAATATGATCATGCTGAGAGGGATAAGGCCTGGGCCTTCTGAGTTACAAAGCAAACAGGCGAGGGAATTAACTTAATTCTAATCAGTAAATTTCCTATTTCTGTTGTGTGTTATTTACTTCATAAGCTGTTTAAGAATGAAACCCATCAGTCTGTCTGTGAACTATTTACTTTTGAGACCATAAATAATACTAGAAAGTGATACGACTGCCTTGTGTTTGGAAACAGTTTGCCTCAAAGTTTATATTGTCCTCTAATTAGGAGACTAGTAATAGATCACCATAGGAAGAGCTTTTGGGGTTTTTTTGGTCCTCTGTCTGTCGGTCAATCAGAGATAAGGAAATTGATGCAAGAGTCAGTAATCATCTGGAAAGCCTTCACAGTAATCCCACAGACTTGAAGGAAAAGGAGAAGGTAAGGTGGTCTTCAAACAGAATTCTGTAAAGAGTAAATTTGCAGAGGTTGTAACTGGAAATTTTTGTGAGTGCTGAGAGTGAGGTCAGATGTCCAGCTCTGCTGACTCCAGCTCATGGCAGGGGCAGGTACCAGAATCAGAGAAGACTTGTATTCTCTCAGGAAGAAAATTCTGCAGCTTGTGCTTCTCATCCAGTCACATTCTGGGCTTAAAGAATGATAGATCAATTTCTTTACCTTGCTGAGATAGTAAAGATACTGTGCGTGTGAAGTCAAGAATGGAATCCAGCTCTTGAGGGCCATACTGAGTGCAAAATATATACTGTGGGAGATAAGCAGAAATTGGGCTCTGAAGCTTGTGTTCTGAAAATTGGAGTGGTTTGACATTACTGTTTGCCTTAGGACAGAAGCTACTACTGTCCTGAAGAGGAGAACTTACACCCATGCTCTGGCTTTTGTGATTAATAGTTTTGGCACCTTAGTACAAACCTACTTTCATCAGTGATTTAAGGTAGTGTGCCAGACTGAACTAGGATGGCTCTGATGTGGTGACACAGTTCCTTCTGCTGAATGAGAGAAAAATAACCTCTGGGGGAGGAATGGGGAGGACAGCTGTAGGCGGTGAAGTTTTAAACCAGTGCTGCAGGCTCTGCTAGAATTCCCCTGTCAGTCCTGATTTAAATCTGGGCTATGCCATGACTTGCTGTCTGTTGGGACACATCAGGCAAACTTTCTGCCTTGGTGTCCCAAGGTGCAGTAGTGTTTGCCTAGTTTGTAAGGCCATTGTTAGGATTAATCTTCGCTCTGTTTCAGAGTTGCTAATCAAAAAGGTGGTTCCTTGATGCCAGTTAAACCACTTTCACAAACTTTAAGGGGCTTCTGAGAAGTCATATTAGTTAGCTAAGGACAAGCGTTAACACTGGTTTCCCACTGCTTGTTTCTTCCCATTTGTGTAGATGTGCTATGTTACATCTTCAGTGGCATGTTTACTCAGCACATGCTCTAGAAGAGCTGAGTTTTGTTTGTCTGGGCACAGCGGGATCAGTAGCCCCACAAATGGGAGATAAGAATTACCATGGAAGCCAGCCTACACAAGAGAGGTCTCTTTGGCGTGCAGTAGTGGACATCAGCCCCCTTGTTTGCTTTTAAAAACATCCTTATTAAATTACTTTCTTGGTACATATCAAGTGTTTAACGGAGAACTTGTGGGTGAGGATTTGTTGTGCTCAGCATCAGAGCTGATATGTGAAGGACATTTTTGTTCTTTAATTTATGCTTTTCCCAAAAGGGTCTCTCAAGAGTCTGCTAGCACCGTGCTGGATGGGCTGCCAGCAATCAAAAGAAGGCTGGTTGGAAAAGTCAAAGTTGATAGATTTTTAAGAAGTAAGTTTTTAATGTTGAACTTTAAATCTATTTTAGTAGAAGTTAATTATTTTGCCATTATTATATAAAATTATATTAAAAATTAAGAGAATGAGGAATCCAAATCGTCATTCTTGAAATTTTGCTGGAAAAAAGTGAGAATGTTTGCTTGGTTTTCGAGCTGCCAAAGAAACAGGTTTCAGTTTTTGCCCTGTTTTGATTTCTACAGTCTAGGTATTGATTTTAATACCTGCAAGAATGACCAAATCCGAAAAATAATTATTGCCAGATAGCCCAGAAGCCTCTTTTAATAGCAGAGTTCAAATTGCTCTTGCAGGTTTCTGTGGAGAAGTGCTCCTTGAGCTGCTTTGTTTTCCTTGGATATCTGCAGCAGTGCTGATCCACTCCAAAAAGCTTCACTGTCTTTCACTGTAAACTGACAGGAGCAAATACGTTTATTGGTGTTAAGGGAAAGGTATATTAGTGCTGCTTTGGGCGGTAGGCAGCAGATGTAGAAGAAATGGATTCAGGAGCTCTGGAAACATGAATAATACTTAAGGCAAAGTCAGCACCACAGTCCAGCAGCGTGGATGAAACATCTTATTATTGCTCCTTTCTCTGCTTTGAAACAGCAGAATTGATCAGGAGCTCAGTTCAGAGGCATAACTACCCCAGCACAGTTATTGTAAATGTATCTAAGTTCAACTACCAAGGCTTTAAATTTGGTAACCTTAAAAGAAGCCCTTTTTTTTTTTTGTGGATCTGGAATGATTGCTGTCAGAGTAAGAATGAAGTTTCAAGTTACCAGCTAAGTTTCTAGAGACACAGCATGTGGAAGGCTAAATTCTTTTTTTCTGTGTGAAAGAATATCTCTCCTCCTTTTCTCAGGTAATCTACTATTTTCTCTGTCTGTGAAAATAGCTCACTGTTTTAGCTGTAATGGTCAGGCTCACTGCAAATAGCCTGGATAAACATACTGTTTGGAATAGGGTCAGAAATCCTTATAATGATGCCAAACCCTTTTGCTGGGGCACTTGGTGGCCGTGCCAGTGCCCCTGCACCAAAAAGAGACCATACCTGCTGCGCTTGCCTGCCTGCTTCCCAGAGAGCATTTATTATACACCTAAGCAGGTGAAGTGCTGTCTGTCCCTGATCTGTTTGTGAGGCTGTTGGAAGGAGAATAGCCAGGGACAGATGGATGAATTTTCTAGCTGGGCTAGGCTCATGGTCCCTAGGGGGGAGATGCCCTACATCTGCCTTATAAAAGCAGGAGCAAAGTGGATTTCTGAACCATCTTGCAGATACTTAGAAGGGAAACGATTTTCTGTGTCCACATCAGCAATTCTTAGAGCATTTGCCTTAAATGTAACATTGTTGTGTAGGAGGACTTATGTCTGGCTATGAAAATGAAACTGAGCGAGCAGACACATTCAGCCCAGCATTTATTTTTCTTCAATGGAAGGTAGAATATAAGTGTCTGTGAATTAAGCTGTTTCTTGGATGTGGTATGACCTGTAAGTGATCAACTTTTGACCCAGCTTTGCTGTTCTGATGCTGGGTTGCAGTTGTCACAGTAACCACTACGCTCTTAAATGGGTCATTTTCTTACTGCTCTGGTGTAATTTAGATTTATCAGCTGGGGACCTGGCCTTTAGGGGCTTCAGACTGTATTTCTCAAGGTGTGCTTTTAGTGCCTTAGATATTATGTCACACAGCTTGTCTCCCTGGATAACTTGGCTGCCTGTTAAAATGCAACTGACTGAAGTATCTAAAGCTGCCACCAGAAGTTTTAATCTTTCAGGCATGATTCTACATGCCATTTCTTTTATGTGCCTGCAAGTGGAGAATTGTTGTGCATACTTTTATTTTTCAAAATCTCTCTCAAATGTTCTAATCCTTTCATTTCTACTATTTGATCTAGCTTCATCTAAACCTGTTATACTTCCTTCCAAACGCTAAATGCCTCTATAATTCCTTTAATCTTTATTTCCTCCATTTATTCACTCATTGTTGGATCTTTAAGTCAATAGTTTCCAAGTCTGGGACAAAGAACATAGGGGTATAGGGCATCTCAACAGAGATCTGTTTTCAGCTAGGTACAGCGTAAGCTTGCTACTCTATGCTCTGCTGCCTCGAGCCTGACCTAAAAGACAAGTTAAGAGGAGAAATAAGGATTTATGTATTGGCACTGAATAGGTGCCATAGGTGCTTACAGATGCCAGTGAAATGACAGAACCTTGCCCAAGGCCTTTATAGCCTGGATTAGACATAAACACAGTTTAGTCCTATGAGCATTCAGCCTTCAGCAAGCTGCTGCTGTAGTCAGTGTCACCGGTGGTTGTATGTTACAGTATGGATGCCATCCTAATGAGAGCACCTACTTTCCAAGGGCCATAATCTGGCCTTTATGAGATCAAGTGATCTAGAGGTGAAAAGCTATTTGCTACTACTTCAACCTTTCTCTTTTGATGACTTCAATAGGCTTTGGAATTTCAAGACATTTTCTCCCTCTTCTCCCTCCCCCCCTCCTTAGCAGGCAATCATATCACTTTTCCTTTTAAGTTTCACAGCAGCCTGACCACAAAGGAATTATTTAATCTTCAGTCTGTGTGATGTGCACAGCACAGATTCCTCATGCCCATGTCTTTCAACCCTGTGTGGCATTTGTACCATTGTGAAAGAAAGCTTTTCTCAGCCCCCTTCCTTGTAAAATACTGTCAGGTCATACGGATTGGTATCTTGGCCTCTCATTTGCTATTGATTCAGCAGCTAGACTTTAAGATAATGAAGACTGAAGCAGTTAGTTTAACATAAGCTGGTAACAAGCGTGTTCCTTGATGAAAGTTTGCCGTAGGTAAACGTAAAGCAAGAGGAGTCACTTTTGTAAGTATTTATGGCACAGTCAACGGGAAGTCACACAAAAGAATTACTTTTGTCAGGAGGGTATATAGAAAACATATAGTACCTGCAGGTCAGAAGGGACCAAGTATATCTACGAGTCATAATACCTGTAGTACTATATAAGTAATAAGGTATTATGTGTCAAAGCATCAGATTAGTATGGCAGGGATCTAAAAAAAAGAAAGAAAGAAAAAAGTAGTGAATTCTTATTACAATCAGGGCATCATCTGTTTGGAGGAATTCTGGATAGTAAGTACTAAGAATAAGCTGTTCTAAAATAACCAGTTACAAATCAGAGCGGGACACTGGTTTCAGAAGCTATGGGAAATTGTGAGTCTACTTTTAAGGTTAGTTTGAGAGACTGGTGTCCTTAGCTCAGTTTGATGGCTCTCATCAGGGCTTTCTGCAAACATATTGTCACTCAGCCTGGTCAGTTTGATAATGTTCATAACACTAATCCTGCCTTGATGTCTCCTGGTATGACCACTGGCAATATTGCCCTAGAAATGAAGGACAGATTATTTTACATTGAAAATTTGAATGATTTTTAACTTTCCTTTGTCTCTACTGTTATTTTATGGAAAATGCAGAAAATGTTAATATTCCACTGTGAACTGTTACAGCTGGCTATTTTTGCAGCATCTTTGCTTAAGTTTTTTTTCTCCTTTCTATTTTGCAGAGGTGAACCTCGTCAGTAGTAGTTCTTACACCATCAATTCAGATTCTTCATCTTGTCTTACTCAGTAGTTGTGACTGTTGATTTTCAGTCTTAGATGAAAAAACTTACCAGAATTTTTAATGTAAAATACAATTGTATCCTGCCTGTTAAAAGGAACCGATCTCCCTTTGTTCAGGTCTGCACATAAAAACCTCAAAACCACATGCATCTGTTGATGATTATCACTAAAAGTACATTTCTCCCCCATCGCAAAGTTTGTATACGCTAATAGGTAGCGAGTACCCTTCTCTGAGAATACGGTATTGATCTCTGAGATGTGCAAATCAAGAGTTTGTCAGTGGCACCGCCATTCATCCTGCCTGTTCTGATAATGGCAGCACAGCAGGGCAGCTTCAGTAGCCAGTATACTCATAGTATAAATGAATATTTACTACTTGAATTGTGCCTAGATGTATACGGAGAGCCAGTGTCTATTGCAAAGAATTAGCAGTGGATACTATCAAGAAATGTTTGCAATCAGATGCACAGCTTGAAACACATGAAGGAGAATTACATAGAAATAAATATGAGGACTACATCTAAATAGCAAACGGTTCTCTGGAAAGATGTTAAGTTTAGAGCCCGAAGACCGTTAGCTGTATGGGAGGGATAGGCTCCTCATTTTCCATTGAGATTTTGATTTTAGTTAGAGGTTTGAATTGTCGCACTACGGAAATATTATTTTATTTCCTCAATTCAGGATTAATAAATTATTTGAATTGTTAAAAACCTCAGAAGCAAAACCAAATCCCTTTCTATATTTCTTCTGTAGTCAGTATTTCCCAGTTACTAATTAATTTGCATTTTTCTGTGGTTTAAAACTAATTTCCCCTGTGTTCTACTCTATTTTTGTCTGTTCAATATTAATCCAGCTAAGATGATTGCAAAGCCTGTAGAATCAGGTGTGAAAGTAAACAATGTCACATTTTCACCATTGTTTATAGAGCCAATGATCTTGTATTGGAAAGTAACCAGTTCTGAGATGCTGATCACTCTCCCCACCCCCATGTCTCTTTTACATGGTCAACTCCTTTAAGTATTGTTTCCTGTTGTTTAACAATAGGATTAATTTCTGTCCTGTTCTTGTTTCAGAGACATCCTCTATCAGCAGCACGCTCCTATGACCTGCCGAAACTCTACCGAACTGAAGACTTTTTTCCTATGAACTATGTAGGTACCAAGTATCACAATAATTAATTTTTGATGACCAAAAGGTTTTTAGGAAAGGCTGAGTTTACTCTTACAGTTCATACTGTATGACATTAGGAAGAAGCAGCTGTTACATTTCAGATCTTTGGCTAGCATCTCTAAGGGAAGCTAAGCATTTCTGATCATATCTAGTTGTATGGAGGCTGGAACATTTATTCCAAGATTTGATCACAGTAGTTTGCACTTACTTGATATGCTTCCTAAATCAATGAAGAAAATGTACAAAATCACATTTTGTTTACCTTCACATTTTTATACTTAAAATGATCAGAATGTTGAAGAGTGCTCTAGTATAGCATGTTAAAACTGTCAAGTAAAGTGCTAATACTGCCAAGTTCACAAATGCACAAATGTTCAGATTTTACAAGAGAACACGAAGTCAGTGTCAAAATTTTAAAATTCAATAAACTGCACATGGCTGAAGCTTCCAGCACTCTATTTCAAACTAGAAATAGGGTTTTAAAAGCTGTTGTGTAATATAACTTGAATGGTATAAATAAACTTTCTATTACAGACCTTTGGATGTGCAATTTTGTAATGCAGATGCTGTTTAGCCAGGGCCAGGAGTAGGATAGAGTTCATCTCTGCACCTGTAGCTTTTTTTTTTTTTTTGACTGCAAAATAGGTCTAGGGAAACAAAAAACACTTCATAAGAAAGAGAAGGTTCTATACTTTTCAGGTGGTTGGGTTTGCATATAGTACAATATGGAGGAACAGAAATAAATGCTCCTTTTAAAAGTACCTGTGGAAAAACTCAAGATGGAGGACTCAGTGCAAATTCTGTAAAAAGGGGTGAAAAAAGCTTATGGTGAAAGGAAAGCTACATGGCTTTGAGTAACCATGGAGACCAATGCTTTTCTGATGCAGAAATAAATGAACTCAACCTTTTCATATTTATTAGTGGGACTGATGATGAAAGATAAAGTTGAATTAAAATATAAAGCAACAGAAGACAGACCTAGTCAATGTCTCTGCCCCTGCAATGCAGGTTATTGTAACGGATAATTACAAATGAGCTGGTATTACAGAGAGGCTAATTAGTTATGAAAGAATAAAATACTCTTAGTTATACCAACCTGTTTATCCAAATATCAGCTTCTTTATTAACAGAAATGAAGAGACAGTACACACAACATATTCCTGAAATCTTTTGGTTCTGATAAAAATGAAATAAACTTGTTTTAATACTATAGCAGTGTATGAAATATATGTACTACAAAATGGTAAACTGTTTACTGTAACTGTATTAGTGGATATTTGAAACCTCCTAATTTCTTGGTGGCAAGAATGATAGAATTTTCCTATAAAAATACTGGGTGAATATTCAGGTATCTGTCTTGAAAATACACACCAAAGAGTCAAATATTAATGGGCAAGCATATTCTTGCTACAGAAATGTTACTGCTGAACAGAGGATGGCAGCATTAAATGTCACTTGAACTTTCAGTAAGATTAAGAGCTTGTGAAATAAAACTTCAATGCAGCTATTGCTGCCACATCATGTAAAAGGTTTTGATTTGAGTAGAAATCCTAGTGTAGATAAATGGCCAAGTCCCAGCACGCAAAGGAAAATGCTGAGATTGAGTGTCACTTTAGTGTCTGATGCACCAGATAGAAAACCAGGAGTTTAGCAAAAGCTGTCTGTCTGCCCCTGCTGGAAAGTAACTGTTTAGTTTGGAGGAAAGCTTACTGGCTGTAACTGTGCCTCAAGGAGTGAGGGGGAGGGGATGGAAGGAGAGGAGTGTACTGAAAGGAGGAGGGAAAGTGCACTTGGTGAACCCCTACATCTCAGCTGCAGGTCAGCACAATGAACGCTGCCTCAAAAGAACAGTTATTACAAGCCCGTATGAACACATGCAGAAACAAAGTGCCATATAAAATGCTATTACCCTTAACAAACTCACTGTACTTGCCAGTCTCAGGTATTCCTTAGAAGTAAATTTACAGGTAACACCAGCTCTGGAAGAGTTTTTGTTGTATAAAGCTGTCTTGTCTCCAGAAACAATCTGTATGCTAATAACCTCCTTCAACCTCTCAGCTGTTACAACCTTTAGATTTCAGATAGTGCATTTAAGATGGAAAATGCACTTCACCTTGCTGTAATTCAGGTAAACTGGCTGAAACAAATTCTTTAGAGAAGTCTTAGACGATTGTCTTTCTGCTCTGTCGTGCTGGCCAAAGCCTGGACAGACTAGTGTGTTTTCAAGGTCTCCTCCTGACAACAGCAAAAGAATTTGTCAGCTTGAGCTGGCTACTCTGCAAGCACAGCTGGCGTGGTTCTACAGTTCTGCTATAGAACTTCAGTAATGTATGTAGAAATTGGATAACTTCTGTTGCATACAATTATAATGGTGTGATAAGGTTATACAAACTGGGTTTAAGGTTCCTCCAGTTTTATTGGCTGTTCACTTATTCTGCTTTTTGACTTCCTCAAAAATGTGTGGTTAGCCTCAAATCTAGAAAGGCATTCTTGCCTCGGCTAAAATCCACATTTGAAGAGTAACTTGTTTGAAATACCAGGAAGTTTATGCCAAAACTTAAAACAACCACCCCCAATCCTTCTTGATATTCCTGGTAAGACAGACTATTTTTGTACAGGACCTTTAATTTAATCACTATATAAAATAATACTTATAATGGATTTTTCTGGCAAATGAACATTTCTAGAGTTCAGATTTCAGTCTTACTATTCACTGACTACAAACAGGAGCTCAGAATCTGGAATTTGACTTTAATTATAGAGTTCACTAATATTAAATTAACCTTGCCAGGTATTGAGACAAATGTGATGCAGATTCATCAGATGAGACCCAATTTTTTATTTCATTGCTTAAAAGATAAAATGGTAGTACAACAACCATTGAACTGTTGTTTTTTTTTTTTTAAAAATATTTAACAAATCCCTTAAAGCCTAGATGAAATGAAACAAAACAAATTCTGCAATGTCTTAAGTTTTCAGACAGCAGCCTCCTGTGAAATAGAGCAGCCTACAGTGGCAGAAAGGAACATAACCATGTTTTCTTAACAAGGAATAAGCTTTTCTAGGACTTCGAGTGCCTGGTTTTGTTGGGAAAATGATTATCACCCCATTGATATCTATAAGGGGCAGTTAACAAACTCAGCTGATTTACTGAAGTTATTGTCAAGAAGATAGTTCAGAAAGCCTGATAACAAAATTAGTTGAGGCTCAAGTATTCTTTTAAGGCAGAGAAACACAAGGTCTTTTGCTGATGTGTCAAAAGTGTTCTTCCTGTATGGTTCTTAAAACGTCTACCACTTGAGTGCATAAATGAGGAGCCAGTCCAGCTTCCACTCCTCTCAGTTAAAAAAACAGAATGAAAGTATGTATCCCTTCTGGGAAGGGAGAAAGGAAGAACAAGACAAACCTAAACCATCTTCATCTAAAGGTAACTGTTTTCAGTCATCACTTCACACACATATAATTAGTTCAACAAAACCCAGAAATGCTCATTCTGGTGGTAGCAGCACAAGTTACTTGCAGACCATGAGAGCATATGCATATTCTCGTCTTTGGCTTATATAGTGGCTTGTTTGTTATACTAGTGGGAAGTACAGTTTCTACCTACCTAAGACTCCTATGGAGATACCTAAATGTTTTCTCAAGATCTCCATGAAATGGTTTTGCCATTTAAAATGAAGAGCACAGAATTATTTCTTCCTTTACAACATTAATGAAAATTTCACAGGTCAATTTACTTCTTGTAAAGTATCAGAAAGTAGGTACTCTGATATCTGTTAGACATTTGCCTAAATCAAACTCATCACTCTAATTAAGAATAGTTTTGTTCTCATGACAATAAAATTTGCTTCAGTAAATTACTATCTCACTGAGGTTTTGGTTATGCAGCTCTCTGTTGTACTGCATACTTGCCAAAATGCAGGACTGGTTTCACCAAACCAATCACTAAAAAGTAAAAATCAGTTGGTTAAATTTAGGTATTCAAATTACTTCTTCTTCAAAAAGCCAAAACAAGACTGTAGCTTGCAAGGCACGCTCCATGTTTAAATAGTAAGCATTCAGATACCTTTGCTATCATTCACCTTCAGTACATAGTGCTTCAGAGGGAGACGTAGTTCTAGACAACTTTAGTATGTGGAAGTGATCTCCATTCATATAAGTACAGGGGGATGAAAAATGCAAGTAATTCATAGACTTTGTTTCTCCAGGGTGCAGAACAAGCAAATCACTATAGTCCTATTTATAAATTAGTGCTCTAGAATGCTAAATAATAAAGACAAATTCAGCTAAAGTTCTGTAGGACTTTCAATACCTTTGAAGGAGATTAGTCTATTCAATAACAAAGTGCTATACAGATGTGCCCCAGCAGAGCTGTGGAGCACTTTACAGGGGAAAAAGGAGAAAGAAAGAAAAAAAAAAGGAAGGAAGGTAGCAAGGTGGGATTTACCAAACAGGGATGCAGCAGTTGCATGTAATAAAGCAAATATTTACATTAAGCACAATACAGCAATTTATTTAGATGCTTAAATGAAGAATACAAAGGGAAATAAAGATCACAAAATTATACATACTACAACAGTGTGTCATATATTAGATGGTATAAATGAATACAACACCTTGTTGGTGTTAACTAAAGATAAAACTAAATATTCAAAACACAGCACTTTTGTTTCAGTGTGCTGCTTCAACACAATACACTTTTATACAGATCTAAAAGGTGTCAAAATTAGTAGCTGCAAACTTGTTTCTTGCATGTGACTTTTCTTTTTTTAGCTTAAAAGATTCCAGAAAATGGCTCTGAAATACGTTTGTCATCAGTTGTAATGTCAAGGATATTCAGAACAAGAAAATTCTATAATACAATAGAGTCCAGATATATTTTTTATGTTGCTGGCCTCTGTTTTGAGATTGTACAAGGTTATGTGCAAAAACTAAGTTTGTCAAAATTCATACTATAGCAGTTTCAAGCTTTTGCTAGGTAAACTAGATACAGCATTTATTACACAGCAGGGCAACACTAAAAAAGAGAAACAAATCTATGATGGGTACACAAGAACAATTTCATAAGCTTCACTTGAATAGGTCTAAAAGACTGTACAAATATACATTTCAACTATTCAGAATGATACATGAAAAAAATCAATGTCCCCATAGTCTACTATACACGTTGAACTGGTAGCTTGTATGGTTGGCCCTACACTACCATGTGAAAAAGGGTAATGTTTAAAAAGACATACAACTGAACATGTACAAGAGTGAAGTAAATGTTGAAAATGCAGATAAAATAAACCTCTGCTTTTCTCTGTGCATTCTGGAGCCACCAGCTTATCTGTTTTCACATTAAGTTACTGTGCTCATTCCAGCAGGTATCCTCAAGCAAGATTAGCCAACAGCATCCTTAAATAACCACTGGAATAACAGTGGCCACAACCACCACACGCCATGCCCTAGCACTCGAAAGGCAGTACCAGTTAGAATTTAAGCTTAGCAGTCATACTGAAATGAAAGTGTTTAGACAGTTGCAGATTGGATCATCTCACTGACACTTCTGAATGGAGCAGCTTATGCTTGCTGGCTGCTCAGCTCCACACCAGTTAAGCTGCTATGCATCGGTTCTGCTACTCCATCAGTCACACTGTCAAACTGATCTCCATCCTCACTGTCAATTGTGCTATTCTGCCATTCCATCTGCTGATTTGACAAGTTCTCCTCAATCTCTGATGCATTTTTCCATTGCGACTGGTCCTTAGACCAAAACTCTTCTACTTTTCCATAGGAACGATTCTTCCACTTTGACTGTTCTTCGTCACTTTCAGATCCACCCCCTTTTGTCTCAACAGTCGGTTTACTGCTACCAGCATCTTCACTTTGGGAGGATTCATCTGTCCACACTTCTGGTTTTACTTCTGATGTATTATCTTCAAAATCAGACACCTGCTGAGAACCAGGCCCACTTTCAGACTGTGAAGCTCCATCTTTCCATTCAACAGGATCATCTTGATCATCCTGATCACCTTCGCTATCTGAAACATCACCTACCAGTTTTGCTGGTTCTTCAGCAGAAATAATCTCTTCATATTTAGAGCTTTCCTCTTGTTTTTGATCAGACTTCTCTGGAGACTGTAATGTATTTTCTTCAATGATTTCCTTGGATATGCTGTCCTCTGGGTTTTCCGCTATGCTATCAGAAGAGGTTTTCCCACCAACATCAGAAATGCGCTGACCAAATGGACTACCGCTTTCATTGTATTCCTCTTCTATATTTTCATAGCTGTCTGAGGAACTTTCATTGTCTTTTTCTAAGTTTATTTTTTTATCAACAGTCTTACTAACATTGACTCTGGAATTCTTTTCATCGTGGTTTTCAAACAGCCATTCGGCATCAAAATCCATTTCATGTTTAACCTTGTTTAACTCTTTCATATTGAAACCAAGCAGCACACCAGGTTTGTATTTTTCACAATCTCTAACACATTTCTTCCTTTTGTTACTAAAATGAGACGCAATATCAGATTTCCACAGCCACAAACTGGCAGCCAGTTTTTCAATCTCTCTCCTAGTGGGATATGGTTGCTTATTAAAATACTTTGTAAGAAATGTTTTCCTGGCTTCATAGGAATCATCTTCATGACCTTTGGGGTCCAACGCTAGAACTACAGGTTCTTCGGGCTTCTCCTCAAAGGCCGAGGGGGAGTCGTCATCATCCATTTTCCTTTTCTTCATTAGCGAGAACTCCATGTGTTCATAAGTACGTTTTACAGGTGCTACAGCTGGAGACTGACTTAGCCGAGATGACGAAGTACCTTTGTCCTGGCCATTCTGAGTCTTCCCAACACCTCTGCAGTGAACAAGGTGCAGCGTTATAGTTGAGGCAGTCATGTTACTAGTATATACACCAAGGCAATGAATGCATTTGTAGGTTAGCTTTTTCTCAACCGGATGAACTGTCTGAATTACTTGATGCCTCTCCCGTAGATGATGTGCAAGTGCATCAGAGATGGGTCCTTTTAGGATTGAAAAGCACAGAGGACAGAGAGTTTTCCCCACGTCTTTTTTGTAGGGAACAGCTGCTTGTGGAGAACTTTTTACAGGTACATCAGACTTCTCCTGGATTTTTGGCTGTGGTTTCGGAGGAACCGGGGGAGTATTCTGAGCATGGTAAGCTACAGATTCAGCAGGAGCATCTCTCAGGTTGTAGGTGGTCACAAGAAGATGTATATTCGTGTGACTACCCTGCTGCAATGTCAAATCAAAGGTTAGAGTAGAATCAGTTTTAGGTCCCATTTCTTCATCAACGTGAACCATTCGCATATGAGCAGCCATCTTTTCAACATCATTGAAGGTTGAACGGCAATATGGACAAGACAGACCATGTATTAACATATGATTAAGCAATGTATCAGTGGGTAAATAGCGGTTACAGTATAGACATTTGCTAGTGAAATTGTGTATTTTCATTATATAGTTAGCTACTGCAGGCACCTTTTCAGCCTTGTGCTCCTTTTCAAAGTGGACACTATACACATTTTCAGGAAACAGCTCATTACAGATTGTACAGATTTTCCACTTCTGTGTGGATGATGTATTGACAGCAGAAGGACCTGTAGCAGCTACAGGAGATTTTGAGCCAGACTGACCTAATACTCTTGAAGCTGCCTGCGACTGAGATAATGACGTCTGTTTCAACTGAGCTGATGAAAGAGAAGATGAATTGGCAGACTGAAGAGAGTATCTTGCTGAGGCCTGTGATCTCTGTTCCCCTCCAAGAGTATAAGGCCTTCCATTTCCACTCGCTGAAAACTGTTTCATTGTTTGCGATTGCTGCGGAATAGAAACTGGTGCGTTACCACTTAAGTTCAGCCTTCCCCCCGGCTGACCAACATAACTGGGCGGTACTGATTTGACTCCGTAATTGTTTTGTTGTAGGTGAACATTTGACATCATATTCACTCCTGTGGAATTTAATGTAGGCTTTGGTATAGTGAGTCTGTTCATCATCTGCTGTGACGAAAGAGATCGAACACTTCCAGGGGAAAGGGGACCCATCCTCTGAGGGAGTCCCATAGGCTTTTTATCCTGTGGTTTTGGAGCTATTAGCATCAAAGGTTTAGATCTTGGAACCACTACATTAGTGTGACCTATCATTGCTGTTACCTGATATCCTATACGTTCGTGGTCTTCGATAACGTGCTGTACTAAAGCTTCGTATGATTTCGGCATAAAAAGGCATCTTTTGCAGTGAATACTACCCTCCTCTCGGGTACTGGAACTTAACGGAACTGCACCATTGAGTGACTTTTCACCTCCCTTTGCTACGTAAGGAGCAGCAACATGCTGAAAATGTTCCCTGTAAATGTGCTTTCTAACTATTTCATACAGAGGATCTCGGTAAGTGCACTTCTTACAGTAATAAACAGCTTGTTCTACACTGTCAGCCTGCTTAGGTTTAAGGCTATCATGTTTGTTTTTATCTTTAAAAGTGCTGATGCCTCCACTCGGTGTATTGGCATTTGGAGCATGAAATATTTTAATGTGCGTTTCCAAAGTCTTTTTGTCCGCATTGAAAGTACAGTAAGGACAATTAAGGAGAATCCTATTTTCAAAGTCTTCACTATGAACATTCCGGAAGTGGCTTTTGTATGCTGAAAAGAACTTCGAGGAAAATGGACATGCACTGCAGCAAAAGGGCTTTGTCCGATAGTCCTTAAAACAAAGAACAAAGCAGAAACTGAATATCAAAAAGCAGTTTTTAGAAAAACAACATCCACGATCTTCTCTAAACAATGTTTCTAAATAATAGTCAAGACCCACTGCAACAGTCTCAAACCTTTAGATTAATGTCTTCTCCCCAATTTTTGGCCTGCAGATCAGGCCCTAAAAAGTCTGAATATCTGAACACACATGTGATGTGCTGAGTGCCAATTTACAGGTTCCTCAAGAGTTTGACCATAAACTCAGCATGCAAAGCTAAATCATAAGCATCTTTCCCCACCAGTCAAAAAAGAGCCTCATTCCCTGCAACTGAGCTGCATGAAAACGTTCACCTTAAGCTCATTTCCAGGGGGAAAGGCAAGCATGAATGAGTAGGAACGAGACTGCATCCAGAAGACGAGTTACTTCGCATCAAAACCTACCAAACATTTATATCTATAAGATGGATATATAGCTTCAGCTATTTCAGTGTCTTAATCCATTACAAACTATAATATATAAGACGCTCTTCAAAACTTATTTCTGGTGAACGAATGGATTTAAGCTTACCAAGTCATATACTAAGGCCACACAAGCCCTTAAAGCCACCACGCTTTTTCCTTCTGATCAAAGCACAAACCTGATTTTTAAAAGAATCTTGGAAAAAAAGAAAAAGTATTTGAAAATTGCACACTTGCAGTTTCCCTGCACCCTTTATCTTTGATTTAACACATTGCCGATGCAGTTGTTGTCAACTGTTGTAACAGAAACTAAAGTAACATTGGCTTTCGAGATAGCCACAAGCAATCTGGCATTTCAGATGAGATAAGACATGAAATTCAAATAGTTACAAACATTCATCACGAGCGTCAAAACAAGTCTTGTGCATCAAGCTACACATAGATCATTTGAAGTAGCTGCAGAGTTGTACTCTCCCTCTGCATAACTAAGTAGGAATCTATGCTTCTGTCCACCTTCTGAAGCCTCAGACAGCTCGTAGGCTAGAGACTAGATATAACAAAAGAAACTAAACAAAAGCTGTCTCCTTTTATTTTACAATTTGTATTCTGGAATTAACTAGAAAAAAGGACAACATCAGTATATTTTATGGAACACAGTAATAGAGGGACATTTTTAGATTAACACTATGCTAGGAATCCATCATAATACAGGTTCCCATTTCCTGTAAGAGCAATACCTAATCTTTTGGATGCTAAAGGAGGGCTTATTTTGTAGGGAGATTTCTCACCTTCTCACTGTTCTGTCAGTGCTGGTATTACTCTACATCGTACCATCAGCAGAGGCTACTGCAGTGCGCATGACTTGCCTTAAATGTGTTTAATCAGAATCAAGTAGGATTTCCTCCCTCCACTTCTAGCTCAATTCAAATTTCCTTTATTACTGGCTCAGAAACATCTAAAAAGTAAGACTTGCAGTGTCACTTCATTCTGCTTTATAGAACTATATATATATGCCTAAAACCAAATCTCGGACACAGTCAGATTATGAGAATCTTCAGATGTGGAGACGGCTAACAGAGCTACAATAGTGGATTGACCAGCAGTTAGATGGGTCCATTTAAGCTTTTTCTGAAATGATGAAAACAGATAATAAAACATTTAAGGAAAGGTAAAAAACTTCTCACAAACTGTATAAAATTGTTGATCTTTTGACTGGAAGGATGGTGAAATTGTGCTAAGCTTGAAAAAAGATGGGCTCTTAATATGCGGTTGTCAAAGCGTGAGTAAGATTTCTTGACCAATCCGTTCTCAAATACTCCAAAGTATTTGGCTATCCATGCTACTAAGACAGAGACCAGGATTATTACTTTAAAAAAAAAAAAAAAAAAAAAAAANTTAAACTGACGACAAATGAAGATCAATGGGTAAAGCTGCAGGAAAAGCTCTTGGCGTATTTGTGAAACACCCTGTATGTAGTATGAACACCCTTCAGAATCAGATGTGTCAACAGAAACTATTACCAACCTGATTTTTTGTAAGCGATGGGTCCCACAGTCCTACATCTTCCCACGTAGTGTTTTTCAAATAAAAGTCATTAGGTTCAAACTGCTTAAAATCCTGGAGAAGACGGGAAGAGAGTACAGAGAATCAAAACCAAATATCAACTGCTTCCTTAAGCAACTATGCTAAGCATCAATTCAGTCCTCTCAAGTGCTGCTGACAAATAGTAGATATTATTAATTCAAGGAAGTGTGGGTATTTAAATGCACCTTTTTGGAGGCGAAGAGTTGTGAATAGTCTCAATATCACAAAACACCTGAAGAACTATTTTCAGTACTCATCCTCCTAATTAACCCAAGACTAATTAAATACCTGCCCCATTTTCAAAAGCAGTCACGCAGGAAAGCATTCCAGGGCTAATGCTAAATGTTTAAGATCATATAGACGCTTTACCATATCTCTGATGTTTGTTTGGTTTGGGGTTATTTCGGAAGGAGTGAGGGTGTTGGTTGTTTGATTGGTTTGGGGGTCTTTTTTATTACTTTAATTTTACACAGGAATTCAGATTAAACTTTTAGAAGTTTGACTACATGTATGATGTCCAAGAAGCCCAATTCCTATTAAAAAATAATCTTATGAAGTACTTTGGCATTTCATCTTTGGCATGTAAGTCAGCAGCACGTAAAGACTCAAAAATAGTATTTCCACAGAAATGAACACTTGTCCCAGTTCAGAATTTTACCCCTAAAAATTGTACTTGCTCCACAAATTTTCCAAGCAGGAAGGACTGGCATTTCTTTCTCTTATGCATCTCACTTAAATGCTCTTTAGAGACACTAACAGAAAAGCCAAAGCAAACAGGTCACAATTTGCTGAGTACTCTAAAGAGTTGAAATATGTGAATTGACAGTACAGAAGTTAGTGTTCAGGAGAGAAAGCTGCATTTTTGTGACGACAGTTGTGAAGTTTGTCCATAAGAGTAGCACAAATACCCTTCCCTTCTAGCAACTAACACAGGTACAAAAGCGATTCTTTAACCTGATGACCTGCTGTTCAGCACTGACAAACGCTTGCTTCTTGAAAACCTCAGAACCATCTTCTGTCCCCCAAGAACATCCTACACTGCACCTAGATTTTCCTTCATTCCTATCTGTTCAGTTAGCGAATGCTATTTAAAAAATCCAACATAAACAAAAGACAACCTACCTTCAATATATAACAAGTCACTCACACATAACCTGAAGCATATCTTGTCTCCGCTAAACTTTCTAAAAAGTATGTACAGGTACATTTTAGCTCAAATTATTGGAAGTCCTACTTTGTGTAGAACTTAAAAAGCAATGCAGAGGTAGCAATGCCTGAACAACAAGGCTCAAGTGGAATCTCAGAATCATTCTCAGAAGCTGATGAGAACAGAGGAATATGGCGTGGGAACCAGATACAGGGGATTCCTTCAAAATTCACAGTAAAAAATAAACATTTTGTGAAACAGGTCAAACCCCAACAATATCATACAGCAAAGACCTCACAGTCCCACTAGCTTGGAGCATTTTAACTCTAACTACAACACTTCGGAGATATCATACTTACTTCTATATGTTCTTTACAGTATTCCAAACCAATGTCACTAAGTATTTTTTTCACAGTTTTCCGGGCCTTTCTTAAACTGCCAAGGTTGTTGACAGGAAGTTGGAACATAGTTTCTATTGAAAAAGAAAGTAAGAGAAAAGGTTTAAGTCAAACGTGTTTTGTCTGAGAGAACACTGCATTTTTAATTATTAGTAATTTTCTGTCTCATTTTACCCATATAACTCAGTATCACAGCTGTACCATTAACTGAGAAACTACCGTAATTTTTGTCTGATTTGTTCTTAAATGAGGCTGGCAACAAAGCTAGATATTGACAAACTTAAGAGAGCAGTTAAAAACCCAACAAACTGATGTAGCAACCATTGCATCAGCTGCATCTGGAAATATTTTCTTTTTTTTTTTAAAAAGTGTGTGTATTTACATGAAATTTACCCCCTGTACTGAAGTACTTAAAAACTCAATTTATCTTTTGTGCATACATATCCTAACTGATTTGAAAATTGGTAAGTTGAACCTTCAAGGTTTGTGTCAGTCTTCTAATAGATTTAATAGTATCTCTTTGGTGAGAAAGATGCTTCTTGCATTCAACTGTAGGTAGGATAAGAAATTAATACTGTTTCCTCCACTTGCTGTATTTATAACTTTAAATGGCTGACAAGCTGTTTAGCATACATCCTTCTTTTATTAAGATGAGACCTGAAAGCTTGGTTAGAGTCCTTCAGAGATAGAAATCACTGGAAAAAGAACAAGAGATGGCTCAACGCCTCCAAGCGTAGCTGGACATTTTCAGCTTACAAGACAACCCTCCCTTTCTGTTCCCCACCTGGAGATAGCTAATTCCAGTTAAACTGTCTGTTAATGACTGGGGCTATCCAGCTAAAAGAAAATATAAAATTTTAAGATATGTGGATTCAGATTCAGCTACTACCACTTAAGATTTCTTCCAAATGCTAATAACTAGTTTTATTTTGTGTATACAGGAGTTCTCAGTCTGCATGCTGCTGTCGTTACAATAAGCACTTGCTCAGCTACAGATACATCATCAACACGTCGCCTGCACTTTAAGAAGGTGCAAAATGGCAGAAACATGAAAGACCCTGACAACATAGAGTTATTTTGGAAGTGAGAGGGGGTGGAGCCAGCAATGAAAAGGTAGGCTTTTCTCAAAGGAAAACTTCTTACACAGCAAGTGTGTCAGAGTTGTTACCTTGTTCCCTAGGCTTTAATGGTCCAATGCCTGTTGCAGAAAGAGTATCACCTCAGAAGATAAAAGCTGCATTTTTGATCATTAATATTTCCATGAGCCAATTCAGAAATGTTGCTTTGTTTGAACAATGAAAGGTTTGATTCGTATCAACAAATTAATGTACTATAAAGCCAAAGACTACCTACATCAACTCAAAAATAGGCTTTTTTTTTGTTAAAAGCTTGAAAGTATTTTTTGACACTTTCAAGCAGAAGCCTAGAATGCAGAGTTAACAGAAGTTTGCAGCCATTAAGTATTCAAGTTAGACAAAAATTCTCCCCTTTTACCATGAGATCAAGGGCAATTTCTAAGCTACAGAGAGCTTACTAAGAAATTTTCTCAAGAAATCAAACCCAACCCTTCTATACGCACTAGCAGGCATACTTGTTAAAGTATTACTTATCTGTTTACACACTAGCCTTTTTATTTTCACGGGCCTACCAACTTGTACTAGGTAATGTTTTAAGGTAGTCACTAACAACTTACTATTCCATGATTCCCCCCAACAACACTGTTTAGTTTCAGAAATACACAAAACTGAAAATTCTGCATGTGACAGTGCTAATACAAACCACTTCAATCGGTTTCACAATCTACAAGTAGCCCTGCTAGCACATCTCGCAAGGCTCAAGTCTCTTCAAACTCAATGAATTCAGAAGTAGCTCCTGAGTAAAAGCAGAAAGCCATCATGACGTTTAGGATTCCTATCACAACTATAAATTAGAAGTTAAGTGGAAACAAGCCTGAGTTTATATATCTACAGGAAATCTTCAGAAGTACCAAAGCAACTCTGACCATTAAGCATTTTGGTACTTGTACTGTCGCAGACTACCAGAAGCAAATAGAGTGTCATTTTGACATCCCTATATGAAAACTAGGAAACCAAAGGAAAAAAAAAAATTTAGACTTAGTCTATAAATCTCAGGGATTCCAAATTACTCAGTTACAGTATTTGCAGTAATGAAGTTACTTAGACACATCATGCAAAGTGTCTAACTGTAGTAATTTTCAAACATAGGCCAGAAGAAAAGTATTTGTGTTCTGTATTAATTTCTTCCAAGTAACTTTTGTTTAGAGAATTTAGTATAATCAACACCATCTCAATTTCTTCACATACAAAACTCTAAATGCAAGTATATTAATTTTTGCGACAGCAGAGGCATTTCAGCTAACTCTAGTCTTGGTGAAAAGGAGTAGAATTGGAAAAAATTTAGAATTAAGGTCATATGCGTATCTGGCACCTATCATTTTAGGGAAACTCAAACCTACTTGAGTAATATGAAGAATTAGAATTCTAGTGAAATGCCTTATAGGTAGGTTCACTTACAAGTCTCATAACGTGAACCCTAATCAGGCTATGGAGAGCACTTCTACAGGCACTCTTTGCCATCTCGGAGAAGGCAAGGATCAAATAGATCATGGCAGTAAACTACTCCCTCTTCCCAGTTATTCCCTCTAAAGCCTCTAATGACTTCGTATGGGAAATCATGAACTGCTCTTTTTTTATGCTGTATCCATTCTCATCTGTACTCTTTTATAATCTAGTATTTCATCTGCAATTATAAACAATATCCAGGCCCAAGACATTCTCCCTCTCTAAGCAAGAGTGAATGTGATTGTTCAAATAATTAAGAATGATTCATGTCATCCTTCCAGAATGCTACTCACTCCTGCCCAGTGAATTACTTTTTAATCCTCATAAAGGACTAGGAAATAAGGTTTGAATCTGAGTTTCTAACTTCTTGTTCCTTTGAAAACTGACACACGCAAATCAGTTATTTTATCAAAATCTGCGTTCAAGCTTATAGTTCCTTTGTCAGATTTTTCTGATCAAGTTCTGAATTTATCCACATGCCCATTTCCTCTTTCAATTAAGAAAGAGTGTTTCTAAAGGCACACATTGAAGAGAAGTTTAGGAAAAATACTTTCAACATACATAAGATTTTAACTCTGTACTGTGTATTAGGTTTTGATTAAGTAACTACAGAATATGCCCAGTTCCACCCTGCTTTTCTACCCATCCTTGCCCATACTGTGGTATCAGTTTTACTGTGTGAATGCCTCTGGGCAGAGGCTATATATCCTGTTACTTGTACTATTACTTAACATGCTTTTGGATGAAGTAAAATAAAAATAATATAATTTATGACAAAGTAGAAGCACATAAATGGTGGAAAAGCTTTTGAAAATAGTAATGGATATTTACCTTGCAAACAGGAATTTGTATTGAGAAACTTGTATTAAAAAATGAAGATCACAAAGAGTACATTTACATATTTCAGGGCACTATTACAATGAATTCAGTTACTTCAACAGATAGAACTAAAATCTCCTTGGCTAAAAATATTATTTGAAGGTTACAATTTTGCTTCAATTATAAAAACACCTAATATAGCTCATAGCAGAGCCAGGTCCGTTTTAAAGACATGAATAGTAATTGAAAATATTTAACAACAGGGCTGAGGATCAGCAATGCCAATCTTATGAAGTATTAGTAACAAATGTGTTTAAAAGACGGTAAAGACTAATGGAAAAAAATGCTGTTGCCAAAGAACGTAAACTCCTAACTAGCCTATTGATTAATGTAAATGGTTTAGTAAGGTTGTGTCCTATTTGCAATTTCCAAGTAGTAGCATTTTCTCTATGCTTGATCTGTAGTTGAAATAGTAAGTGAAGCTTAAAATTTCCAGATGAAAAAACTCCAACCTGCAATTTATTCTCATAGGCAAGTCACTATGAAATAGCTTTCAATACTGAGCCCACTGTCACTTTTTTCATGACTTAACAGATCTGACTTGTGTGATACCAGCACTGCATTAACAGGAAAACAAGAAGTACCACGTAGTGCAGAGTGAATTTATATCCTTAAACACAGATCGTGAATTGGAAAGAAAATGTGCTTCCTTAACATTCTATTCCCTCTCCTCCTAAACAGAATTGCTAAGTATGGCTCTGAACACTAAGCTACAATAAAGTAACACAAGTCTGCTTTCAAAGCACAGCATAGTTTGGGTTGTTTTTTTTTTTTTTTAACTCAAGAACATTCATTTAATAAAAGTTCTTGCTGCTGCAGTTCTTCGAGCAAGAGTGAAATACATTAACGTAGCCAAGAAATTAATCATGGCTCCACTAATTCCTTTTCTGTAAAGGCAACTGAATAAGTGTCGCTCTTGCTGTATTGCATTGGTTCACAGTAAACTTCTTTGTAGCTACCTGAATGCTCAATTATTTCATCAAAAATTAGATGAAGCAGCATAGTCAAGTATGTTTGGGATTTGAATGAATATTTTCAAGTTAACTTCAAATCCAAGGAAATAGTGTCCTAGTAATTTTATTCCAGAATAACCCAAGTTCTTAATATCAACTGTAGGAACATCAGTGCATTAAAACATTACATTTTAAAGCTTCTAGCAAGCTGTACTGTTTTCCTCAAAAACGAAGTTCCCACTTAAAGAATATACTAATTTTGCTTGTAAAGAAACCTTTTTTTTTTCTCATGACAAAGCAAGAGTCAGTACAGAGTTTGTCTTTAGGCAATAATCACTTGTAAATTTGAAAGTCAGCCACAAGTCTCAAAATAATGCTTATTATCAAACAAAAGGCCACTAACAACTTCTTCACCAAAAGAATCAAATGCTTTCTCTTAATTACTGTGTCTAACATACCTAGACATGCCAAATAGCCCATGATATACATAAATCCAAGTGATAAATAAAGCACGTTATTTAGCACTGCCCCAAAAGAGGATCTGTATTCTATTTGCACCACCTTCTTGTCTCTACTCTTCTGCCTGCCTCACAGTCAAGTCTTAAAGACAAGAAATTATCAAGATCCTCCTATCACAACATATCATAATAGAGGATATAATTAGATCTTCACCTCTGAAAACTGAAGATCAACCTTACTTTGCTAACTCTGCTTGATAGCTGAATCCAACTCGCATAATCTTAACAAAAACCTCATCCTGAAGCAAATACAGTTTGTTTTATTTAGGAAGTTTCTTGACTATTTAATCATAATTAGCGGAGAGCCAGATACAGTCTAATATTACAGTTCGTGACTAAAAAAAGAGCTTTTACTTTTAGCATCTCTGTTACTTTCTGTTTACAGCCAGTAACTCCAATTGTAATTGCAGTATACACAACACACTGCTGGCACATGCTTGAACGTGGACATTAAAACACTTGGGATTAAGAAGCATCTCAAATCATCATTTAGACATTAATGCTATTCTTGAAATGAGGTATCCTTTATCTGACCAAAAGTTGATGTTTAACAGAGGACACCTGGAACATCTCTTCTTCACTGTCAGAGCTTCTTCTTACTGCTCTGAACCTCAGATCCAAGTAATACTTTTAACAGAACACGATACTATGGAATGCAGTATCCAGTACTGACAAAACCACTGGTGCTTTAATCTGGCACTGAAGCTATTGCTACATCCAACATCCTCCACAGCGAAGGATGCCCATAATAAAGGGCCGCAGATCAACTGATCCTTCTGTAAAATAGTTTAGTTTAATGCTGTTTCTCCTATTTTTCTACTGAAATGCCAGAAGTGAACAGCCTTAAATACTCTGCACTTCAGTGAAGACAAATAAAAGGCACAAGCCTTTTCACTAGGCACAAGCAGCTCAAGCTTAACACATCTATCAGTTACCAATTCCTGGTTAAAGTGCTACTTACCTAATATTATAGGCTCAGTACAGAACTTCTCTCTGAGATCTCAAAGTAGCTTTCAAAAGAAGCTCAGCAGCATTTTTTCAAATAAAGGAGGAATTTATTTATCCTGAGATGATACCACTCAACCAACGACAATTCCAGCCCAGGATTCTAGTTAGCAGGACATTCTACGTTTCCATGTATTCTGTTTTACCGTAGCCAAGGCATAACTAAGTTTTGTTATTTTCCTGTATATTTCTACTCTATCCTATTCATTTCTGCACAAGTCCTAGATATTTAATACATTATAGAACTTCTCTTTGTAAGGGAACGTGCATTTGTACACACATTCAGAGAAAAATAATTCAAGATGATCACATATACATTCAGCAAAAATAATTCTACAGAGAAACCTGAGCATTTTTTATCCTCATTAAGTAACAAGAATAATGAGATTTGTCTCTAAGTCAACCAGTTATTTTCAAGTTCAGAATTCAACAAACATATTAAGAGTTAAGTTTGTGTCTGTTCCCCAGGGGTCGGTACTGGGTCCAGTCCTGTTCAATATATTCATCAATGACCTGGATGAAGGGATAGAGTGTACCATCAGCCAGTTTGCTGATGACACAGAACTGGGAGGGGTGGCTGACATGCCAGAAGGCTGTGCTGCCATACAGCGTGACCTGGACAGGCTGGAGAGTTGGGCAGAGAGGAGCCTTATGAAATTCAACAAGGACAAGTGTAGGGCACTGCACCTGGGGAGGAATAACCCCATGCATCAGCACAGGTTGGGGGCTGACCTTCTGGAGAGCAGCTCTGTGGAAAGGGACCTGCGAGTCCTGGTGGACATCAGGATGACCATGAGCCAGCACTGTGCCCTGGTGGCCAATGGCATCCTGGGGTGCATCAAGAAGAGTGTGGCCAGCAGGTCGAGGGAGGTCATCCTCCCCCTCTACTCTGCCCTGGTGAGGCCACATCTGGAGTACTCTGTCCACTTCTGGGCTCCCCAGTTTGAGAAGGACAGGGAACTGCTGGAGAGGGTCCAGCAAAGGGCTACAAAGATGATTAGGGGATTGGAGCATCTTTCTTATGAGGAAACGCTGAGGGACTTGGGTCTTTTTACTCTGGAGGAGAGAAGACTGACAGGGGATCTTATCAATACTTATAAATACTTAAAGGGAGGGTGCCAGGTAAATGGGAACAGTCTTTTTTCAGTGGTGCCCAGTGACAGAACAAGAGGTAACGGGCACAAACTTGAACATAGGAAGTTCCATCTAAACATGAGGAGGAACTTCTTTCCTGTGGGGGTGGCAGAGCACTGGCACAGGCTGCCCAGAGAGGTGGTGGAGTCTCCCACTCTGGAGACATTCAAATCCCACCTGGACGCCGTTCCGTGCAATCTGCTGTAGGTGACCCTGCTCTGGCAGGGTGGTTGGACTAGACAATCTCCAGAGGTCCCTTCCAACCCTGACCATTCTGTGATTCTGTGCCCTTCTGTTTCCTATTTCTAGTCTTGTGTCCCACCTACAAATACACTGGGAAGCCCTCCTTCATAAGTTGAATTACACAATCTACACTAAAGTGCTGGGTGGAGAGAATAAATGATTATTTAAAACCAAGTCCAACAATGTCCTTACTAGAAATATCCAGCTAGTATCTTTAGGTGCCTAAGAAAATGAATTACTAACGTAGTTATAAGAAATTCTGAAAAATTAGACTGATTTATTAAGATCTCACTCATCTTTAGTGTGCTTGTACATAAAATGTCTGGCTGTACCACTCACAAAATAATGGTAAAATAAGCAGACTAACTGTGGAAGAAATATTTGGAACCTTCTTTTGCTCTGTATTTATGCAGTGCCTAGCATAAAAGTCTAGTCCACAGCCAGGTACTAATTTCTAGAATAATTCAGTAGCCAAATGCAAGCAGAAAAGACAAGCTATAAAAGAGCAAAAACTACATTAGAAACACTGTACTTTAGTTTTCATTTCATAGTCACATTTTGGAGATGCAAAGACCTATTCTAGACAAACTTCATGCAGTAGTATTTCACTGCTACAGGTAACTTGCTAAGACAAGTTTCCTAGCACACGCGTTAACAAAAAGGCCTGAATGAAGTACTCAGATCTTCATCCAAAATTCTGAAGGGGGAGCGGGAGGGAAGGTTTTGTGAAAATGCAAGGAGTATTTCCAAGGTAAGCAGAGGAACAACAGTTAAAAGACTTCACAGAACTCACAGTGTGTACATGGTATTGTGCTTGGGAGAACTGAAGCACCGTCTTTGGCTTTTAACAGGCTATGAAAGTACCAGGAAGGAAGAATTTAATTTGAAGTGCAATCTTTGCATCTTATAACCTCAAAATTAGGGGGTAAAATGACTACAGAGACTTCTGAAGTTTGAGAAGTCTACAGGAACCAGCAGTTCAGTTCACTTAATAGAATGACATCCTGAAATGGGAATGGGCCAGGATATAATATAGGTTGATTGATTTACATTAGTAATTATGTCTAAGTTTTAGGAAGCAACTAAAACTGCAGGCCAATAGAGGCAGCAACGTTATGCCTCATTTGTTTAAAATCAAAGGCTTCTTGAGTGTTTTCAAAGAACTTGGGTTCACTGCTGTAATAAAAAAGGGACCTCACTTCAAGGTTAGTATTGTTTCACAGCAAAGGACTTTTTCTCTCTACTCAATTCTCTAACCTTGTTAGCCACAGCTTGTAAAAGAAAATACTAGTAGGGGGAAAAAACTGTGTAACACCTTAAAATGTTCTCAGGAGCACTACTGTGAACAATATTCAGGAAAAAACATAATTAAAGTGAACAGGAGGGACAAACCTATTACTAGAGAAAATTTCTGCTTAGTTTTAGGAACTTAACAGTGCAAATGTCATAAGAAACAGGAAATCAAGACTTCTAATTCTTATGGCATGACAAAAAAGCAGAAAGGAAACAAGGTGTAGCCCAAAAATTAACCACTGCATAGTCACAAAGAAGTTTCAACAAACCCCAAATTCTTCAAAACATCACTTTTTTTTTTAAAAACAGATTTTAGCATTTAGATAGACTTGCAGCGACTTTCAACTCCACGTTGCCTCTTCACCAACTTGCTACTCTTAGGAGCACTTTGAATTCCAGATAGAAACAATTGCAGTCACTATTCTAAAAACATCCAGAATGTGAAGTCTGACACATCCTCCTGTTATGTTACTCCAAGTGATTTTTAAACCACTTTTAGCATTTAATAAAAAATAAACTATTCTCACTGTACCAGCTTCAAGCACTTCAAGTTAATGTGGCCATGCAGTTCAGCCCTTTAACACATCAGTTACCAAGGGACTGGAACCACCTAGAAAACTGAGTCAACAGATGAGTTAAAAAAAAAAAAAAAGATTACTGTGCAATTATTTGGAAAATTAATTCATCTAAAATACAATATTGCATGCCTGTTCCAGAGTTCTATATTGCGACAGTTAACATTTTCTTATGCTACACATTTTTCTCAGTGCAAACAGTCCTCCCTTATGAGGGAAGTACCGATCTCGTACACAATACACTGTATTCACCACTTGAGAACTATGACCTTACAGGAAGGTATGCACCCAGGAAAGAGAGGATAAGGAAAACAAGAGGGGAAAACAGCAAAAAAAAGGTATCACTCAAATTATCAGAGGTGATAAAACAGAGAAAGCTTCCACTTGTCTTTAGCCCCAAATCTGTTTCTATTTTAGTGCAACAAAAATCTTAATTCTCCACCGTGTCTTTTGTATTTTGGACCTCATCAGAAGAGCTGCCTTGCAGCCTGCTACCTTTGATACCATCAGGTAACAGATGTTAGACTGTTTCAGCTCTGCCAACTTTATCTCAAACAATTAAATAGAGGATCTTCTAGTATAAAGCTTCAAAGCACCCACAAGGTGACAATGCTATTTTGATTCTAGGAAAGATGCATCGGTTTCAGAACAAAACAGCCTTTTTCTCTCATCTAAAATTTTCATCAAATATTGCAAATCTGCCTTATGTTATTTTCATTTTTGGACAACATTATTCAAAGTGTTTACAATGGTTGTTTCACGTTTGAGCTTTGTTATATTTCTAACAAACTGCAAGTATATTTCTAATGTCATGGTCTTGTTACTAAAATGGTGGTTTTCATCCAGAAATAGTTTAAAGACCTCAAGAAATAAACTGAAGGAAAGTTTTGATGTATAAAGGAACCAATACAGGACCAATCTAGGTTTTCTGGAAAACCTACTCTGTTTTCATCTCATTATTCTTAACTGCAAATTACACCACGCTGTCAGTTTGTATCATTAAAAAAGCCTTCCATGACCATTGTAGGTGACCCTAAACATTTCATTGAGGAAGAGGTCTTCACTCAACAAGGTTTGTAAAGAGCATCACTGTGAAATGGCAAGTTAAAAAAAATAATTATGGAATCCCCAAAGGTTATAAACAAAAAAAGCCCTAATCCCTAGTGCATTTTATTCTTACTCAGGCATCTCAAACCTGTATGAATAGGCTGGGTAACCTAACGCTCTTTACAGTGGCCAGTGATTCTTCTGAAGTATCTGTCCACCGGTGGAGCCAAGCCAGTGGAATATATGATTTTTAAAATTTTATTTTTTTTTCACACAAGAAAAGTATGATGTCAACATTGCTAATGATACTAGAGGAATAATCGGAAAGTTACTATCTGCCTATTCCATTTATTTCCTTTCGAAATTTAATGAACATAGTTCTAAGTTTATCTAAGTTCACAGAGCTCAGAACAGTTAGAAGAATCCATCAAGAAAAGGAAACTACAAAATTAAACTTTCCCAGTGAGTATTGAGTGAAAATTAGGAATGAAAAAGAGAGAAAAAAGTTACAGAAATAAAAACAAGGCTCCTGGAAGCAATTTTTTTCCCATGCATTTATCAAGTTTCTTGGCATACAATTTCTTTTACCAGCTGATAATTCCCAGGCCTAAAAGGAAAACCTCACAGGAACAGGAGGTAGAAAGCTGGTGGCTCATTTTGAGAGCATTTCCCCCTCACAATGAAATATAGAAAATTACTCGTAATAAGCAACATTTACCCCCTCACCCTACCCCTTAAACACTGTAAGTTTATTTTTTGGCTCAATTGAAAGGGTCAGCACTAAGAAGAAAAGCTTTATCCATATTCAGTACGTTGACCATTTTGGTTTTGATGAGTAATAAAATTATTCAGCCACATTCAGTACAGAGCCATGTAGGAATCAGTAGTCTTACTAATTATACAACTCTTCTCTTTGTTATCGTGGCTATTTCCTTCCAGGCTGCCTCATCATAACTGATCAGTCAAAACAGGGGTGCCAAAACACTTTTATGATTTAAAAAAAAGGTAGATCTTTAATCCTAAAAAAAAAAATTATGTTAAATACAGAAAATCCAAAATATGCAGACAATTGAATCAGTTCCACATTTCTAGACAGCTAGTTCTCTACTACTGTTTAGAAGAGGTACTATCTCACTTAAGACAAAGTGTGAGAGCCCCTTCCCCTCAGTGTTTACTGTGAACACCCTGCAGGCAAAGCAGCCCAGTCTTCCAAGAAGGGCTGCAACATCCCCAGCTGTAAAGATGGGAGCAAACTACCATCATGTGTGCAAAGGCACCTCCCCTTTGACTCAACGGGCTCAAATTTCCAAATCAGACTAGAAGGACTTCCAAAGGATGAGACTCTCATCCAGTATAAATCTATTCCCAGTTCATTAAGCTTACAACTAATGTTTTAGGGCTACTGCCAAAACAAACAAACAAAATAAACACAACAAAACACCACACATTTTATAACTCTGAATATAAAAACATTACATAAAATTTAATGAAACTGCAACTGTAGAAGTGGTCTTCCTACTGTAATGTAAACATCTACTGTTTGTCAGTTTTTCAGATTTGATGCCAAGGTGTTGGCTTAATTTATCAAATCAAATGTGATGCCAATGGTTTGATGCCAACACCTTACATCTAATGACACAGAAATGTGCATCTCATGAACTGACTGCTTCTTAAAAGCGTTCTGTGAAATTTACATGTCCATACAACTTTTGTTAAATAATTTACCTTGGAATAAAACTGAGGATGCAATTACAACTCTTGGGCACATTATTAAAAACAGTAAAATAAAACATCACTTTTACCTTCTCTTACGAGCACCTTGGTTGACCCTTCCTTTCCTAACGCTCTCATTTACTCTTATTATGAAGAATAAGAAAACCTGAATTTTTTGGTGATCTGAAACACAGTATTATCGACTGTACTGTTGAAGAAAGCATTAGGTGTGAGCATGTGTGCAAAACAGACAATTTCATAAGCAATGTGTAAACCCAGCCTTTTTTATCCCATTGTGACTTTGAGTTTGCATACATCTATACTCAGATCAATCTTGTGTTATTAAAATATTTAACTCTGTAAGACCTATAGTTCATTAAAGCACATTTTCTATACATTTGAAACTAAAAGATACTAATATTTTGTTATTTCTGCACATGGTTATAAAATGGAACTGTTCTTACTCTCTCTTTTCCCCTCTCCCCCTCATCATCCCCCTGCTGCTTCAAAAGGTGCGTCCTTTCGTCGCTCTTTCCCCCTCTCCTCCTCCTCCTTTCTTTGCTGATTCTCGGCCTTCTTGGTCCTTACCTCGCTCATTTTCCCTCTTCTCATCTTCCCTGCGCCAATTCATAGCGTCCACATTCTTTCGTCGTTCTCTCTCATCCTGTCTCCACCGCTTCTTGATATCTTTGTCCTTAACTTGCTCATTTTCTCTCCTCTTCTCATCATCCCTGTGCCATTTTATTGTTTCTGCATTTTTCTGCGGCTCCACGCTTCTTTTCAGATAGTCTTGTCGCCTCCTCCTCTTTTTTAACATATCCCTTTCCCTGGCACGAGCCTGCTTTTCTTTCTGGGAAAGAAAAGCTTTACGGGGCATCATGAGCTGCTGCTGTACCTGTAATAATATCGTATCCATGGAATAATATACTATACATGCACTCAGTCAGGCACCAACAACTCTCATTTGGAGCGGAATACTTCAAATACTAAGCCAAGATAATTTACTGCTTCTTTTTCCCTTCATAACTCTCTGCTAACTCCATATTAGATAATGACAGGCAAGTTGCTATGTTCAGCTCCAGGCACAACACCTAACTGGCACCTCTGCAGGTGGTGCACATCCAACATTGGAAAGTCAACCTCTTGAAATCCTGGGCCTAAGCACTACGATTTCTTACAACTCCTCCCACAGAGTTTTTAGCAGCCACCTGGCACTGCTGCATCCAGTTGAAGGAACAGGCTGATAGGGGAGTTGTGAAGAAAAGTTGTGAATGTTCAAACCTTAGTTTCTTCTCTTACTGGAGATCCACATGTAATGAAACTTAAAGGCGCTTATTTGTCTTTTCAGACCTCCATATCTACCAAATTTGGTTGAAAATGGCCAACATTTTTCTTGGCTGGAAGGAGGGAGGGGGGATTAGGAGACAAGCCACAATGTGAAAAATTGTGTGAGCTTTGTTTCCTCGGGAAACCTGGCCAAAACATTTAACTGCAGTTAATGAAGTAAGTTCTGACTCATCTACTCAAACTTCCTCTAAGTATGTTATGTCTTGCTATTCACAAGAACAAAGGGAAAAAGAATGTGGCTATTTACTTGGAACTTCTTCTGACAGCATGAGTGGAGCTTTTTAGTTTTGTTGTTTTGGACTGTTTTGTTTTTTAAAGAGGTGTCAATGAAGACTACCTTTTAACAAACTGGTTTACTTTTGATCATTTCTCTGTACTCATCCAGAACATTCACATCTTTAAATTTACTGGTGTTAATATCTGCAATTTTTAAATCATGCAAAACAAAACAGACCACAGAAAGAATTTATACTATCACTAATAGCCTTTAAATACTCTTCTGTACACACTGAGTAATGTTTCAGAAATGTCAAACTGCAGTTGTGGCCCAGGTCGGGGTTTTTTTGTTTGGTTTTGAATTTTTGTTTAGAAGAGAGTTTTGCAGAGGTCTAATCAAAATGAGAACTGCAGAAAGGACAAAATTACTAGATTAGAATACTTAAGCAAAGCCTAAAACAAAATGAAACAAATGTACTTTTAAAATTTAGCTACCTTATGGAAAGCACTTGTTCCCAGCATGCAATACTCCATCTTTTTCCTACAGAAAAAGCAATGTTTCAAACCCTTATTCTAAAAGCTGTTCCTTTTCCCTATGCAATATATCCCCCCACACACTTAAACCCTCTACTCTAGTCCATTGCCTTTGTTAGGTATGTATCATGATCCCACGGTTTTCATTCCAATAATTCAAACCCAAATTTCTTAATATCCATAATAATACTAAGAGGGAAGGGCTGCAGCAGAATGAAATGGCATAATCAAAAAAATGCATGCAGTTTGGTAACAAGTTAGAGCATAAAATTCAGATTATGCTAAAAATTACTTCATTAAAAAGTGTAGGATAGCTCTCTACTCGACAGCCTGTTTTTAAGCATTAAATATTTCTCAATAACACTTATCATTAAAATCAGAAAGCAATGAGAATCCAGGATCAACATCATCAGTGGAACCCAGACACTCTAAATCTTTCAAATAGTTTTAACTTCTCTTATCGGCTGTGTGCCAGTACTACATTACTGTTGTTTAGCAGAGCAAACTTAACTTACTTACTTACTTTTAAAACGTACGTTAGCTTTATAATTTTATCAGTAACCTTATTTTATTCCAATAACAATAGCAATACAAATTAAATCATATTTCATGCAAATAATTCTCCCCTCCCTCCCCAGGCAAGTACTGACATTTAAAATCTCTAGTTTTTAAAAAATTCTTTTGGACCAATTGCCATATTTTCTTTCATTTGTTTTTTTTGGTGGGTCTTTTTGTTTGTTTTGTTTTGTTGTTGGGGTTTGTTTTTTCCCCCTTTGGCTTTATCTGTTCATTGCTGTTAATTACAGTTCCCTCCCCTCCTTTTAAACATATCACGGCCCACTCTGACAGACTGATTTATAGACAAATGATAGAAAATATTTTAATAAAAACCATTTCGGTTGAACTTCCAATATTAAACATTTCAATTGAGATTCAGGTAAGAAATGTCAGATTCCAAGGAATAACTTAAAGGGACATCCAACTTAAACTATGTATCTTTGAACTTCCCTATCACAAGTCACAGGTTTTTCCCCAGTTTGCTTCAGCATGAGAGAATACTTCAGGCAGTCTGGTCATTTCTCTTGTAGTTAAAATCATCTTTTGCTTTTGCCTCTGTTGGTTTTAATAAACCAAAAGAGGGTGAAAACATTTAAACCAGGAAACTAATTAATATGCAGTGAAGCTGCCAGTCTGAGTGTGCTCAACACCCCCAACTCCCAGTTTTTCTAGAGTACAAGTTGGTGTTCCTTTAAGTTCAAAAGGTCCAAACATCAGAAGTAAACAGTGAGAACTATCCTTTCAACTATTTTTGCCCATACTTTGCTAAATGAAAATCTTAACTCTTCCCAATCTATTCAGTACATATTATGAGGCATTTACCTCCAAAATTAATGGTGCTTGGGCGTCTCAGACTCATTGGACAAGTTTCATGCAAAAGCCTCCAAAAATAATTCTCCTTCCAGAACGCCCACCTCAGCGATTATATTACACCTACTGTGTGAGGCCAAAGCCCGGACATAGAAGAAGGATCATATCCTGCTGTACAAAACAAAGTGTTAAAGACAAGAGATAAGAAATGTAATAAGGGCAATCTTACATTTATAACGTTTGTTTCATTGCGAAGGACTCCAAAGCTAATTATAAACCACGTTTACGGTACCTTTACTGACACGGAGCTACTGTAGAGTGCACTCCAGCAAGTTAACAGTGCTGCAAGGAAGTTTTAGCAGATTTGTGACCTAAACAACAGATTCCGCTGGGTGATGCTACCTGAGGAATATTTTAGTGCTCAGATTTCAATTAAGTTACCCAATTCAGAAATGCAACACGATGCAGAGATGAATGCTTCACATTTCACAGAATCCTTTGACTGAAGTGGTTAGGACCTCAGTTGACACCTCATCGGAGCTATTAGTACCGGCAGCGTAGCTGCACCCTGTATAGGTGAGGTACGACTTAGCAAAACACCAACAGCACTTCCTTGTACAGGTAATTTTTCCTAGAAGGTTCCTATACAAACCCAGTCCCACCTTAAATTGCAAGACTGTGGGAGATCAAACAGGTGACATGGCTGTCAGCCACAGCCCTAGGGACATACATTCATTTGGGAAGTATTCAGATTAAAATTTTCATTTACAATGCTGCTAGTAGGAGGATGTGAAATAAATAGTTTGGGGTAATGGCATGTAAATGATTACGCTGCTGTAGGAAGACTGATACCTCTTCAACTCACATCACCCATAGACAGAAACTCAGTCTTGAACAGACTGGAAACACAAGATGTAACATTAGTATCATGAAGTCTGGAACAACCAAATCTGAAGTTTACAAAAGAAAAATTTGTTGAGTCATTTTTAATTACTCTTCCAAGTAATAAGGATTTTTACTGTTTAAAACTGTTAGATTTTAATCCCTGTTTATTATTCAGACAGAACATCCACAGCTTAAAGTACAGATTGTTTTTCTTTAGCAAGTATGGTTTCAAAAGATACTAAAATGTTCTAAGAGAGTTAAAAAGACAAAATTCTTAAAATACTTCACATTGAGGCAAAACCAAATACTGCATGTGCAAGACCACTAGCCATATCCTCAAACAGGTAACAATGATGGGTTATTTTGTTTCATACTAGATTATTTTCCAACTAGAAAGTAGAATTTGTGTCCCCGTGTCTCTATGAAGTCCAAATTACCTCTCTCCCACTGAATCCTCATTGCAGAAAGCACACTTCTGGATGAGGACCGATCAGCTTTGAGAGCAGATCAGTGACAATTAGTGTCTCAGTCTGAAGATAGGGCTGCTGAGCACAGGGAAGTACTTCATCCCACACTGGGCCTCCCGAAGACTGAGTATCATTTCCCTGCATCATGTTGCTGACAAGAATCACCAAGCATTTGGCATCTGTCTGACTTTATATCATCCAAAATTCTTTTATTTTATCCCTTATTTTGCTAGTATTTTAAGCTGAAGAGGTTCTTGGTTTACATATAAGAGCACAACATAGTAGCATGTATCAGAGCTGACAGCAGCTGTATGTTCCTGGACAAAATGAAACGAGACTGTTAGTTTCGTGATACTGTTTTTTATCTCTCTATTCCAACTGCGTTTAAACAAGGTCTACTTTTAATGACTTGTCCAGCTAACTGCATTTAATAGCATGCTCAAAAAAGCCAGCCATGAAATAGATTTGCAAAGAAGGCTGTTAGTGCAACACTGAGTGAAATCTCTTAAAATACAAGAAAAATATGCAAGAAAATTAACCCATGATTCCCACAGCAATAGAAAAGCAGCCTCCTCACGTATGCAGGTTAAATGATGCTATATAGTATGATGGTGTATAATATTCGATATTCACATGAGGCCAATGATGGCCTGTCCCTGCAGCAAGGTGGAGGCCAGGACTCTGGGACCTGACAGTTCCGGGACAGCCCAGCAAGGAAGAATGGTAGTCAGGAAGCAGAGAGGTACCTCAGGGAGCGAGCACATCAAAAATACCAGGAGCAGAACCATCAGGGACAACAGAGAAGTTGGAAGAACTGAAAACTTCCTTGAAAAGGTAAGCGTTGCAATTAAATACCTCCCCTCCCTGCACTGGGTGAATAAAGAGTCTACTCCCAACACGTCTGTCGCTGGCTTACATTAAGCATTTTCACTTTCTTCTGTTGGACTCTTCTCTTTCCTCCTTATTTAAGCATTGCTGGCCTAGTTTTCAGAGGGCTGTGCACCCACATCTCCTGTGAAGGTAATGAGATTTGCAGTTTAACGCACATCTGAAATGCCAGACAACTAAGGGCTCGTTTTTCAAGTCCGCTATAATCCTAGGATGGAGGCTGTTTTGTAACAGCATGCGCTCTATTCTCATGGCAACATTTTAAACAGAGAGCACCTCCTCAGCCTTATCAGCTCAACCATCTGCAGCACCAAGCTTCTGCCCATGTAACACAATGGTCTTTGGCTAACTTCTGTCTAAACACCTCTCAACGCCAACTAGATAAAGATGGCCGTGTGCGTGTGCGCAGCTGCTGCGTTAGACCCAGCACTCGAATTAACCTTAAGCTGCCACATCAGCGAGCACAAGCCCCCAAAGCCCTTTAACTTACATCTGTATCCAAAACAGGACTAGGCACATTAGAAAGATAAAGTGAACAGAAAACGCAAATCAAACCTGCTGGAAAAAAACTGACATGTTGTTTTAAAACTAAGATTATTGGAACTGAAAGTAACCAACAAATGTATTTTGCTTTGTGGTCAAAACATTGTAAAACTTTTGCAGCACTGCGCATGTGAAACCACCCCCTCACAGTCAGTCTATTTCTTAGAAGTCCCTTTGTCAAAAAAGAACTTAAAAATATTTAAAAATCACTTCAGAGAATAAATCGGCTACCTCCAAAAAAAAAAAAATTCAAGTTATGTGTCAAACAAAAAGGACCATTTCACACCACTTCTCTAGACATCCTATGTAAATACTCCTTCAGGAGAGGAAAGAAGTCCATCTAAAATGTAATACCAAAAAAACCCCCCACTTAAAATCCTTTGGAGGAAACTCTTAGGCTAAAAACCTTAATATGCTGTTTCAGTGGTTATATGCAATTCTCAGAAAGGGCTTATGAAACCCTGTTTTATCTCATTTTTTTGGAACTTACTGTCTAGCTTCAGCTTGGCGACTCTTGCACTAAGAACTCCAACTTCCCATTGGAGGAAAAACTTCTATGGAAGACAGTTCTAGTGAAAAGAATCAGTAAGGCTGGTATGTCTTACTCTCCATTTTTTATTTAAAAGTTAAAAAAATATCTTCTGCAGTCCAGCAGACAGGGATCTTCTAAGTCATTCACACACTTCTCATTCTTGCTCGATTTCTGGAATTTTCCACTGGTGCCAGAAGCTCCATCTGGTGGGTGTGTACACTAACTGCAAAACTGAAAGGGAATTAACTATTTCCTTATCAACTTTTGTTTAGTAGTAGAAGTTCTGTACCCTGGGTAATTTCTGTGCCCCAATATAAAATACAAAGTGGCCAAATTCTGATTGCTCTGGGAACCGCAACTCCTTATTTCTATTCTTGATGAATAATCTGCTACCTTACACTCTGCTGGGAATTTCTGTTGGATTTTCTTATTTTGATGACATAGGGTGAAGTATGTTAAAGAATGCTGTTAGCTAAATTTGAACGTTTTCTAAAGAAGGATTTTTTGAACACACATGATAAAATCCACATCAATTCTGGCAATCTCTACTGCGTTCTGAAATGCAGTTTTAAATTGCATCCATTCTCTAGGGCATGCTATACTTCAGTGTATAGGACATTTTAAATTAGAGGCACTAGCAGCTCAAGACATAGGCTTACACACCTACTGCCACCTTAAATAGTATCTTTTGTGACTGTCCAAGATCTCAAAAGATAAACGTTTATATGCATCCACATATGTGCAGTGAAATCAATATGTAATATACAAACTCAATATGATAGCCTCACTTGTTTAGGGCTATTTCTTAAAGATTTCCGTTTGAAATGTAATAAAGCTTGCACATCTTGCTGAATTTGAAATTGAGACTGGTGATCACTGAAGCACGAAGGATATTATTTGCTTACACCGTGATATCCACACTTCAGTGATCAGGAAAAAAGGCTGCATGAATATGCTCTACAATTCCAAAATAATCCTCATCTAGATTGTAGCTAAAAATGAACAATCCCAGAATAAAAATTATTTTGGGAATATGTTTCACCAATTAGCAGTTATGTTTAAATTAAATCAAGAATCATCTTGAAATTTTCAATCCAAAGCTCACAAAAACATTTGGATAATTAAGCAAAGCGGCACTGAAGTCTCTGTAAAATGTGCAAGAACAAAGCATGTCATCAATATATACGTAATTTATTATTGGATTACACTGATTGTGAAACTGCAATTGGATTAGACCAAGTGAAAACGGTAGCCCCGTCTTCTCTGTGTCACGTTTTCCTGACACTGTGTCGACAGCCAGAGCAGAAACCCGATCCACCTGAAAAGGAGTGTTTTTGAGGCAGAGCAGTTCCTTCACTCACCCAAACACAAGCGCTAGGATTGGTACAAGGAAGGTGGCAGGCAGCGTGGCTCATCATACCACCACCCCTTCCAGTGGCAGCACAGACACCGATACATTTAACCAACAGTGAAACTGCATCCCTTAATGTGTCCTAACTAGTAAGATGCATTGCTTGCATGCTGGTATAAGTGGCAGAACAAATCAACAAAACAAAAGAGAGCATACAAACACTTTTATACAAGCTCATCCAACACCCTGCCAATACACGCTTTCTCAGATAGTAGATAGATTAGATATTGAAGGGATCTCGCCAACTGGCTAGCATCTGAGTATTTAAAGTGTAAAAATAGTCAGTGAAGTAGGCTGACGCTAATTGTTTTTCCTTTGCCTTACCACCACTTCACACACGCTATGCACAAATGCTGGCATTACACGATTGGGTAAAGTCTGTAAACAAGAGCTTAAAATCAGTCTTACCACTTCACATTTCTTACCTCTTTCCCTTTCTGTCTAAGCATAGCTCCCAAGTGTTCCAATCCCTGACTACATTCCAGCGTTAATCCACCTCAGCTACTGCTGTCTTCGGTCTGACTCGGGAACCTTCGATATTCAAAAGGCTTCATAGCAGCAGCAGCAGGAATGGGGAAACAAAACAAAACAAGATCACAAACTTAAGTTTGACTTTTTTTTGGGGGGGAGGGGGAAGAAAGCATTAAGACAATTATTTTGCCTACTTAGATTTCAAGAGACATTTTGCCCTCTTACTGTTGCTGCTATGAATCTGCATCACTAACAACTTCCTTGGCTGAGCTGCAGCACAAGCAAAGAACTATCAGATCCAGAGTCACATCAGAAATCAATACACAAAAGAGGTAAAAAGGGGTGAAAGAACGCCTGAAGGCTGAGGCCTGAAAGAGAGAATTGGAGCTGGGGATAGGAAAAAACATCAAACAGTGAAGCCAGGCTTGAGAGCATGCCCTTTTCCTGCATCTGGAATGACTGGGTGAGCTCAAGAGTATCACTTCAGTGGGCAGGCTGTTACAAAGTTACTTAATTTGGATTTATTGTAAATTGTTTCAGATACTGATTGAGAAGTAGGCTTTAAATGAAACATTTTGCCACATGATCCAGACAGCCAAGAACCTGCAGGTGCGATGTGCTCAACTACGCAGGTTCAGGACCCAACAGCCAGTATCAGTTTTCATCCAAATCACCTCTAATGCCATCTTGAAAAAAAAAGTAAGGATATAAATGGTGGTAACTGAAAGTGACTCACTCCAGAAAAAATGGTATTTATTCCACTCTTATTCAAAACCATCAACCGTCATACACATTCAAAAGCACGAATGTGAAATAAGAGACACTAAATGCGAGCCTCATGTTTGCCTTTCAACATCAGCTAGCTATAGCGAAGCTCTGAACAATGTAGATTTTTCCTTGAGGCATATGGCCCTCAGGTAGATAAATAAGTTACACCCTCTCCAAAAATGTCTTTATTCAAATCTAGAACATGTATTTGGTTTTTATACCAGATGTCAGTACTTCCTGAAGGCTCAAAATGAACAAGTAAATTTGGCCATCCTGACTAGAAGAACAAGGGTATTTGTCCCAAAACGTGTCAGGTGAGTCAAAACAAACAGTCTACATATACAGAAGGTATAGGATTTTTTTTTTTAAACTAAATTAACATAATCGGAGTTCTTTTCCTTCCAATGCACATACACATTTACATTACATTATCCTTAGACCAGTATCTTTTATTCTCATCTCTATAGCTTATACTATTATAAGGAAACATACACTTTTATCAATGTATTTATTTATATGAGCAGGACTACCTCCACATTAATAATTATACTGTTATGTTAATAAAAAACATATCCAATATACATAAAAAAATTAAGCACAGAGCAGACCTTAATTTAATATAATAAAAAATACCATAATGCTTGTTTAGATGTAGGCCAACATAGTCAGCTGTTACATTTTTTAAACAAGCATGTTACATGCATCTTAAAAAAATCCCAGCAAGCATAGCATTATTAATACACAAACTCAGCTGAACTAATAATAAAACAACTAATAAAAAATACCCCATCTTTGCCCATGCAGATAAGGGAGATCAAATGACACCTGTGGACTACACTAATCAGCTGATCAGTTGCAGCCCTATAACTATCCACTGCCTCCCTCCTGGCACCCATGGCCTACAGACTATGGTCCTTACTATATCTGATACTGTTTTGTTCACCCCTGACGTACAAAATTTTGTCTCTCTTAAACCAACTTCAAGTAGTGGAGCAAAGATAACTTCCCCTTTTGGAAGAAAAGAGAAAAACAAATAGAAAAGCCCCGACCCAATAAATTCCCTGTCGAGCCGCTATATCTTAATTGCGGCCACCTCAAAATAAATACATTAACCCATGCCTTTGCTCCCATTAAATCATTTGTTCCAATTTCTTCCTTCATATCGACCAAATCAGCTGCCATCTTAATAAATAGTTATAAACCACACACTTGGACTATATGACTTCTGACTACTGATAAGATTCTGATATGGTTATGTATTTCAGAAATGCTACCTTAAATTTTAATATTTACTTTCAATATTTACTATTACTGTGGAGTGGTAAAGCTGGGTTGGGAATAATCATCTATTATTCACTCCACAGTGTGTCAGAAGCACAACTTACCTTCCACAGAAAATTTGTACGTCCATTCATCTAGAATTTAACAATGAATTCAGTAATTGTAGAGTTCAGTTTGTTAAGTACCTAACAAATTATACTTTACGCAATTAAAGCTTAATTAAAATGCTGTTGTAATATACTGCTGTAAGTGACACATACCAATTCTGAAAATGCTAATGGGCATCTTCTGACAACTGGGAACTTCTATCCTACATATACAGAAAAAAAATTAAGTTATTCATCACATCCTGAAGAGCACACAGAGTCTTCCTAGATGTTTTGTGTGTGCAGTTGATGCGTAACACTGTAGGACAGAAACTTTCCAAAGCAGTCAAGAAGTTGCTCTTCTGTGAAGATTTTTCATTCCTAAGCACTCTGAGCAGCAGATGCTGTTCACCACTTGTCTGTCTTACCTACAGGCAAACACAGCCACCTTTTACCTTCCCCATCCCTTGCATATCCAAACAACATCTCCCTCCTAAAACTTAACACAAGTGATCTTACAAGCTCTTAATGACTTTTAAGCTCTAGCAGTTCCACACAATACACTTCCAAGCATAAACAGTAGTAATCTAAAGAGATGCTTTCTATACACCTTCCTGATGGACCATCACTTCAAGTTAAAAAAAACCCAAAAACTTTTAAATAATGGGGCACTAAAAATATCAGTTTGCAGTGATCTCAGAGTTGTCCTCAAACACTGGAAGCATCTCATTTCTATTAGATACCAAAAGGTCATTTTAAAAAGTTAATTAAGAAAGAATATTAATTTTAGTAAAGGGCAGCTTCCTATTAAAAAAATAGTAGAAATCCATTTAGCTTAGTATTACCTTTGGAGAAGAACAAGATATTCCTTGTGTGTCAAAAAGGACACCTCTATTTTGGCTGAAGCTTATTTAAGTATTTGCTGTAATAATCTTCAGGAAAGGTAACAATCATTTTACAACCCATCAGCCTCAAGTGTGATTTTATTAACAATAGCATGTTTCTTTTCTGTTGTCTCTTTTTAATGTTTTAAGATTTCAACACGTATCATATTAGATGTTGATCCGCTGATATCAAATTACTTCCCAACATCTGCAAACGTGTATCTAAAAAAGAATCAAGCTTTGGTTTCTTCTGTTATTAAAAGCAATACAAAAAAAAAGCTTTTCTGTTTTTTAAACAGGACGATCCATCTTTCTCACCTAGAAGGATGGCAACTTGTAATTATTACAGTTACCACAGTCCCCAAGTGGAAGTTTTTCCAAGTAGCTGAGACCCTGCGAGAGGAAAGGCGGCCGGTGGCCTGCAGCACAGGCAGGCTGCGCTACAGCAGCCAGCCAGGGTTGGTCCGTGCTACCCTGACAGGTGGGAGCCCATTGTCTCAAACACACCTGGTATCTCCAAACAGAAACAGAAAATAGTAGTAAAAATGAATAGAAACATAGCTAG
>VZSZ01001843.1:172-31842 GCA_013398815.1 Ibidorhyncha struthersii
TATCTTTCCCCTTCCCCGGGCTGGGCATCCCTTTCGCGGCTCGTTTGGGCGAAGCGTGACTCAGCCGCTTAGCTGCGAACCCGGGAGGAGGTGGGGGGTGGGGTGGAAACGGTTCCGTGCAGTGAATCACGAAACCCAAAATGCCCCTGGGCCAGCGGCGCCCGGGGGAAGGCGATGCTTGCCGCGGCTCCGCGGTATCGGAAAGGGTGACTTGCCGCATACCGGCTTGTGCGTGCCGTGGGCGACCCGAAGGAGCGCAGAGCCGCACCGGGGGCCTCGTGGGGCTCCCCGGAACAAAGAGCGGCTGGGTCTGCCGGCTCACCCGCCGCGGCGTCCTCCGGCTTCCCAGAAGCAGCTGGACGTACCCGTGTATCTTCTGTGTGGGCACACTGAGCGCTCTATTGGCATATTGCACGTGTAATGTTCCTGTGACTTAAGGGAAGCTAAAGAAACGTGAGGCCATTAAAAACGTTATGTGCGGTCAGTGTATCCAGCCAAGTAACACCCTCGACTATGTGCCTTGATTTGTCACATCCTGTGTTTTCTTTTTCCCTATTCATTATCAGCTACTTATTTTGTTTCTAAAATACTTGTGTGCTTTCAACTCGTTCAGAACTTTCTGGAAGAATACTTAGATTTTTGTATGAGGTCTTGTCTGAAGCTTTGCTTTGAAAGCACTTGCAAATAGCATTTTGTGAATGGAAAGTTCCTGGTCTCTGCCTTATTACCGCTACTGTTATTTAAGCGAATCCATGCCCTTATTTGTGTTTCAGCTTCTCGCATCTATTGCTTTTACAACCTGAGAACTGCAGAAAATACATCACAGTTATTAGAAATGGGGCATGAGGGACAGAAACTCGTAAAGCTGAATTCTGTCTGAGGGGATCTTTAATCTAAAAAGCGTTATGGAAAACTGCATGATGGGGATGGATTTCAGGAGTGGACTACAGAAAGAACTACCTTATCTGTGCTACGTGCGATTAGTGTTAGTGGAATTTTGATGCACGCAGAGGAAAGATAATTGCCTAATAAACCTCTAGCAAATTCATGCTGAATTAAAAGACCTTTAAAACAGAAACTATTGTTCTGTGCAGGCTTATGCTGCATATCTTATGATTCACAAGCTGAAAAGTCCCAATTTGTAATCAAATGAGTAGACATTCTTTTCCTGTCTTGTTCTGTGCAAACTTGAGATGTATGCCATCCTTGGTAGCATTTGAATTCTAGTGAGCATGATCTATAGGCTCTACAAACATAGAGGAGGGTGTCTAAAAGAGGTCTTATGTACTGGAATAAAAGCAGGTCTGGATGTTAGTGTGCTTGGAGTTTAAAATAAACTAATTGAAACTAAACTACCAGATTTGAAAGCAGGATATGTTATTCCAGGCAAGACTGTAGGCAGCTGTTTATATCAATGACAACCCTATACTGGGATTGGGGTTCTTTTTCAAGTAGATAAGATCTAATACTTCAATTTTGTAAGAATTCTTTTGGGAAAAAAAAAAACCAACAAACCAACAGAAAAAGCTCATTTGTACAACACAAGCTTACTTCAATAGGAACTTGGAGAAGGTAGGTAGAGAGGAGGATACAAGCCCTTTCTGAATTCCAGTAATGAAAAATTGTGGGGATAGAAATGAAGCAAGCTGAATTTAAAAAATAAGCAGAAAGTAAAAAAAAAAAAATACTTTTTGTGCTTAGTTGCTTATGAACTCTTTACTCATTAATCAATAATGCACATGGAGATATTTTCTTGCTGTTTCCTTACAATTTTTAAAGGCTCTGTGGTTTCTGTTTCCTATTGCTGACATATTCTTCCACTGGGGTAGGGTGGGTTTTTTTGGTTAGTGTTGACCTTTATTGCTTCTTAAACCTCTGCAGCTCTCTTATGAACAGGTTCAGATGGCATATGGATTGTAACAGGGTCTGCTGTGAGGGCTCATCCTGAAACAATGGCAGTCACCAGCATACACAGAGTTGTTTATCTTGCAAAGACAATCTGGTTGAGGGTAGGGTGGTAGACTGAGGAGGAAACTACCATGTAGCCTTTTGTATTGTGCACATCTGTTTGTGGAAACTTGACAAATGATTGTTTTTGTGTATGGGCTGACTATTTTTCTTCCCTGAGCTGGCAGGATAGCTTTGCCTGTAATCCGATAATAGCGTCATTGCTTGGACTCCTGTGGTGCACTGAGCTGGCAGTAAAATTTAAGCTGCTTTCTAACACTATGAATTTTCTTCTCATACACAGAAGAAGGCAGCGGAATAATGAGAATACAGTTGTTAACTTGGATATTCTATTTATCTGTTATGTTAAAAGAATTAATAATTTTCATGCAACCTCATTGCTTGTTTTCCAGGAGCAGGTAAGTAATACTGCAGCAGGCCAGGTTTCTTCTTTTTTAAAAAAATAACACTTATCTGAGATATAGGGCTTCTGTTCTACTGTCTGTATTGGCTACTTCTGAAGCATTTGTGTCTGTAGGGTCTGTGTGTGAGTGTTTGTTGGTGTTGCATGTTCCCATTTGCCACTGGGATGTGAGGGAGTGCTATAAACATGATTTTCCTTGTCATTACGAGCTGGTAACCAGGCATGAGGCCAGCTGTGGAATGATGCTTCCCAGTAGAGGAGTGAGGGTGGATTCTGGGCAGTCTAAGGAAGTTTAGTTGGGGGGGAAGAGGCAGTGTTCTTGTAACAAAAATTCTGTATTAACAGTAACTCTCAAATAAAATTGCCCTCACTTGTTTCAAGTGGAAGAGATTTCTGGTGATTAGATTCTTCTGTTTGCCTAAAACTGTAAAGTTTGATTTATTCATTTTCCATTCATATAGTTAAATTCAATTTGACCTGCATAAAATGGAGATGCTCTGAAGTCTCCTCTAAAATGTAATGTTCAGGTAGTAGGATTCATGCACTGCGTTTGTTTTAGTCTTATGTGTATATACTTCAAATAGCAAACAACCACATGGCTTTTTCATATGTTTGTATGCCTGATTTAATGACTTCCATTGATAGTGCTTAAGCCACATCAGAGTGAGTAAGAACACTAGACCTTTGTTTCCTCCCTTTTGTGCTGTTTTGCATTTTTCTTTCACTGGCTGGTATCTTTGGGAAGGAATTTTATTGTTCCTTTCACCCTATCCTAATTTCTGTTCTTCCATAGTCCTATTTGCGGTGTCCTGAGTTGCTACTCCATTTTCTATTTTTTTGGGGGGAATCCCTCTCTTGAAAGAGACTGACTATACCTATATCATATGATAAATTCTTGGCTGCCTAAAATGATGACTACCTATGAACAGCTTGTTTATGCTTAGCCTGAAATATGAGGAGGGAGCTCAGAGGCAGATGGTATCACTAGTCTGTACCAGACTGTCAGAGATAAATCTGAGCCACTAACTTGACTTTCATCCTTCTTGTTAGAAGCAGAGAAAACACTGTTACGTGTTGGTAGTAGCTCGAGGTGTCCTCAAGTGGAAAGTTAATGTAGCAGGAGGCCAGCTCCCAAGCCAAAACCAGTGGGTGTGCAAGTCTGGAGCAGGAATAATTTGAAATATAACTGACTAAGCCTGTTGGGCTTTTTATTCACTTTGGTGATGCTTGTCTTTTGGCTTTTCTTCTTCCCCTAAGGGAAACTAAAATATTAAGACCTTAAAGAACTCTTCCATCTTGCCAAAGAAGCAAAAGTGCTCTATGAAAATAGAGACCCAGAACTCCCTGGCATAGCGGGGAGGTGAGGGTACAAAGCTTGCAGGACTATGTATTATTCTGGCAGTAAAAAGAAATGAGTGCAATATGTGGAGACTCTTGGACCTTTGGTGGGAAGGAGTGGGGAAGATAGGTGACAGATGTACTTGACCTAAGCTATAGGAGATGCAAAGTATGAAGTTCTTTAAAGTGAGAATTTCTTGGACCTCTCCTGTTTGCTGCAGATTAAGCAGAGAATCTGATCAAACTTAAATCCACAGTGTTGCCTGGTCCTCTTACTTCAAGGAAAGAAGGACAATTCTCAGATTTTTATAAGTAATAATAGCTGTTGTGTTAATTACTGTAGCTCTTGCAGTGACTTAGAGCACCTCTGCTGGTGCTAATATGGGAACAACTTTACGAGAAAATTTCTTCCCAAGTATTCTTGTATGTTGACTGTCGTTGATGTCCTTTCTTTTTTTTTTCCCCAGTTTCTGTATTTAGAGCTGGATGTGGCTGAGTTGCTGAGTTTAGTCAAACTTGGGTTTGGATTACTCTAGAATTGATTAACAAAGTTACGATCTGAGTTGCTGGTTTGACAAGTTAGTGGACTGCAGAGACATGTGGCTTACAGACAGAAGTAGAGCTGGATTCTCAAAGAGAATGACCATCATATTACTATTATTTTGTTTGCATGGAACAAAGCTCTTCAGTAATAGGATTCAGGAGGTCAGTGTAGCCAGTCAGAAAGGAGTAACCTCCTCTAAAAGAGGAATGGAGCTGCTAATCCCCATGTGACTGGAGATAGGCTCTTGCTTTGCCTAAAACCATTGGACTCCTACTGACGTGTGCTGCCAAAAACCAGCAATTCAACTTTGCTGTCTCACTGGCATTGCTCATATGGCTAGCTTCTGTCTTAACAATAAATCATGAAGCAGCTTCTTCTACATATCTCCTCTTTTTCCACTTAAGTCTTGGGTGAAGAGTTTAAGAGGAAGATAGTCTTTTGATTGTGCACCAAGGTATGTATAATGAAGTACTGGTGCTGGGGTTCAGCAGATGTGGACTGGCAAGAGTTACAGCTGCAGTGTTGGAAAAATAATTTTCATCATCCCATCCAGTAAATATGTTTAAAGAGTTGCCTATATCCCTGAAGAGTTTGATAAAGTGCACCATTCTGCTTGCCCTGTATTTCAGTTAAGATTGGATTTACAGACTGTAGTTTGACAAAGATCCATTTAAGTTAAAAACAAGATCTGTCAGGAATTTGGTATTCTTGGGTTAGAATCTAGTTTAGCTTTGCACTAGCTCTTACCTCAATAGTTTCTCCTCAAAGCTCAGTATTTTGAACTCTTAAGACTTTCTAGTTTAGAAGAGCCAGGCAAATATCTCTAATCTGTAGAATTCCAATAGTCTAAATTTATTGTATAGATAACATCAAGATCTGTCTCTTTTAGCCTCTTTCCTCACATTTTCTGCTGTTGATAAAGTTGAAATGGGAGACAGGTGAGACTTACAATAACTGCTGGCATTGTAAGCAGCATGTTTAGTTAAATCTCTGCATTGTTGAGATGAGAAATGCTACTGTTCATGGGTTCTTTCTGATCATGTTTGTCAGTATGGTCAAAGCTGAATTTATTAATTTGCTAGGAACATTCTCAGGAAAAAATCGGTTAGGATATAGCATAAAGTTGTTAGACTTAGCTGTTAAGTCTTCAGCCTTACAAAGCAGAAATGGGAGTGCCTCCTCTTTTTACCCAGGTGCACCCTCTCCAACTTTTCTCACCTGAAACAAAACAGGTAAATGGCAGTCTTTTTCCTTTCTTTCCCTTCAACAAGCATGCACAATCACCTTTGTTTGATAAAAATCAGTAAAATATGCTTACGTAGTACTGCAGCTTATTTCCAGAACTAGAATAAATGACTTCCTTTTGTTTATACAGAGAGGCATCCCAGAGACTGTTATTCTTGTTTAAATCTCAAATGCCGATTAGCCATGATTGGTTAGCTTCAAAGACCAGTGGTTTGACAAAAATCATAGCACAGTGAAATGGACTGATTGTAACTGGCATTTGCAGTGAATCTTTGAAATTATGCCAGTTGTCAGAATGCATCAAAGGGAGGTGCTGCTCCACTCTGTGAGGGAAGGCGGCCAGGAGCTGACTCTGATAACCAGGCAGGCAGAAGGAGCCCTGCTGAGGCTTTGGAGGAGAGCTCTTTTGGGAGACCTCCACTGAGGCTGTTTCTAGGTTGCTTCTTCACAACAGACCTCATTGGCTAGGTTGACTTGAGCGTGGGAGGCCAAGCTCCTAGAAGTGGGGGACTGTGCTCTGGCAGCAGTCATGGTTTAATCCTTTTGAATGTTGTACCCTTTGATATTTGCATGATTACAACCAGCCTTAGAAATTACTAGAAAAATGCCCACAGTGAAAGTACATGAAGTCAGAGCATTCTTTGCAGTAGGTCAGTTCTGATTCTCTTCCCTTCCCCACACTGATGGAAGACACCATCTGCTTGGTTTTGCTTTGGAATGCAGAGCTTTGTGTCAGTCATTTGATGTTTGTTTGTTTTTTCCTCTCCCATTTGGCTGGTGCATATTCCAGGTTGCGCATTATCCATGAAGTTGGCTTTAAAAGAAACTTTGTTAATTTGGGGTAAGGTTCACTTGGTGCTTTAATTGTAATTGTTCCTTATATCAGTTTAGCTTAAATACAACTTAAAAAATTAAGCTATGCAGATCAGGAAACCTGAATTGATTATTTCTGCATAATCTTTTAATAAAGGGAGATTAGATTCAAGGACCAAAGAACAGAGCTCTTGGGGGTTTTGTATTTCTTTGGGTTTATGGTGATGCCCTTCATCCTTTATATTTTTATATTATAAAATTAGTTTTAATACATCACTTAGCTGAATTTCTACACCCATTATCTCTGGATTGGAGTACGTTCAGATCACATGCTGTTGTAGTTCTTTTACCATAAATGGTGTTGGAGAGGAGTTACTGGGGAGGGGCACAAAGGGAGATGACAGAGGGAAAATTTAGGTAATGAGTTGAGTTTTGATGTGCTTTATGGTGCACAGAATCAGTTATTACTTTCTCATTTGAAACTTTAATCCTGTCTCTCATTGTGGACTCACAAGACCAAGATGCCTATGGCAGGTATGTGCTTATATGAATATGGTACAGATTATTATTTTTGGATGGAAGGTGGAAATTTTTGTTGTAAAACCAGCTGGTGAAAAGCAGGGAATGAGGCACTGAAGTCAAATACAAAAAAAAAAAAACCAACCAAAAAAAAAAAACAACCAACCCCCAAATTGGATTTTCCCTTTGAATATGAAGTGAGCTGGTCTGATGTTAGTTTCTTGAAGCTGGTAAGAAGGAGGGAGAGAACTTCAGTAATCTCTATGTTCTGCTCTCCTTTCCTCCCAAATGTCACCTGTCTGGGTTAACCAATATTAATAATTGCTTGCTTCTGTAACAATCTAAAGCACAAGGTGCTTGTTGAGGAGAGCTGTTTTGGTATTATGACTTCCTATGGCTGTGAGTGCCTACTTATGTTCTTGCTATTGGGAACTGTTCCTAGGTTAAGCTTATTTGAAGGGAATTAGAACTTGTGCAGGGTTTGCTGGTGGAGTGGCAGACTGCAATAGCTGCACCCTTGTCTCCTCTCTGATGCAAGCCACAGTGCAAATGTTTCCCAACAGCTGATACTGACGTTTTTGGAGACCTCTTCAGGTCAAGCACACTGGATTTCATAAGAGATTAAAGTTATAAAAGGTTATAAAAGGGAAATGAGGTGGCTGCTTGATTTTGTGTTAGGAAAAAATATTTCTTGTCTCATTTTATGCAGACCACAGACTTGGAGTAGCAATTGGAATTGGGTTTGCTTGTTGCTGTTGAAGACTCTATAAGCTCATACCAGTAGTTAAAGGGGGCCTACAGGAAAGATGGGGAGGGACTCTTTATCGGGGAGTGTAGCAATAGGATGAGGGGTAATGACGTTAAACCACAAGAGGGTCGGTTAGATATTGGGAAGAAATTGTTGACTGTGAGGGTGGTGAGGCACTGGAACAGGTTGCCCAGGGAAGCTGTGGAAGCCCCGTCCTTGGAAGTGTTCAAGGCCCCATCCAACCTGGCCTTGAACAACCTGGTCTTGTGGAAGGTGTCCCTGCTCATGGGGAACTAGATGATCAAACCCAAACCATTCTATGAAGCCTTTTGAATAGGTACAAATACAGAAGCTTTTTCTTAAACCAGACCTTTCAAAGGTCCAAAAAGCAGGGTAAAAATTACATGAACTTGCCTTTTAGGAAGTGAAATTTTAGAGCTGGCAGAAACCTAGTGAGCAATCAAATGTCTGTATCAAAGAGGAGATTTCTTCCAACAGATACATATTCAGTTTAAAGAGAATTAGACACTGTGTAATGAACCTCCAAGCAAGACGCTTATGATTAACTAGGCTGCTGAAGTCTGTCTCTTGTAGTGGGAACTTTGCTAGCCTAATTTCATATTCATGAAAAACTAAAAGTATGCAATTCACTTGTAATTTTTTTTTACGCACACCCTGGATAATTCTGGAGACATAAAACTGTCTTAAAATAGGCTCCAGAATGCACTGGTCATAATGAATTGAGTCATTTGTTTGCTGTTGTGCAACTCTTTTGACAGTGTCTCTGAGAAACTATTACAAAGTCCATACCATAAGCCAATGAGCTTATACTGAAAAGAAGGATGGTGACAGCTTGTCATCCTTTGTTTTGGTCACAGGAAGGAAAATGTTAAATTTGCCTGTAAACACTGTTCATAATACTCATTGCTTCCTGAAACACCTTTCTGTGTCTGTGGTGATTCACTAAACGGGCTGTACTCTGAGAAGACAGTTTGCAGGAGTGATGCTTTCATGTAAGTGGTTTTATATTACACATAGTATGAAGTAAGATCTAATAACAGTGGGATTTCCAGATTACTTTGAAAGTAGTTCAGCAGGGTTTAGAAACCCAGAAGAGGAAAGATTTAATTTTCCCATTAATTTAGGTTTTTTTTTACCTCTAGTTCACAAATATCCAGTGTAAACAGGCAGTGTCAGGAGATCACTTCCATCTCATGTTCCACATGCTCTTGTTCCAATTCCTGCTTGCTGCCTAGGAGAGCTGTTATAATTGTTATAGTAGCATGCCATTGGGCACTGTCAACAGAGCGTGGATTTAGCAAGCTGAATCTCCTACTATCAGATTGCTGCTTCTGGCTCTGGTGCAGTATCCTAGTAAAGGGGGATGTGAGCTTTCCCTGCTGCTGCCCAGGTGTTTTCCAGTTAAATGCCCCCAGACTTATGAGCCATCTGCTTTTACAGAAGAAAACTTTCTCTAAATCTGTGCAGGGGAATGACTTACTATAGTAACTGCTGCCTACTTGTGGGTACTGAATAAATGGACTGTATTTTGCTTAAGATGATAGGAAGTTAATGTTATCATTGTCATATAGCTTGCTAAAGGACATCTTATGTTGCAGTTATAAGCATCATTGGGTTGACCCTAAGTGCTACATTAATAGCTTATTTGAAAAGGCATGCAGGAAACTTTATTTTCTGAAGTATGTTCTTAATTTGTATTTCTAACTTTTTTTTCCCCTAAGTATGAGTTAGGCTCCTAATTATGAAAAATGCTGATTTCCTTTACCACATATAGGTAAAGTTCTGGTTCTGGCTGTGCAGGCTGAAGAAACAACTACCTTCCATCCCGTGGTCTGTTGGTTGAATGCCAATGTGACCTTTCCTTAACCTGTTCTGGTAAAAAGAAGTTGACCTAGGAAAGGTCTACTGTACAAACTATTTCAAGCTAATTTATTCTTTTTTTTGGATGAAATGTGCCCCCAAGCAGCCCTGTTGATGAAAGTCTGTCAGAGCAGGGCATTGAACCACTGAAGATTGTACTCCTAAGCTGTAGATGTGTGCTGCCTTTACACACTAATAGCTCATACTAACAGGAGGACTGTTGTGCATATATACATATTATTTATGTAACTATACTGTGTGTTAGTGTTCAGATTGACACTTTGATCTCTCATATCTCCTTTGAGCTCCTGTAACAGAAATAAATGAATCAAGCCTGTTATTTTTTGTTTTCCTCATTTCAAAAGGGATCTCCCCTTGGGCCAGAGTGCTGATGGAGTTGACTTGTATGAGCTTGGTTGTTATAAATTTTCTGTGCTGTTGATAATTGACTAACGAATAAACCAATATATTTTTCATTTAAATATAACTTCTGTTAGAGCTTGGAAGTGGAACAAAAGACTTCTTTTGATCATATTTAATTTCCTATTATTTAGTTAAAGCAAAATGTCTCTGGTATTTAGTCCGTAAGTACTTTATGGTACCATTTCATTTAAAAAGAACTTCAATCCTGCCTAGACCTGAACTGCTGCACTGGCAAATGGTGTGGATGCTGTGCTTTCTAATGAATGTATGGGAGCTGGCATTCCTATCTGCCCACATCTCTTTCTAGTTTTCAGAAATGGGATCTACTGCCTTTTAAAAGGCCCATTTATATTCTTCATATTAACTGTCTGTGCTGATTTAAAAACTTGTTTGTTTATAGCTATTAGTATCTTAAAACAGAGTGCCCCAGCTACCAAAAAAGTGCATGTTGTTTGGTGTGGTGGATTATATAAATCTTTAATGGCCAAATAACAGCAAGATCTGCCAGACTGTACCGCACTACAGCATGTCTATCCATCCAGCAATTTCTGTGTTGGGCATCACAACACAGTTGAGAAAGATTTAGTTTAATTTCTCTAATGCAAAACTATGTGCAAGCAGGCAGCTGAAACTTAAAGACCTGAATTGTCTTCCATATTAGACTAATATCTAAGACCCTCTACATAGAAGCTAAGAAAATACATCAATAATTACTTTAATAATTTGACATAAATTCTTTGCTGTTCAGTAAGCATTAAGACAAATGTACATGTTGATTTAATCTCTTTAATATTTTTGTGTGTGTACTGTCTATTCACTAAACCTCTGTTTTGCCCTAAGGTCATTTAATCATAGCTTTCAAAACTCTAGGCACAAATAAAAATAGTAGGAAGAAAAGATATTAATGTTTGAGGATTGTATTAATGTATACTTCTGAAATTAACTGTATCAATCAGAAAGCCGTTGGATAGTTGGCTGAAAACATTCATATCGCCCTGGGAAACTTGAGCTATCCTCTGCAAGCACATAAAAACAGGGCCTAAGTAAGAGGAAAGCACAAAGCTGAGAAAAGAAGCGGCTACAAAGTTTATGAACTCTGAACAACAATAAACTCTCGAAGGTAGCAACAAAAACTGAAGGCATCTATTGTCTTTGCCAGACATTAGGCTTTTTTATAAAAATACCTAGAGAGGCATTTTAATGCAGGAGAGATGAGTACCATTTGTCCAAAAGGTGGACAAGATCCCAAAGGGTGTGTCTGTCCATCCATCTCTACCATACCCACAGTGTAAGCTGTATGAACGTGATGTGAACGTAAGAAATGCTCTCTTATTCAGAAGCTGAACCAAGTCTTTTTGCTTTACAAATGGGGACTGGGAGGAGGGCAGGGTAAAGAAGAAAGAAATTCTTGAATACAAGTGATACTTGTCTAAACACACTTGCTAGAATCCGCTGTTTGGCCTGCCTTGAGCATAACCTGAAGAATCTTGACTGATTCCTTAAAGTGCTGTGAAAGATGGCATGGTTGGTTCTTACTGTTACACAGTAACAGCTCTAAAGATATCTATCTAAAGATAGAGCTTTGTGGTGCAACTTTGCATTCTTATTCGTCCTTTAATGGGTAAAAATACTGTGGTGTGCTTTCGTGTCCTGTAAGAGAACAAAACAAAAGTGGCAGTACTATCTTCCATTGTGTAATGTGCTGTCCTGCAATGTGTAAGTTACTGAATACAGCTCCCAACTGCAGATGTCGGAGGTATTAGATCAAAGATATTATTAACTTGTACAGCGTCTCTGAAAGCTCTTGATACCTACTGAATGATGCAATGTCTTGGAGTCTTACTTCCAAAACTCGTGTCTCGGGCACACTCATGTATTTTCATCAAACCCTGAAATACTGCAATGCGTAGCAGCATGCATGTGTGTGAGAAGGTGCCTTGCAGGAACATGCAACTAAAAAAAAAAAACAAAACCCCAAAACATTTTGACATTCATTGGATGTCTCAGAACTCCTAACTCTCTCTGAATTCTGCAGAGAAGCAGGATGAAACAGAGGGCAGAAAAAAATGTAGTGGTCACAAGGGAGATCAGATAGCACAATCAAATCTGAACAAGATGGGCTTAAAATTCCAGAGCGTTCATACTGCTGGCTAATTAGCCATTGCCTAAGGCGGGGCAAAAAAAGGCTCTTGTGTGCTTGTATTGCCTTTTGAAAAGCAGGGATTGGTATGTCCTGGTCCTGCTTACTGCTTTAAGTCCCTGCAGATAATGTGTTTTCTCACATAGTTGCCGAAACAACACTTATGTAATCCTTTGTCAGGTAGCTGTGCTCAGCTGACATGTCCTCTCCTAGCAAATACCCTGACATATGTTCATCTGTGTCCCTGCTATAAAAAGTATACTTGCCACTAGGCCCAGCCATCTAATTCTCCCAAGTGATGCAACCATTTCCCTTTATTCTTTTCACCAGACAAAACTTCTTTTGAAGTTATAATAAAGTCATGTTTTTCTCAATGCTACTTTTACATTATTTCCACCAAGTAAATTCACAGAGCCCTTTTCCTAGACATTAGACTAATGGCTTAATGGAAATTAAGCAGGAAACCCAGAGCCCCAAGGGGGCTGTTTCTTCATGTTGATTTGCTTGCCTTAATTTTTCAAATTGCCCTGTTAGGCATAGGATGACTAAAGGAAAAATGTCAAGCTCTAGTCTGGATGTTTTGAAAGGCACACAGACTAGCAATTCTGAGGAACAAATGGGACAGGCGTGACTAATATTCAGGGTGGTCTTGACTTACTAAGCTGCTATTGGTGTAGCTGCAGATACCTTGGAGCCTTCATCGGTGCCTGCAACAACAGGCCTATCTGAAACTGAGATGCTCTGTGAAATGCTGTTAGAAATTTTGGTATCTAAATGACTGTTAAGAAAGCATGTGGTATCAGACAGCACAGCTTCTAAGGATAAGGTCTATAATGTGTATGAAAGAGGATTAAACTTTAAATGCAGCTAATTAATAAATGCGTTCCCAGTTGGGTGGAGGAAGGGAAACAACACTCAAAAACGTTCCCTTGTTTCCTAGTCTGTGAAGTAACTCCTTTTCAGGGTAAGTAGGCAGAAATACACTTTAGGAAAGGCTGAGTCTCAAACCCAGAATGTTGTCAGGCTTTAACAGCCAATTTAGTTGTAACTGGCAATGACAGGATCTTGAAGAGGGTTGAGGTCAAAGCCTCAGAATTAAAATGTCTTCTAGAGTATCTTGCATTGAGAAAGTGGGCAGGTTCCCTTACAAAACACTAGTGTGTTCTCCATGGAGTTGCCTGGAAGTACTGTAAGAAAATTTCCATTATTGATAACGTGGAAGTTTTGTGCCTAGATTCTTGTGGGGTTTGAAAATGAAAAAGAATGGTTAGGACTCGAGTATTGTTAGTGAAATGTGTAGTCCTAGGCATCTTTGAGCAACTGAGCTCATTTAAGGCTGTATACAATCTGTCTAATTGGGAAAGAAGATGGTAATACAAACTGTACTTTTCATGCTAAAATTGCCAAGAAATAATTAAAAAACCCAAACCATTTTTCTAGGTCTTTCTATAATTGTCATATCTCATTGCTACATTAAAGCGACAATACTATCTTAAGCTTTTATAATCTGTAAAGTTGTGACCCTGTTTGCAAGGGCATGCAGATAGTCAAATTAATCCAATCCCTTCCTGTTGTTCCTTTCATACTCGCCCAATTGATTTTCTGAGAGGACCATATTTTGAATATTTCTCTGGGTGCTTAATAACTCACTTTCTCCTTTTGTTGCTGTGTTTCCAGGATGCCAAGTGTACGACTTTGGAGATTTGAATTTCACTCAAGTTCCCAATGATGAACTGTACAACAACTTGATTTTGTATCCACGGTCAGTGGGTTTAGCCAGCCAGGTACTGGCTGATGCTGTAAGCAGAGCAGTAGCTGCTGGACACAGCTGTGTCACTATAGGAGGTGATCACAGGTGAGCTGAAATAGAAGCAATTAGTGGTGCATGCTGCAGGTTGACACTTGGAGTGTAAGAATTTAATTAAAAAATAAGGGGATGGTGAAAACAATTTGTGGTCATTTCCTGGCAATACCATAGGGTAGCAGCATTTTGATTTTACTGCTGGGGCTTTTAGGGTGGAACACAGCTACAAAAATCTGATCTTCTAAGACAGTACTGCGTAGTTCCAGACTGTTCTGTGATCTGCAGACATAGAAATGAGGTTTTCCTGTTTGGGAAAGTTTGTGTGATCAGGTCCCTTCAGGAACTGCTGTCGTTTCTTTATTGCTGAATAAAGTGATGTGTCGTCGTGTCTCTTTTGCCTCTCAACTCTCAGGATGTTAACTCTTAGGATGGGTTCAGAATACCTGCACACAGACCATTTTGTAATAGATCTTATAACATGTGAATGTCTCTCTTCTCTTTTTCACTAACCTTTGGTCTGAGAATTGGTTGAAGAAGGCAGGGCATGTAAGAATGAATTGTGGAGGCGGGTGGCATGACTGGAAACAAAAGTGGGTGAAAAGCAGAATTGATGAGCAAGCACACTAGATTTTCTAAGAGATGATTTGGAGCTAGAACAGGTGAAGATTCAAGTGGTGGAAGGGTGACAGTGGGGAGAGAAGAGCTCTTTCTCATCTGTCAGTACTAGTATAGTTCCGCAGAGTTACTTGGAGTCTCCTGGAATCATGATAGTGGAGTGCCATGCAGTTTGTATCAGATGCACCCTTTATTGTCACGGATGTCTGTTGAAACATGGCAACATTGCTGACTGAAGTTGCAGAGACTTCCCATTGTCCTTGTAGTTGTTCTGAAGGAGAAATGGTGACTAAAAACTTTGCTACTGTACTTCCAGCTTAGCACTTGGATCTGTCAGTGGCCACGCACGGCAGTGCCCACATCTTGGTGTGATCTGGGTGGATGCACATGCTGATATCAACACCCCTCTTACAACTCAGTCTGGAAACCTCCATGGACAACCTCTCTCATTTCTCTTGAGAGAGCTTCAAAATAAAGTAAGTATCTTGCTTGTACAGTTAGCCTACACTGAAATCCTCAGAACATTTTACTTTTTCTGGTATCAGGTGCTTTCTCATCTGCTGCAAATGCAGACCTTTTTTATCTGAGTACAAGCAAAAATATGTATTATTTGTGTGTGTATACATGCACGTATATATACACACATGCATACACACACGTAAATATAGATGTACATACACACATGCTTAGAAACAAGAATGAGAAAAAGCTTTTCTTTGTGTTAGCACCCTCGTGGGTAAAAAGCAAGAGTTCACACAAGCTGTATGTAGCGGCTGACATGGTGCCATTCCTGTGAGTGGAGCCGGTGCTGAGGCTGTGCAACAGCAGCAATTCTACCAACTGAGCAAAAGTGGGAACCTCCCCCCAGCCCAGCCTGTGAGAGCTGTACTGAGCTCACCTCCAGGGACAGCTGGTTCCTGCATACCTTGCACGCTTCTTGTTAGTTTGGCTCTTCCATGTTTTGCCAACCTTGGGGCCTGACAGGGGCTGCTCCCGCATGATGCCTCCTAACTGGCTGCTTTGATGTTGGCTCTGTTGGCAAATACTACAAATTGGAACAGCTGTACCTGCTTACAGGGTGCTTTTAAAGAGGTAAGTCTTTGTCTTGGAAAGAGGTCAAATTATCAAAAAGAGCTGCTTACATGGAACACACATGGCCAGTTTTTGCTACTGTCAAGATTGTAGGTTCACCAAAGGCCTACAGATCAGATCCTTTTTGGCTTACCTGCGGACTGTATCTCCCTATACAGGTACCTGTAGCATCTACTGGAAACACTACAGTGGCAGCCTGTGCATTGTTCATAGCTGAGGCCTTTGAACTTAGATAGGACAACCTGCTTCTGGCTGGAGAGTTGGCAGCAGGATCAGCAGCTGCAGGTTGAAAATAGATGCTGGAGCTGCAGAAAACCTGACTTTTATTCTGGCACTTTGTACTGCTAGTCACTTCTTTTAGATTTGTTTTTTCCTCACTGATAAATTTTGGGGGTGCTGTGTTGATGGAAGTATGCCTCTTCCGAGTAAGATCAAGCATGTTTAACGCCTTTATGGCTATTGAAGATATCATTGTGTTAGTACCTGTTTGGCATAGCAAGATTGCTATCACCTGGTAAAGCTCTTCTGCTTTTCTCCTGCAAGTTCTTCTGAATGAATTCCACCTACATTTCGTGCTTTTACATACTTTCCTCTTTATGGTAATTCTTGTATGGACTCTGCAAACACGCTAGAATTCCTGAAGTAATGCAAAATTAATGGGGCTTCTTGAAATACCCCATGGACATGTGAAAGTTATTATAAAAGGTTACTGTATTTCTAGTTTCTTGCCAGTAATTCAAAGGGGGTGATATTTTTTTGCACCTGCACCCACACCCACTTCTGCAGGAGAGATAGGAAGAGCAACAGAAAATTTTGTGAATTTTGGAGCTCACCTGAGGTGAACAGTTTATGTCTTGGTGAGAACAGACCAAAACAAAGTTCTCTGATAGCTGAGGAAGAAGGAGAAAGACAGAATAAGGTATGCTGCTTTCCTCTTTTGTCAGTCGGACAAAAGTATTTAATTGGCTTCCTCTGTATACATTGTGGATTTCTGGTCTGTTGGGCTCTGGTTCTTGAGCAGCACAGAAAAGCAATGTGGTTGGTTTGGGGTTTTGGGGTTGTTTTAGAGCTACTAAAAGAATACTGTGAGCTCTGTGGGGTCAATGGGGGAGCAGTACTCTTGCCAGCAGCAGTAGGGAAGGAAGAGTAAGATTAGGCTGTACTTAGAGGTGAGTTAGACAGGTACGGTGCTGGTTATGAGAGCTCGTCACAAGCCCACCTAAATTCTAGCTGTCAGGAAGCCTAGGTAGAAGCATCCGACACAAGCCCCTCAGCCTGTATTTGCAGCTACACACAGGCATGTACTCATTTAGAGGGTTTTCTTACCATATTGTATTCCTGTTTAGAGGGAGGAAAACATCTGCCCTGCTGGTACAGGAAGTCTTCTACAACAGTATAAACTTTTAAACAGCTGTTAAGCAGTAGTAGAAAGTACCTTCGACAATAGCTTGTCTGGCTACATATCTGACCCACTGGAAGGAACCTTTATGTGCGACCAGGTGCACGTGGCTCGCTCTCATCCAGTAGAGTTTTATTGCTAATGGCATGAAAAAATTTATTGTCCTTCTCTCCCGAGTGCTTTGCAAGGATTCTTTTTGAATCCTAAAACTCTGCTAACAGCAAGAAGGCTACTCTAGTCCTACACTCTGCTAAGCAGAACGTCTTTCTCAAAGTGATAAACTAACCAGTTGCACTTTGCTTCTCAAGGTTTCTCTCTTGTCAAAGGGTACGTAGCATAGCAGTGTGAGAGGACAGAAGAGATTTTGTAATGAGGCCTGTATTTCCTTCCTTGTTTTTTAAGCAATGCCTTCCTACCATGACACATCTGTGCGTATGCTTCTCTGGGTGGACTCCCATAATTCCACCAAACTGTCTCTCTGGGTGACAGAGATTTGGTCATCAACTTAATAGTCTCAGGAAGGCTAGTTAGCACTTGGCTCCCTCTCCAGATTGTTTCGTAGAACCACAGAAAAACAACAGCTCCTTTGAGGCTGTAAGAAGAGAGCAAAATAGCCTCCATGATTACATTTTATCTTCCTGAGTCATTGCCCATCTCTACTAACTGGTACTGACTGCTCTTCCAGCATCTCCTTGTTCTTCATTACCTATCAAGAGGACATGACACAGAGGTAGTAGTGTAACATATGTCTCTCCTGGTGGCACAATCTGTTTAGACTGTTCTTGACCCTGTACCAGCAACTCACTTTAGCTGCTGTAACCTTCTGTGGGATTGCATGAGAACTGAGTCAGGAGCACTGTCTCTTTGCTTGGTTAGTTTTTGAGACACATCAAGTCCTAGCCCTCAGTCACTCTATGACCCGACAAACAGCTGTCCTGGCACAACATAACGGGAGAGACTGATGTGGCAGCAACTGTTTAAGTTAGCACAACTGCCAAAAACTCCCCAGGGCTGTTTCACATGCCCCAGTCTAGGTGTTCTCTCTCCTGTTTTCAGAATCCCTTATGTATCCGGGGCTAATAAGCTTGGTCAACGCTCTACTGAATTAAATGTCCCCATGTAGCAGACAACATGAAGTATAAAAGCGATGCATATGGCTATGAAATAAAACAAAGCATTTCACCAGGCTGCTGTAGAACAAACTGGTGTTGCCTGCAGAGTCCATCCATGGTCTGTAGGCTGCCACCTGTTTGTCTGGTTAGCCTCACAGGAGCACTGCTTGGTACTTCTCAAGGCAAGGTGGCACTTTAGGGTTTTTAAAAAACTTTTAAAATTAATTTTGTCGTTTTAAGGGAAAATATTTACGAACGTAATCCTTTGACTGGCATTCCTTGAACCAAGCATTAATGTCAGGGCTCCTGGAACCAGTCAAACTAAACTCATAAACTGCTGTTAATAACTTACCATGAAAATGGCTGCACCTTTTTCTGATGCCTGTTTGGCTTTACTATCAGCAACTACTTTTCTATTGCAACAAAGTAAAAACAGAGCCTGTCAAAGGAAGTTAAAGCATTTCATTTTCTTTATTTAAAAAGGAAGAGGTATAATTAAAAATGGCAGTAGTAAATCTAATAAATCATTGATACTAGAGAGTATCTGACAATATTATCAATTCTATGCTCAGTTTGTGGTACGGTGATGTGCTTTGCAGATGCAACTTCATTTCTGAGACCTGAATTATTTTTCCTAGTGGCCTCCAATTCATTTATCCCTCTTCTGAATTCACGACTGCAGGAAAGCTTCAGTGCATTGCCCCAGAGTAACAAACTTTTTTAATATATGCTTATTTAATCTCAAAGTAATTAAATATAGCTATGGGTGTTGGCCTTTAAAAACAAATCCAAATGTTGTAACTAGAACATAATTAGTAATTGAGAAGTACAAGAGGGAAACAAAGCCTTCTTGCTGCTTGACAGCTGTTGGCTATAGCCATTTTCAGAGCTGGGAGAGGAAGAAGAGAAATTTGAGTTAATTTAAAGCACTCCTAAAATTAGTAGATACTACTAACTAACTGAAGGATTTTTATAATTGCATACTGTGACTACTTAATTACCAAAGGGGAAAAATAATGATCTCCATCTTTCATTTGCTGTCTTAGACCTGCTCTCTTCAGTTCTACATTAAAAACCAGTATGATGTAGCCCAGTGTGGAGGTCCCACTTCTTGTCATGCCTTTTTTTTTTTTAACTTCCCACTTTGAATTTGTCTATCTTTAATGTTGTTTATGCAGCAAAGTTTGCATGATTTTTTTGGTGATTCTCCTAAAAAGACACAGGTGCCTTGGTTTTTAGTCTTCCACTTAAGTATGATGTACTGGGTGTGTTACATAGTATTACCATGAAACGTACTGTATATGTGACCTACATCTGGGTATCTAGTTTCTTATCATTCCTCGTTCCATTCACTGATGCAGTTCTGTTATACATATCATTAAACTAACCTAACACCAAGCCTTTGCTTGCAGGTACCACAGCTTCCTGGCTTTTCCTGGCTAAAGCCCTGCCTTTCAGCATCTGATATTGTGTACATTGGTTTGAGGGACGTGGATCCTGCTGAATAGTAAGTTGATTTATACAAAAGGATTTTTGTAATAGGCTGAAATCATGAGCTTCTTTCCACACCTGGCTGTTCACAGGGTTGCTAGATTTAAGCTTAAGCCAGTGATTTATATTTTTTTTCTAATTATTTTAACAGCTATATTTTGAAGAACTATGACATCCAGTATTTTTCCATGAGGGATATTGATCGCCTTGGAATTCAGAAAGTTATGGAAAGAACATTTGAACAACTGATGGGCAGGTAACAAACTATTATCTGATTTTAAACTACTCTTATCATCTACTTGTTGAACATCTACTTTACTGAACGTTACTCGACTTCCACATCTTGAACTGGAACCAGTGTTTGGCAAAAAGCTATGAGATAGGTTACAAGAGTCACTACAGTTGTGGCTCTGTTTTATATCATTTGTTCTGTTTCTTGAGGAATTCTGCATTTTGCTGTGCTTTGACAAGATCAATTCAGAGTCTAGGGTATACACTATACTTTTAATATATATAGATATATATATAGCAAATTGACAGTAACTTGAATTCAGCTGTTAGTACATAAGGTAGAAGCATTTGATGGCTTCCTCCTTAGACTATGCTCACACGTGCTGCCCTGATGACAACTGCCGCTTTCAGTTCAGCTAGGGTAGTTCACTTTAACCACTCTAAGTTCAATAGGGCAGTCTTTGCTAACCTTGTTCAAGTTCGGGGAACCAGATCAGGGAGCAAATCATGGTAGTCTAGGGACACGTGGAGAGGATCAGAGTCAGGAAGGGTAACCTCTCACCACAGGGTAGAACATAGTCCTGTAAGCAGAACAGGGTCCGTGTATCTGTGCTGCATGCTGTTGTGTCTAAAGGTGTGCTCACCTTTCCTAGCTCCAGCTGTGCCAAGTAAAGAAGTTGCTAATCCAGATGCTTCTCCCTACTGAGCATCTGCAGTAAGTTGGAAGTACACAGTCTACCCCTTAAATAGCTCACCTGAGTGACTAGTAGTGTGCAATTTATTAAGCTGTTATCGGTTGCCAGACTTCATGTAGTACCTAACTAATGTGTTCTAGGTTTGAGATTATCCTTCGCTTTTTCATCAACTAGGCTTGCATGGCAGAGTCTGGAGGCAGCCTTCAGCTATTGACCTGAAAAATGCAGAATGCCCCATTCATCTTTGTGAGCTGTCTATGAAATCCTCAAGCTTGGTGCTTCCTCCTTCCATCCTAGATGCCACACAAATCAAAGTTTCAGCCTTTGCCCCGGCTTTCTGCACAAAAGGAGAAATGGCTGGATTATATCATACATTTCTCTACATTTTTCCAACTAAGGAGACAAATAACAGATAAGATGGTTAGAACTAAAGTACTTATCTTCAGCCAAATCACACCTGAGCAGATGCTCAGTGGAACTAGAAAGACAAATTTCTGGTTTTGCAATGTGTACTGGGGAAAGTTCTGAGCTAAGAGTCCAAAGATACTAAAAAAACCCACCAACCCAAAATTTCCAAATGTATACAAGACATGGTATAGGGCTTAGGGGGACCTTTAGCATCACGGAGCATGATGCAACTTTAATGATCAGCCTGGACAGTAAGAAAAACATGTAGAAAAAGTTTAAGGTTCTAAGATTGCTTTTCTTGTTTTATTCTGTTTCAGGAGACAGAGACCAATTCACCTGAGTTTTGACATTGATGCTTTTGATCCCTCACTGGCTCCAGCAACTGGCACTCCAGTTCTAGGTGGATTAACTTACAGAGAAGGCATGTACATCACGGAGGAAATACACAACACAGGTAGGAGTTGACCAGCAGTATTGGACTGAGCAAGGACAGGACAAACTCCATACAGCTCATATTGGTTATGTTTTTCCTGTGTAACTAGATAGTAAGATACATTTAGTCAAAGCTGAGGTGCCTATAAGGGCAATCAATTCAACCTTCAGTAAGGGAAAAAGAAGTCCTATGGTTGGGCAGTACCCCAGGTGTTGGAAGCAGCTTAAATCATCAACAACTTCAACTTACCAAAAGTAAAATACATAATATGTTAACAACTAATGCCAAAAATGACTTGGTCATCTTGTATAATACTGTCCCCTATTCCTAAACATATCAGGTGAGACGTAAAAATGGAATAAGTAAAATGGATGCAAACAATTTTAAAGAGTTTGAAGTTCCACTCTAGGATTCAAGGGTAACAAATCAAGCTTTCACTAACTATACTGCAGTTGACTCGATATACGAGGACTTTCCTCCTTACGCCATGGAGTTTTTATTTAATGTGTTTAAACAATGAGTTATTTGCAGTAAAAGAAGGAAAAAACCCAACCAAACAGAATCATGAATACAATGGCAAAAAATACTAGGTGAGACTATTTTATACCCCCTAATTTTTGGACTGGGAGAAAACAAGATTAAAAGCCATTCCTGTAAGTGCATATGGAACATCAACTCATTTTTCCTGAATGCTAAAAACATGAATGAGTGAGGTAGTGACAATGTAAGAAAGAACCAAATTAAAACCACAAACTTGCATCTGAGAATGATAACCTCGTCCCTCACTTGAGAGCCAATTTTACTTGTCTAAGGGGTAGAGTAGGTCACAAGCTCAAGTATCAGACTTGCAGCAGTGAAGGAAAGGCTGCAAAAGAAACCCTATTAGAGATTCTGCCCTTTTTCATAGTAACAAAGCTGTAAATCACTTTCACAGGAATGCTTTCAGCTGTAGACATGGTTGAAGTCAATCCACTGCTTGGAGCTTCTCAAGAGGAAGTGAACGCAACTGCTAGTCTGGCAGTCGATGTGATAGCAACGTGCTTTGGGCAGACAAGGGAAGGAGCACACACCGCTTTTGATGAACTCCCAACACCCAGTTCTCCAGATGAATCTGACAGTGAAGAGCAAGTGAGGATTTAAGAACCCAAAGTGTTGGGTATGTTGGACATTATAGAGCTCTGCTGAGGCACTTGAGTGGATAGATTGTCAACACTTGGCAAATACTGTTAACTTCTCGATTTTTAAATAAACTAGCTTTTGCACTGATCAGTGGCTACTTTATTACATACCAAGATTTATTCATTTAGTTACATATATACAAATTGAGACAATAAAATATTTATTACCTTCTTATTAATCTTACCAGTAGTTCAAGTCTGTCTCTGCATTTTCCTTTTACTCCCATTCTGTCTTTCTAGTGTCAGTACAGTATTCAGTTGAACACGCTGTCTCGTGAGACAGTTCAATCCTCAGCCAGTCAAAAGGAACAGACAGTCCATCCAGTTCCAACGGTGGAAAAGCTCATCTCAGTCACGAAGATTCATTTGCTGCGAAAGAACTTGTAGTAGACCACACCTCCTAGGATGAGTAGTTCCAGGATGATGATAATTGACAGCAACAACTTATTAGTGGTTACTCTATAGTTAAAAGATAAAAATAAAAATTCAAGATAGCTTTTTTCTGCCCCCTTTGATTATGAAAACAGATTCTACGTAATTTGGTGATCATCTTACCTTCAGTAAGTATAAGCTAGACCACAAAGTGCTATTCAAATAGTTCTTAACAAGCAGGAAGGGACAAACTAAGTAGTTTCCTAGTCATGTTTTCCTGGAAATTCTGCTTAAATCTTCTATTTCAACAGTAGCAGTTCTGTTCCCTGCTTAAAGCAGATCACTCTGCTCTGTATGTTGCTTTCACCAAATGAGCATGCATAAGGAAAACACCAGTTAACTCCTGTGCTAAAACCCACGTTGTGGGGCTTTTACTTGGAACTACGTAGCTGAAGTAAAACTATAAAAGTCTTAAAATAATAATGTACTTTTACTCTTGAAAATTATACTGTTACCATAACTTCCTTTAGCAATGGGTATAAAGGAAAGACTTCCTAGGCCAGCAGTACCTACTAGAATTGGGCTCCATGAACTGGTTCATAAGGATAATTAAACCTTATCATTAAGAAACTGTAAGCACGCTTAAGCAGCCAAGGGTTCAGTCATCAAAATAGTACATGGTCAGGCTCAGTTTCTCATATGACAGTCTGTCTACTCCAGGGCATTACTATGGGCTAAACGGATTTGTCTGTGTCACCAGACATCTAACTCACTTAATGCTGCAGTGATTTATGGCACAGCTTTTTCCAACCTGAATAACAAGGAGTTGCATCTGAAGTTACCATCAGCAATTCACTGTAACTTGCTTATGTCCTCACTACAATTTATCATGCGGGGTGGTTAAAGACCCTGTATTATACTAAAAGAGCAGCCCAAATTCAGTAGTGTTCGCTACTTGTACTCTGTTAAGTAATTACCAGAGAGGAGAAAACACACATTATCATCTGCACATGGGCACACATTCTGTTTACACATTCCTTAGAACCTCCCTGCAATTCCTGCTGACACTCTGGTCCTTGTTTTTTGCCAGAAACTGGCAGACAACAAGGCTACCTACCGAGTGCTGCTCTAAGCCAGTCACGCTACTTACTTACCTCCTGGATATGGAACGTAGAATCTTGCGACTCTTGCTCAAGTTCTCATTTGTATTCACCAACTAAGAAGAAACAGAAGTTATTTGTCAGTTGAACAAGTATATGGCAACTCTGTAAAGATGCACCTGGAAGTAGATGGCCTTGAAATGCTGCAATTAATGGGACCGATACAAGCTGGAACCATTGTCTCCTACCTGAGGAGGAAATAAGATTTTCATGCATGCTCTCCCTGAGATACATACAAAGATATGCAATTTAGGATCACTTTCTTCCCCTTTAGTTAATCTACAAATATCAGAAAGTTGGTATTGGCTCCTTTCATTAAATTTCATTTCATTATTCTAGTTGCTGACACCAGAAAAAAATGATACTGACGTGTTCTCCCCAGTGCGTATCTGGAACTGTTTGAAAGGCTGTTCCCTTTCTAGCAAAGAATGAACCACGTTGTACCGACAGGTCTCAGTGACCCAGTGGCTATGAGCTCTGAACTGTTAATAGATAATCCATTTCAGATTTGTAATGCTCAGAAATGAACTGTGAAGTATTTCTCAGTCAGCACATAATTAAGTAAGTGAGGTTACAGACAAGTGAAAGAGCCGTTGTCTCACAAAACAGAGCCAGGATTCATGATGTATGGCCACTGGAGGTCTCCAGGTAAGATTTTGCTATTCCACTTCCAAACCTTCAAGGGAAGCGAAAGGTAAGACAGGTCACTGACCATCACAGCCTCCACAACTCCTCTGTAGTTTAAGCTATTGCCCTTCACTGCAAAACTGAGTCTGTAGGTACATTGCTTTGCACTGAGATGGACTAGACCAAGCTGGGAAGAAAACTGCCAAGTCCATTCAAAGCATACTAGATTTCCAACCTTTGCTATGAAAGACCAAGCAAGAAAAAAGTCTGCTTCCAGTTGGGATGTGTGGTTAATACAATTCCGCAACACAATGCCTGAAAGGCTCACAATAAAAGTGACAGCTTCACGAACAATCTGTGGATAGACTGACATGTTTGAAGGACTGTAATACTTTTGTTAGAAAAAGAACAGACAAAAAACTATACCTACAAACCTTAAGATCACATTTCCTTTCCTGCTCTCCAACCCAAATTTGGGAGCAGGGCAAATGAAATTCTGACTGAAATCAAAAAACTACTTAAAGGAAAAAGCTACAGGCTTTGTTGCAATGAGTGGAGAGAACTCCCAAGAAATGGGGTGTGCTTTCTGTTTTGGCTGAGCGTGCTTACTTGCCAAACCCAGCATCCCCCTGCAAGTCACTCACCTAAAAGCTTTACATTCAGGATCCCTGTACACACAGAAAATCCCATCAGTTTCTTACTTCAAAAATGGAGTTCTCAGTTTTGCATATGTGTATAAAAACCCCCTAATTAACTACTTTTTAAAGATTCCACAGCAGAAGCAGAGCTTCTTGACCCAAGGACACCACTTTCTCCCTCCTTAGCTAACCTACAAATACTGGAAGGTTAGTAATTAAGCTTCTATTAAATTTCATTTCATTAGAAGAACTTGCTAACTGCCTCACAAATCTAAACCTTTACTAGTAATCTAGTGGTGGGCAGCAACTCCTCATTTTTTAAAGTCTGTAATTTTTGCAGTAAGTTTTTTTTTTTTTTTTTTTAGCAGGTTTATAGGTCCAATACCCGATCTTGCACAAGACACCCCAGCAGACATTTGACCATCATGCTTTGGGCCCTTCTACAGTAATTATTTTCCTTTTATGAGCACAGCACAGAAATGTGGCAGCCTGGATTTGGTCTGTAGAAACATCAATTGGATTACCACGTCAAGGGAGGCCTCTGAGAGAAATTACTGGCTCACAGTTCCCACTGAGCTAACACCAGGTTGTTTCAATACAATCCCCACAGTTTCTCTGCTTACTCTGCTTTTGGTGCGTTCCAGTTGCTCCCGCTGCTCCCCAAGCTCTTCAATGATATCGGTGCCAATCTGATCTGTTTCAGCTGCAATTCGGTGCGAGCGCTCAATGCTCTGACTGGCTCGGTTTAGGCTGTCTGTTCCCTGGAGAAGCAACACCCTCTGTGACTGTAGATTAGTCTGAAAAATAACATACGCTTAACTATTAAGCACAAAGACAGGGGTATTAGGCTTCTGACATATTAAAAAGTTAGGCAGTGACTCCATAGGCCATCCATTTGTATTAGTGGTACATGCTTCTTATGTTAAATGATGTAGCCCAGTTAATATTGAAAGAGTTCTTCTTCACATTCTAAGATTATGGCCAAATCTCATTAAACCTTGAGAAAGAAGGAGACATAGCTGAAGAATTAAAACAGTTACAATAAAACTGTCTTTGCAATAATTTACTTTTCCATCAAAGAACATTTAAATGCCAATAATATCTTTGCTTTCCAGAGGCTAACTTTTCCTTCCCTTCCTATCTAAATTCAGTCTCGTTTGTGACTTCACATTTGGTTGCCAGGGAGATCATTAAGAGTTTACACAGTCAAAAGGATTAGGAACAAAGAGCACTAACAGATGGACTGCTAAGTAACAAAGATCCTCTTTTCACACCAGTAGCCTCAGCTAGAGGATAAGAACTGTTTGGTGACCTTGGGGTCAAAAGGTAGCTCAAAATAAAGTATTTTCTTAAGCTTCAGAAAGTCTAATCTACCACCCTGCTCTCAGGTTTTAGAGGAACCAACCAAGAGGAATTAAATGCAAAAATTTACCAACCCACTGCAAGAGTATATTGAACAAGATACTGAGGAAAGAGCCTCCCTCAAACCTTCCTTACCAAAGGCAGACAAACAAAAAGCCCACCCCCATGAACCTCCTGTACAGATGACAGCACTCTGAAGATAATAAACAGATTCAGTCTCACTAGCTCACATATATCTAAGCATATCTGGTAAACAAAGAAATTGGTGTATTTCTTGCACTGTAGCAGCACGTCCATAGTGAACAAAGCGTGAGATGATGACTTCTTATATTTTCTTGAATTTATTTACACTGGGGTTGCTTAAAAGAAAATTCTACCAAAGCACCTAGACAATGCATCATTCACACACTTTGTTAGTTTTGGAGACTAAGACTAGATCAGTTAACCTTTCTTCTCAGTCAGCAGGGTCACTTTTGAGCTTTTACTGCTGTAGGGGAATGACTAAATAAAGCATTTCAGTACAGACTGTCGTGTAAGTTCCTAACCGCATGGCATTCAAGGAGTTCCAGATGGATTACACTCTTCTCTTTGTTTTAGAACAGCAAAGCTCTCATTTGAGTTCCAGGTGCTCCTACTCTCCCCTGAGATATTCATGTTACATGCAGAGAGATACACAGGGAGTTACACAAGCACAGAAGCTAAGTGGATTGAAGTAGAAACACTGTAAACAACACATCTGTGATATTCATTTTTAAACAACCACAGCAATGTGAAATAAAAATTATATCTAATTCTCACACTCTGTTCATTTTCTGTGGAGAAGATTCCGTATTTTATATCGCCTTGACTTCCAGGGCCCAATCCCAAATCTGTGCTTCTCATCTCTCTCTGGAACATGGAGAGGTCTCTTCTGTATGCCCGGATTTTGCTCATCATTTGGTTGCGGAAAGGCAGAGGAGCATACTTCAGTTCTTCCTCCATTTCCCGCAGCTTTAATGAAAGAAAATGTGGTTATTTTTTAAAGCACCAAATCTATTCTTATCAGCAGCTATACTCAGAACTCACCACCAGGTGAAGGGATTCACATGTTTTTATGTGATTGAGGGATTAACCCCAAACCCTACACCCCGCATCTAGTATCGAGTATACCATTCCGCCTAATGCTGTTCAGTCCACATGGATTTTCAGATACACAATGCCTCAAGGAAAAAAAAACAACATTAACTGCCAAGCTTAAATGCTTGATTTTTTCTGAAACATCACTCTATAACTTCAAAATTTGCTGTTCTCACTTTCATAATAACATGTGTATCACCTTCTCATATCAGTGCAACAGAGACCTATCACATAGGGAGGCTCGCCACTAAATTTACACTCTGAACATCTGGGCCTGGCAAGTGGAGTTAGGATTTGTAAACCCTGAGATTTTGGATGCGTGAATTTTCGCAACAACTTTTAGTGACAGTTGTTACAAATTCACAATGCTTAAAGCTGTCTGCCAATATGAGCTCTCTCACAATATGAGCTCTACATCTCATACGTCACCTACACAGATACATGTCAATAAAACCCAGTAGGTTAGAGGAATAGAGCATCACGTTCAGCCGTGACTCAAAAACATCTTAAAAAATAGCACATTAATATGAAAAGAAAGCTTAATCCATAATGTCTTGCTTAAAAAGTCAAGTCACGTGGGGTTTTTTTTTGTGCTGTACCATGTCACCTGCTGTTCAGGAAGCCTATACAATAGAGTTTTCAAATATTCAAGGTCCTGATATTTAACCATCAGACTACTATAGAAAGATCAGATGGGTTAAGACCAACATGACAACAAAAAGACAGTAGGGTGAGAAAAAAAAAAAAAAAAGGCAGCAGATTCTCTACATGCCCTCCCCACAGTCTCTAGGAATTTTAATTGCACCTCCATCACTCTCCTTTGTTCCACAAAGGGAAGATGATATCCAAACCGAGCACTCAAAAGAAATCCCCCGCATGTAAGAACATTTGCCTGTATCTGCATATATATAGATATATAAAATAGTCTTGACAAACACAGACACACCTATCAGATCAATTAATCAAACATTAAAAAAACCATCCACCTGCCAGAATAGGCTCAACAAAGAAAGTAAAATTTGGAAGTACTGTCCTTTTAAAGGCATCAATATTTCAAGCTGTCAGAAAGGCCAGAAGCCTAGACTTATGTTTACCGTTTCATTTGCTTCGCGCTGTTTCTCATCAAATTCTCGAACTAGTTTTTTCTTCTCCTCTGTGAAAGAAAAAGTAGTATGTCAGATAAACCATAGAGAAATGACAACAGACCTCCAACTCCAGCCATTATAGACAAGGAAGCTGCCACAGATGATTACCTGGTCTCTGATTACAGAGACGCCAGGTCAAAATTTACCTCAAACAGGAACAGCCTGTTCTTAGGACAACTTTTCAGAAGGGGGTGGGGGGAGAGAGCAGAAACCACCCTTCCAAATGCCGGCCACTACCTCTGCTACACAAAAGTAGTAATTTTTCAAACCTGAAATATTTTTCTGACCCTATTATCCTCCAACCTCCGCTGACAGAACTACATGTGGAAAAACATTTAATATGAAAGAACAACAAAAAGGACCTGTTGGTAAACAGCTCATAAATATTTCTTATGTTTTGCATACATTGGGGAAGATTACTGAAGGCTGAAACCGTAATTTCGATTTGAGCAGAACATCAAGTCAATCTACCTTTCCAAGTGAGCCCCGAAGTTCCCAGCAGATAGGGCACTCTGCAGCCTCCTGGTCATAAAGTAACGAGGTAAACAGGATAAGCATTCTAGAGTACTTGGAGATTAAAGATGCCATCAAGATATCACCTCAGTTCATGCATTAATGCCCAAATGCTTCCCTCTTCTGGAATGACATCAGTTGTTCGAATGACCCAACAAAACTATACATTTTAGTTGTTTGTGACAGTCATTTGCTAAGATCCTTGTATCTAGGGCTTTGGAGGCCAAAGAACAGATTTCACCGCTGTTACTCTATTTCTAAACAACACCTTAAGACATGTATTTTGCATGTGTTAAAAACCTGTCATACCTCTCTAATATCCATGATCAATGAAAGGATAATTCTGAAACTCCTCTAATCTCAATAGAGCAAAAATACATGTTTTATAAGCTTTTGCAAAAGCACTGAAGATGACCACCAGAGGACTCTTGTAAGGTACGGCAAATGAAACCAAAGTCTATCAGAAGTCTGATAAATATGCACTAGCCTCATTCACCTCTCTCAGGAGAGAATAATTCAGTCTTAAATAAAATTTTTGGGTAGCAAAAAATGCAAACAGGTAAAGCTTCTCTAATTTGATTAAACTTAAAGACAAAATTATGAAAACATTGTTGCCTTAAAAAACCCCAACTTGACAATACCTTTTTGTAAATATGGTCCTCTGCAAAAAAAGCAATTTTTAAACCACTGAACTCTCAATGGAGAATAGGGAAAAAAACTGCACCAATCAAAACATTTTTATATAGCTCCTCTCATATACAGGACATGCCTAAGTTATAGGCTTTCCTTTTCAGTTCATGTGAAGCCCCAGAATTTGAACTGTAGAGCACTTAAAACAGAATTAAAAACGATCATCAACAAGGAGCTATGCTCTGAAGTAGCGCACAGAATTATTAGAGTAAGCTACATTATGACTGTTAATATATTACACACTAGCTGGTGTCAGGAAATGCAGTTCCACATCCCAGTTAATTCAGGAAGAAATGCCGACCCAAGAAGGTTCCTAAATACACTCTCCTCGACTTCTTCCATGATTTGCCGCCATGTACATTTGTGCTGATGCAATTATTTGTGTAGCTGGGTTGCAAGTGAAATCATGGACATGAACTGCAGGATAACAGCCTTCAGAAGTCAGTATTTTCCTTCATACAGGGCATTTCACTAATCCGATTTACATAGTGCCCTCTTAAAACAACTGCACTCTCAATCTAATTGAAACCTGGCGCAGTATGCAAAAAAGCAGTATTTTACCTTCTTTGTGTCCCCCAAGCGGATTAAGACAACACTACACTTACAAACGAGCAGCCAAAGAAATGCAAGTTAGTTTCCAAAAGTCAAGTAGCAATGGCTTGAAATTTTTTTTGTCTATATGCCAACAAGAAATCAGGCAGCGTGGCCTGAAAGCGTTATACTGGATCTGGCCTAAAAGAAATGCAGGAATACACTGAGCAGTTTAAACCCTATCGCTCCAGATTAAACTGCTACTTGAGGTACATTGAGTGAACTTTTTTTAATTCATTAAAAGGAAGAAGTACCTGAGCCACAGTAACATGCTCATCAATATTTAACTGATTTATTTCCAATCAATTAGAATCAGATTCAGTTGAAAAGTACAGCTAACTGAATTAATTTAGAGGAATGCCTCTGTATTGGAAACTAATCCAGGCTGTTTAAAAATACCTTTTCACAAATTTCGAAGGAAAAAATTTGTTTCTCGATCTAGGGAAGTTATCTTGTTTATATAGAGTGGAACAGCATAACTTCTGCCCAACAAAGATGTCCCAAGTACTACAGATTCCGTCTTCCCTCAAGTTTGGGAGGGTGCCAATCACCTTAAAAGGGTATGCAAGATATCTTTTATTGTCTCATGAAGTTTTCAGGATCAGATACCTAAAAAAATAAAGACACACCCCCTCCTCAAGTACAAGAAGCAGGCAAAGCACATTAGGAGAGTAGAACACCTTCACCAGATAGACAAACTCCTGACTTATCTTAAATCCTCTTAGAAATATTTTCCAAAAATATGACCAGAATTTTTCCAGCAACAAATTTAAAGAATAGAACAGTCATATTAAAATTGCAAAGCATATCTGAAAAATCGATTTGTAATTATTTGTAATCTGTTAAAAAAACTAGCAGCATTGCAAAGATTGCTGCCTGTAAACACTCTGCTTAAGCCCAGTGCTCCAGTCATTGCTCAAGACTACCCCAGTTCCATGGAGACCTGGCAAAGCTTTACTTCACAAAAAAAAAAAAG
>VZSZ01001843.1:38921-69812 GCA_013398815.1 Ibidorhyncha struthersii
AATTCATATGGATACTGTTGGAGCCTTTGCTTCTTTGCAGAGCTTTTCTTTCATGATACATGAGTGGATTAGGCTCTGTAATGACTTTGTCTGATCTTCGCTTGGGAGTTTGTACCATCTTAATCAGACTTGAATATATAAATAGATATCTTAATCTGCCCCAGATGACTGTCTGTCCCAGGATTAATAGCTTCAATGCTAATTCACAATTTACATTGGACTAGTCTAAAATACTTTTCACTTTCCAGGCAATTATAGACATTAAGAAAAAAATTTGCATGCTACAGCAAGACAGGTGGACTCCACCAGAGTCATTTCAGGACCATCAGAGACTCTGCACTTGGAGCTCTAAAAACACTAGGCTGGACAGAAACCTTACGAGATGTGATTTCCTGTGTTCTCTTAAACTCCCGTGTTATTGATCACGTAGCATTATAGCTGAGGACACGTGATCCCTAGTCCAGAGAGTGCTGTCTGATTGCAGGAGCTGAGAAGAAAGGAGCCACAGTTCAGAGGATAATGGAAAAGGGGATAACCATACATGATTATTACAGTGTTGTTATTCTGAGGCAGCTTTGCTTTTCATGCAACGGCAATAGAGTGGGATGAATAGAGTGGGATAAATAGTTCAGAATGAAGGGTGGTTTGAGTGGCTTTTGCGTAGTGTTTGTTAGAAAAGGTGCCCCTGAAGAAGCTTGGTTAGAGTTTATAGCCCTTTTCAGTGGTATTAATGAGAATGTACACTGAAGAGTATATAGTAGAGCATATACAGGTTTCTTTAAGAGTTGAGACAACAGATAGTGCTTGCCTGTTCTTGGTGCCATGGGAGAGGACTCTTCCCAAGCCAGCTGGAAAGAAAGCTTTCTCAAGGTGGCTTAGCACCAACCCTTACTCATTTGCTGGATAGATACCCACCCTTCTTCAATTGGTCTTGAAGTTAAGCTGACAGAAAACAACTCCTTTACCTTAACACAGACATTTCAGTGTGCTAATGCAGATGGAGATCTTTGACTTTAAAAAAAAAACCCCACGATGTTCCCCTTACAGTGATTGCCAGCCAGCATATGTATCTCCACGGGGTCGGGATGATGAGACAGCAAAGAAGCTCTGGAGCGTGAGCTGCGAGCTCCTTGGCATCCAGTGGGACTGAGCGGCGCATACCTCAAGTGCGTACCTGGCTGAGCCCAGCGATGGTTCTCCTGGGAAGAGCACTGCTGTGAGACCTCAAGACTAGAACACTGATACTTCAGCTGCCCTCGTGATGGCTCTACGAACACAATCTAATGTGAATTTCCGGAATATTACACTTAAGGATTGAGATTAGTAAGCAACCAGTCCCCCTTTCTAGAATTAGAGCACCAATGCAGGGAACAACCTTTACTTGGTATCTCACACAACAGCCAGAGGCTATTTTTCTCTGGCTTTAGAATAGAAAGGGAGGTTGCGTCTTAGGTTTAGATTATGAAGTAACAAAGAACTACTTTTTTTTTTCTTCTCCTAACAGTAATAGTAAAAAGGTAGGACTCTAAATTTAGGATTTGTGAGGTTATTTTCAGTTCCTACTATTTGACCTAGCAGAGTGAAAGTACTTAAGGAATTTAGTTTTTCTGGCAATTACATGCAATACAAATGCTCTCAAGCACACCGAAGGAGGTGCTGGTCTTTTTGTACCATTAGGTACAAAGTGAAATCAGTTACTTTTCACTATATTCTCTGTAAGAAGCTGGACCCTAACCACTGAAGTATCCCAGCCCGAAATGCTCATTGATTGCAGTAAGTTAACCAACAGTTGGCTTATCTTTTGAGAACCCAGGTCTCAGGGCAGGTTACTGGGAGATTAAAAGCTGTAGGAGTGCTGTGAATTATGCGTAGGCAAGTTATCTTATTAAAAAAAATAAAAAATTAACATCTCTCCTGTGAAGCACTGAGCAAAGGTGCTGTAAAAGTTGTCACAATAAACCCCCCAGCTGCACTTTAAACGACTTCAGAACCTAAAAGAGAGCAGAATGGGTAAAAAACATCTCAACTATGTTAAAAAACAGTAAACAACTTTGGCTGAGACCTTAGCTTTAAATGACAGCAAACTACCCAGAGCTAAATAGCTGAAGCGGAGGTTGGGACTGTCTCGATAGTATGGTGAAGTTAGCTATAAGACAGGAAAGTAAGACTCGCACAGCAATCAACATTTGTCTGCCCAGCGATTACTGGCCCTGGCTGGTCAAGGCTGCCAGCCTGGCCTCACAGGACCACACAGCCTGCACTTCCAAAAGGCAGCTGGGTCAATCCATGTAGTAGTGGGATTGCTCCCTTGGAACTCTAGTGCTGCTTGGTGCAAATTGCTAGAGTGCAATCCATAATCAGAGATTATTTCTGAAAGAGTTAAGCAGTTAGAAAACAAGTACCGCAGCTCATAGGATTATCTTCTGCTTCTGAATAAAAGTCCAGAATTTTTTGGACCGGCATATGAGTGTGCCACTGTGACCAACTGCCAGTTTTGGGAAACAACTGCTAATTTTATGATTAATTCTTTCTGTCTGGATGCTACCTATGCAGATCAGTCCTGTGCTACCTCTGAGCAATACTAAATAAAGCCATTTTCTTTTTACAACGGGAGACCATACGTTCCTTCAGAAATGCTGAATCAGTTTATGTGGTGTTGCTTTTATCTGCCTTACAAACAGAGAGAACTCGGTTTGGCTAACAATTTAAAGGGCCTTTATGTTTCTCCCTGTCACTCTACCTTTTTTCCTCCCTCTTTATACTTCATGTTGAGAATGAAGCTAAGTCCACAACTAGAATGTAGCAGTAGAACGCTTCCTAGCATTGCAGGCTTGGCCTGCTCTTTCTCTGTGCGACTTTGCCCAAAAGTGGCTTTCAGGAGCAATAGAAACCATTTTTAAAAAAGCAGAAAGTGGCTCTAGGCTGAAATATTTTCCCTTGTAGTTCAATGCTCTTCTCAAAGGAGACCGACTGTAGATTTTACGTAAGACATATAACTACGTATTTCCATAGACACACACCCACTCTTTGACCTTGGGCAAGTCGTTTATACCTTCGTCTAGGTTGATCTGTAAGATGACGGAACTAAAGCTCATGTAGCTGTCTCAAAGGGAGGCTTGTAAGGGAGAGTTAGATTAACTTGCAGAGCTCTCTAAAGAGGATTACTGGTCTGTAAGAGTACATGTATGAGGCTGAGCTAGCTACCTAGCTACTGGGAGGACTGCTAAAGATGTGATATTCCAATTGGTCTAAATATTGAGGACACTGTAGTAGAGAGATTTCTGCATGACAGAACAATTCTCCCCCTTCTAGTTACTCTGCTAAGTGTAGCCAAAAGCAAAATGCAGATCTAGAAAGAGATCCCCAGCTATGCTGAGATAAAATGCAAACAGAAGGTACATTACCAGTCATAATACTTTATTCTCTTTTTCATCGTAAACAAACCTTGGTCATTAATAGAGAAATTCTTTTTAACTGGCAGTACTCAATCCCTTTTTGATGCTAAAAAATTCAAAGCCCCTTGATAGTTGCCCTATTTGTGACACAAGGCAGTTAGTCAGGATCAAAATTCCAGTTCTGCTGGTAAGAGAAAAATCCCTATGATTCCAGGTTAAAACCATCAAATTACAACAAACACTATATAAAGTGCATCAGGTACAGTGCAAAGAGGTCAGGAAAAAAGGCAGGTACAGAGCCTGGTCTGCACAGCAAACTCCACTCTCTGTGCTCTATACAGCTGAAGGAACTCGAGCAGAAAAGTAGGTGTTAAAGCAATGCAGATGTGGATACCCAGAAACAGTAAAACCTCCCCCCCATAATTAAGAGATTTGGAAATGATCGAAGACATGGATAGTGTCACGTTTTAGGATTAGCCTAACGGCTGTAATCTGATGGAAAGCTAGGTCAGTCTGGCAAAGAAAACAAAAGCAGCTTTCATTAGTACTGCTCACTAATGAGATAATGCAAATCTGTGGTCAGGAGATTCTGAAAGCTAAATGTGGTCATTTCTGACCGCTTAGCTCTGAGACTTTTCTAGTCCTGCTCTAGTGAGCACAGCACCTCCAGGAGAGGTGTTTGTGTCAGTGGAGCACTGCTCATGAAACACTAAAGGAGAGGGACCAAGTCCTTTCCAATACCACAGAAGTCTGTTCTGTCACTACAGTGAGCTTGGGGATAGTGCAAAACTCTTGACAGTCTCAATTATTTTATGTACTAAAACTATTTACAGTTACATTATACTTCTGAAAACCTGTTGTTTCTTTTGAAGTAAACAACTAAACTTTTTAACAAAAAAAAGTGAATTAGTTTTCCTACCTCTTGTGCAAACACAAACTCTTGTGGAGTGCCATGTTTTGTTCTGTTTCTTTTTGAAGACAGACTACCTTTCTTCTGCCCATTTCTCATATCCCAGTCACAGCTGCAGAGACCCAGCTGCTTTTTTTCAGCATCCATGAACACAGCCATTACACAGATTCCTGCTTTTTCATAAAACTGAGTTAACCTAACACTACCAGTGCAAAGCCTGTCCGTATAGTCTATACAGTATGTCCGGTCAATAAAAATTTAGCATGGTGTTCTATTGTACCTCACAGGGACAGATTATTCTGGTAAGAAACAAATAAATAATCCCTGTGTGACAGGGATACAGACTGCCTGATGAATTTTACCACAGCTTGCTCTATCCGTATTTTCTGCTATACCTGATGAAAAACTGTGGAAGTTTACTGGCAACTGTTCAGTGATAAGGCTGCATCGCAACCATTTATTGGGTGTTACTGTGGCAAAGAAAGAGGTACATGATTTTTCAACTATTTTAAAGGATTATTTTCCCTTTGCACTCCCATTACAGAATATGCCCTTTATAACTTCATCCACCTAGTAAGGGCTCAAATGCCGTATGTATGGCACACATCATACAGTGTGACTGGTAAGTAGAAACCTGCCATGAAGAATCAGTTCCTACCTTTTCAACCGACCTAAAGAAACTGGGCACATTGTACTAGTGGGGAGGAAAAAAAAAAAGTAGCAGTGGTTTGTATAGAGGCTTAAAAAAAATCTCTGAATTTCAGTCTTTGTAAAAGAAGATCTCTCCAATCTTGGAAAAGTTTACAGGAAACCCATAATCACAAAATGTTTTATACTCTAGGCTACATTGAGTTGATGAGATTTTTCTGTCCTCTCTATATAGGTTTTCTGGTTTAAAAATAAAACATACAATAAAGTTTAGTCCCTTCCAAAAACAACCAACCAACCCCCCCCCCTCAACGAACAACAACAAAACAACCAAATCAAAAACAGAAGCGCTGTCTTCCACACACCTAAATTCTTGCTTGTTCGGTTTGAAACTGCCCCCCTCCCCCCCATCAAAAAGATAGCCAAAAAACACCCTGAGGTAGTGACTGTTTGTCAAAATACAGGACTGGCACTTGTAACTTAGTTCCCTTCCTTTCACCAGAGGCACATTAGCAGCATCCATTTGCCACCAACATCAGTCAAGAGACTTCCATTTTACCAAGAGATTGCTGAATCACATGCCTTTAAGCTGTTCTGAAGCCTTCTCCTCCTGTATGATGGTGAATGTCAATTACTTATTACTTCCTAGTGCTCTGGGGAAGCCGATTTCTCATTTTGGGCTGGTGCACTGAGAGCCATTGGGCACAGATGGCCTTCACAACATCATCTCCGCTGTTCTCAGCCAGCTGTCGCACATGCTGGACTAGCTGCACTGCTCTGGTCTTCTCCTGTCTCACCGAGACTAGATAGGCAGAACGCAACTTGTTGCACATCACGTAGGCCTGGATCTGAAGCAGAAAAGGCAGGCAGAAGTTGGTTAGAAAGCTGTAGTAAACTAACAGCACAGGCTTAAGGAGTCACTGGAAATACCCAGTTCAGAAGCCTGTTGTACAAGGCAGTAGCAGCACATTATGAAGCAGAGCGTGGCATGGAGTAGATAGCAACATAAAAGGTGAAGAGACAGCTGCATTTTATTAAGTTTGTCTCTTGTGGAAACTCCTTTAGAGTATCACCATGAAATCAACATCAGGAATCCTGTCTTGTGCATCGTTACCATATCCTCACAGCAAAGTAACTTTCTTCCATTGCTGCTTCTAGAACAGCTCACATCTTTCAGTGATAAATCTTACATAAAGGCAGAGTGAAAAGCCCATTTTTCAATCTCTATAAAACACTGAGTTTGTCAGTTGGAGCAGGACAGAGGGGAGTCACAAATCTTAAGATTTTATTCCCAGCTATGCCACTATGACAATCCACAAACTCCAAGCCACAGCCTCTCCATCTATAAACATGCATCTAGGCTTCACACACTTATCTGTGACTCTCCAGTGGCTTGGCAGGCTGGTATGAAAGCTAACAAAGAAACAAAGTAGTTTAGGCCTCGCTTTCTCTAAGAAAAAAGTATATCGGAATTGGAGAAGTTTTATCATTTAACTCTCGATCACAATGGAAATAGACTAATCCTGAAACAGTAAGCTGAAATTATCATCTTGGAAGTTATGTTGATCCTCATCAGCTGTCTGCCATTACTGGAAACTTACATGTACCTATGTGAAAAGCTGAACAACAAAATGAACAAACTCACCAATGAGTCTCTCCGAAATACTTTTCCTCCCACTACAATGAATGCCTGGCCCTCACTCTGAGGACTATCAAGCAACCAATAGGGATAACATCAATCACTACCTTCATGTCACAGCTCTACAGTCACAAACACCACAGCCTTAAGGAATTCCCTGCTATTTCTACAATCTAGCAAGTGGCCTTCAAAACTTTGCCCTGAGTGAGGATGAGAGAAAAGATGGTGAAAGAGAGCATGTAGCCTGCAGACCAAGACTAGGCTGTTTAGCTCTTGCTAAGGGAGTTCCTCTACTGTACTTTTACTTACTTTGTTTTCATCACTGTCCATATCCTGAATCAGATTATCCAGATCCTGTATCCAAAGAAGGGAAAAGGTGTTCAGATTTAGAGTGACTACAGTTTGCAAACGTTTACCCCATCAGCGACCAAAACCCCTGCACAGAGGAAGGGCTGCTGAGATCACAGCTAGATGGTTACATCCTCCCAACTGCCAGTGCTGCCCATGTAGAAAATACGAAGTCCAATTCTTCCCTTTACCACAGCTTCTCCTGCCTGCCACGTCAGTGAGGTATCCCTAGAGAATGCTATGACGTCAATCTCTTGTCCCCTAGCCTGATCATAGAGGGCACCTCCTTCCTTCACTGGGATGGAAAAGACACTGCGGTAGGCAATGGGAATCTTAAATTTTTTTCCTATGGAGGCAGGAGGTTTATGCCTCCACACATCCTCTGTGTTGGCCAGGGAAGCCTCATTGAGGGGAAAATCTCCTACCACAATCAGGAGCATTTGGCAGGATCCCATGAAGCAAAGGTTCTCTCCCCATCATGGGTAATCATTTGGGAAGTGTGGGGCAGGAGTATGCCACAGCTACCTATTGTTTCCTCTCAGAGTAACTAGCATAAGGCAAACCACACACTACCGCCTTTAACAATGCATGTAGCACAGAGCCGGGACTCACTAAAAGAGCAGCACGGGCACAACAGCGTGGTTTCCCTGCAACCTCTATTGCATATACCTCCTGCACGTGGGTCAGGGCAATCCCAAGCACAAATACAGGCAGAGAATGAATTGAGAGCAGCCCTGAGGGGACGGACTTGGGGGTGTTGGTGGATTAGAAGCTCAACGTGAGCCGGCAGTATGCGCTCGCAGCCCAGAAAGCCAACTGCATCCTGGGCTGCATCAGAAGAAGCATGGCCAGCAGGTCGAAGGAGGTGATTCTGCCCCTCTACTCTGCTCTGGGGAGAGCCCTCCCTGGACTACTGCGTCTAGCTCTGGGGCCCCCAACAATAAGAAGGACGCAGACCTGTTGGAGCAAGTCCAGAGGAGGGCCACGAAGATGATCAGAGGGCTGGAGCACCTCTCCTACGAGGACAGGCTGAGAGTGTTGAGGTTGTTCAGCCTGGAGAAGAGAAGGCTCCAGGGAAACCTTATAGCGGCCCCCCAGTACCTAAAGGGGGCCTCTACAGGAAAGCTGGAGAGGGACTCTTTACCAGGGAGTGTAGTGATAGGATGAGGGGTAATGGTTTTAAACTGAAAGAGGGTAGATTTAGATATTAGGAAGAAATTCATGACCGTGAGGGCGGTGAGACACTATACCAGGTTACCCAGAGAAGCTGTAGGCCAGGTGGGATGGGGCTTTCAGTAACCTGGTCTAGTGGAAGGTGTTCCTGCCCATGGCAGGGGGGGTTGAACTAGATGATCTTTAAGGTCCCTTCCAATTCAAACCATTCTATGATTCTGTGATTTTGCTTCAAAAGGGACACAATGCAGAATGGAATTACCTCAGCAGGAATATTCTTGAACTCATTTAGACAGTTTAGGATAATGTTATCCCCATCATTTTTGGCTGCAACCCCAGACTCATTGACGCACTTGAGGAGCTGTCGGATCTCACTGTACTTCTGCTGCTTCACCAGCTGCTTGGCCACTTTGCTGTATACTTCTGTAGCCTCCAGCTGGAAGTCCTAGAGGTAGTTGGAACATCAACATGTTAAGTGTTCTCAGTAGGTTTTCTCACAGGGAGACTCTACAACTGAGACAATCTCTCCTCAGAATAAAATATCACACCATGCTTCAAAAAGTCAAAGCTGTTGTGGGGCCCTCTGATTTTCCAGTCACCACTGCTCAGGGCTAGCTCAAAGGTTTTCTATAATCAGACAGGTACAACTCAATTTTGCTCAAGAACAAGAGCACTGTTACCACCTCTTTTTCAGGGGTGGCAAAAAGCAGTTTTATTTCTTCTGGCAAAAGATTTTCTCCTACCTACCACTCCCTCACTTAGCAAGCTCCCACTGTATTCCTCCAGCCATCCCACCAGCAGCCACCCTTTCTGTATCCCATGAACCAGTAGGCAACTGACCATTACACACCTCCCATATGAAGGAAGAGATAAGAAAAGCTGTGGACTGATCCTTCCATGAATAAGGCAAGAAAATTAAAAACAGGAAGGAAACAGAAGTGATGCTAGGCAGCTGGGTTTGCTACTCCATTTTTACTGGGGGACAGTGAATGCTGTTGCTGCTAAGAAGCGCTATTTTTCTAAGGCTCTCCATCTCACTACAAACAGGCATTCTGCCTCGTACATCCTGATCTGAAAGAAGGAGCAGGGCCTGCCATATCCACAGATACTCTTTCAGCATGCCACCTCTGTCCAGAAGTGGCCCTGCTATACCCTCTGTCCCAGACAGGAGGCAACTGCAAACCTCACTGCTTGAAGCAGAATCTTTTAGCAGCTCCTAATATAAGGATGAGAAACATACAGAAAAGTTTGGAGACTCATGAGCTATGCTGACTGATAAGCACATCAGCTTCTACCCAGACATGAAGAAGGCGAAGTCCCCAGAAAAAGTTTCCAGTTAATTAGCTTTGCTCTCTCAGCCAGAGGAATAATACAGAGACAGCCCTGGCCTTATTTATTCACTGTCTCTGCATGGCTACCATGAACTGCAGAGAGCTACTAAGTCAGAGCTCTACTCACATCTCTGATTGTGGTTTGCCAGAGTTAAGTCACTGAACAAGGTGCACAGCAAAGGAAAAGCTGTACTTAATTCCTCTGTAGGATCCAATTAGTTTGGAAGTGTCCTAGTGAAGCAGCGTCTTCATTTCCTTACCAAGCTTCCTCCAAATACACAGAAATTTAAGGCCTGACCCAGTAACTTTTCTCAAAAGCGATTTTCCCTTTTGGGGATTAAAAAACATTTTGCAAGAAAGTCTACTGCTTAAACAACTGCTGCTTGCAGGAGTTTCTTTTGTAATAACAGTGTTTGTTATATCAAGTTTTTCCATACCTGAAGGACTCTAAATGCAATCCCAAATCCCTCCTCAATGTTTTTGCCTTCCAACATGACCTGAAGAGAGAGGCATAGACAAATTTGAGGATGCACATTCCTTTTTCATTACATACTGTTAAATAATAATGAATTTCCAGATTTTGCCCAGAGGCCAAAAGACAATACATTACTTCAACAGAAAACAGCACCACCCTAACAAGCAGAGCAAATACAGGGCTTATTGTCACACACTGATTCCCTGTGGGACACTGGGCAAGTTACAGATGGAGCTGAGCTGAAGTTAAGAGGGGTTAGAATAATAGCAGTATTTGCCTTGCTTCAAAATACAATAGGATGTATAGTCAAAAGGCATGTTACTCTTTGTATTTGGGATCCTCTGCAAGTTTGAATTTTGAGGAGAGGAACTCCAAGTTCTCATGTGTTCTCTACTACTTTGAGGGAAAACATGAATTTTTCATAAATGGTAGGTTGCATACATGCACAAGTAACCTGCCCATGAAAAATACAAGAGCCTGCTCCAACCATCAAATGTTTCAACCTGTATATCAAGTTAGTATTGTTGACTAAAAATAGAGCTGTGTTTGAAATAGCAACAAGTACCTTGCAAGCAACATCAGTTTTCATGTTATTGTTTCCAAAAAGAGTGGGCAAGGAGGACCCTGTCATTTGAGAAGTTCCTGAGCTCTCACATCGATGCAGGAACTTTGTTACTTCCATCTGCAGATCAACTGTACTGATGTGCCTAGATAGAGGAAAAATTCTGACTTCAGTTTGAAATAGAGAAAATGTCTGTGTTTATTTGTGTGAACTTACTAATTTCTTGAACACATTTCAAAATAAGACATATTTCAAACAATAATTTAGTTACTTTTTGACTTTGTCTTTTGTGTAGCCAAGTCTGCAGCAATGAGATACTTTTCAGATCTGTGCACTTAAACATCACAAGCTGAAGGTGAGCACTTGTTCACATTATTTCAAAGCGAGCCAGAGAATCTGGATCCCAAATAAATATCTGCTCCCTCTTTTCCACCTCATCACATACACTCCCTCCCACCTTTAAGTTAGAGCCTAGCCTAGAAAGAAAAAAGCTCCTAAGAAAACCAAGATATAAAAGCTCAATTACAAGAGAGATCTGGCTAAATTTACACTTCAACTCTTGAATACAGGGATTCAGTTATGTCTGGCACTTACAACTTGTACAGAGTTGAATGTTGTGAGTTAACCCCAGCAGGAATTTCCCTTTTCCTATGACTTATCTTTTTGTTTATAGATACCTTGACACATCTGTAGCAGACATTTTCTTCCGAAAAGTGAATGCCATTTTTTTCCTTCCTGAACTTCTTGAGACCTCCTGCAGATAGACTTTGAGATGGTCCTTGATCTTCAGAAGCCATGTCTGCTTGCCTCCCAGTTCAGTGTAAGACTTTGCTCCATGAGTGAAAAATCTAATGCAGGTCATGGCAGCACGAACATGATCCTAGAAGAAATATACTGAACACTGAGATGGAGCGAAGTGCATCACCTTCACTAACCGCTGTGCTCACACAAAGCAGGCAATGCTCTGTTTTCTTTAAAACAGTTGTTAAGCTACTGAAATGCAACAGATCCATGACAAATGCATAGCAGGTCAGCTTCAGTCAGGCTCAGGCCTTCCTATCTGTTTTTAAGGATTGGACAGTAGCAAAAATATACTTGTCTATCATGCAGATTTACACCAAAGTAAATAACCAAAAGTCTGACAGTATTTAACAATTCACTAACAGAGATGGCACTGACCCTCATCTTACCTTCATGAACTGCTGCAGCTCATACAGAATATGGTAGTAGTTCTTTCTCTGCAAGTATTTGCAGGCTGCAATCAAGTAGACTCCCCAGCTCTCCAATCCTGGATCAATGGTTTCCAGCAAGTTCTCCAACATATGCAGTTTTCCACTTTCATAACTTGGAATGAAGATCCCTTCAATGAACACTTCCGATGGGGATTCCTACACAAACATCAGAAAGGTAGCTTGAAGCAAAGTCACTGTGGCTTGTTCATTTTCAGTAAAATTACTGAACAGAAAATTGGTTCTGTTTTACCTCAAACCAGGACACTTCCTTATATAACCTAAAGGAGTATTAAGTGACAGAGATCATAAAATTAATAAATAATTTAGGTTAGAAGGGATCTCTGGAGGTCACTTGGTTCAAACTCCCGCTCAAAGAATGGCTTCCAAGTTAGGTCACATTGCTCTGGGCCTGTCCAGTCAAGTTCTGAGCATGAATAGGGCGATCCAACAGCCTCCCTGGGGCCCAGCTCCCATGTCTAAATATCCTCACTGCAAAAAAAACCCCAACAAACCAACTTTTCCTTATATCCAGCTGGAATTTCCCTTGCTCCAAATTGTGTCCGTCTCTTACATTTTTACTGCGTACATGTGAGATAAGCCTGGCTCTATCTTCCCTATAATTATGCACTTGGTAGCTGAAAACAGCACATAGATCTCCTTTTGTCTTCTCTTTCCGAAGCTGGAAAAACCTAGCTCTATCACTCCCCTCATATATCATGTCCTTCAGGCTGCTTCGGTGGCCTTCCATTAGACTTGCTCCACTTCGACAATGTCTGTTTTGTACTAGGGAACCCAAAACTGGGCACAGTACTTCAGACAAAACCTCACAAATAGCGAGCTGACAGGGATATTTACTTCCCTTGACCTCCCCACTATGGTCTCACAAATGCAGCCTCACATATTAATGCTACTATGAAAAGCAGCATGTGTGACAACATGGCCTACATAAACATTTTAAAGACATCATATGGAATTTTTTTTTTTTTGATCTCAGAGCAAGATATAAGCTACAAAGCCTGTATACATAAAATGTTTCCAAACAACCAACTGCAAAATGTTTCATCAGAAGCGTAGTCCCTTAAAGCTTTAAGGTAACAAACCTTCCTCTCCAGTTTGCCTGATCACTACCAGTCTCCTCGTCCAAACCTTCCACACCAAATTGTATGTCTAGAGACTTTTCAAAGTCTGCTACTTAACTAGGAAATTATTTCACCAACAATGCAAAAATATGCAACTTTTCTGTAAAGGCAAATTTAAACTGATACAAAGGTCACATTTGAAAAGCAAAATTAATATGCAGATGAGTATATGAGCTTAGAATGCACCGATGATACAATGAGAAAGCAGAGCTGATAAGACAACTTGATTTTCCATTAAAGCTCACAAGCAGACTAAAGATAATGGAATTTGGTGTTTCAAGTTGTACATTCTCAAAAGGAATTATTTCAAATAGTAATAAAAAAAATCATCAGTAAATCAAACACAAGCACAGAAACTTAAAAAAGAAAACAAACCCCCACACATATATCAGCTTTCAAGCTGGTGAGATGTAATGGATTCACATCTCCACATCTCTTAAGAAGCACCCTTAATGAATTAGTGAGAACCTTGTTGGAATAATTTATCAGTTTAATTGTAATTTAGCACCAACAGAACTGTTTTCTCCAGACATTCTTAAGCCCTCCTATATTAGGCAGTTTTCCTAGGGGAGAACTGGAAATCACTTTTTGGCTTCCCTAGATTTCTGTCCTCTGGGACATGATCCTCTATTCCCTTGTATTCCTAACAGTTAAAGAAGTGCAAACGTGGGTGTCTGATTCAACAAACAACACCAAGAGACAGAGCCACTGTGATAGAGAGTAAAGTGTCTAGCGTTATCAGCACGCTGGAATTCAAAATTTTCCTTCTCTCTTCTGAATTGTATGACAATAGTCCCAGGTTTTCAGCTCTGTAGAAAAAAGACAAAGCGCTGTTGATTCAGGACCTCTACTGAAAATAGATAAAGCACTTTCTCTTCTCTAGAAGCCACTGTTCCAACACATTGGGGAAGAGAGATTAAATACGAGATGTAAAGATCAAAGTTATTTTTTCATGTCACTGAATTTCTGTTAGTCACCAGATAGTTCGTATAACAACATTTAGAACCTCAGGAAACTCCTGTGCAGAAAAACACCCAGAATACTGCATGATGCTCACTACCATCTGGCCTTGAAGTCCTCTTCACTATTTTTCAATGCTCAATTTACGTGATGGCATATTAGATTACTCACCTTATTTAACAAATGAAGCAGTGCTTCTCTCATACAGTCATGCCTCATGTAAAAGCTTATTATTGCCAGATTAGTGCCATAGCTATGTAAATAGAACAAGCACTCTTGATAGTAGCTGTTGTGTTGAATCTTCCCTTCACACATCATCTCCAGAGACAGACTTCTCGTTCTCAGTGTTGCTTCAAGCTCCCTCAATGTGGCAAAGTAATCATCATCCTGCCGTTAAAACAGAGAATCAACGATAGGCGATGAGTAAGAGGAAAACTTTCTTTTCAGTTAGATCTAGTCACTCAGCCCTGAAGCATTTCTGTTATTGTTGTTTTTAAAATAGATATCATTTTAGAGGGGTGAGAATCCAGTCATGCTTTTTATAAACACTAGATTGGAACCCTGCTATCAACAGAGGTGCTGAATGTTGCTGTAGCTAGCATGTCTGTTCCCAGGGACAGACAAGAGGCTTCTGTATTTAAACACAATTCCACTGTCAACAGCTACTTCAGTAACCTAGTTCAAACAGGCTTTTTTATTCTCCTAAAATAGACCTACTAAGAGGTCTTTCATCATTATGATTCTGCAGTTACTTAGTACTAAAAGTCATTTTTGGGTACCTAATCAGAACTTCCAGAGCTAATCCCAAACCATGTAATAGTGCTTTTTTGACAAGGAAAGAAGAGTGAGACAGCATTTGTAAATTCTTCTTTGAATTCCTGCAAAGTTATCTGAGTTTTAGTAGAAAAATGGCATCACCGCAGCATAACAACATATTGTTGGGATTGGGTTTAGTTTCCTCAGGCTGCAGTAATAACATGTTAACCAGTACAGCTTCTTTCACCTCCACTAAGTATGCCCCAAATTACTACAAAACCCTGTGATGTGATTGTCAGCCACCAATTCACTGTGAAGAAACAACTAACAAATTTCTCAACAACATTCAGTTTGCAATATGCCATCGTGACAAAAGACGGAAAAACCACGACATTGTAACATGCATTGCTATATGATGCATATTAAAACGCCATTGCTTGGCTTTACTATAGCCCTTCAGAACAGATAGAACAGAATACTCTTACCGCAATGAGTAGGGGCTTCACTGTGGACTCCAGGTACTGTATCACATCCTGGACCAGCCTTGAACCATGATTCAGCTGGTTTAGATCCATTGGTGGCTTTAAACATCGGTTAAACTTCTCTCTTGCAGAACTTAAATTTCCAGCTTTAAGGCAAGCCATGCCCCAGGCATGCCATGCTCCACCTGGATCCAGCCCAGATTTTGTAGAAACCTATATTCAAAGTTGTTTGTTAATATTGCAACACAGCCCTAGTACAGAAAACAGGAAAACTGGCTTATCACACAGTCTGTGACTGTGACCTTTCACTTCCTAGAGCACATTTCCCATTAAAACCAAACCAAAACACAAAAAAACCCGTGCTGATTATTTCTGTATTACTGGCACAAAATGCCAACTACTAAATCACCCATGATCTCCAAATGCAGAAGTATTTTTTACTGTACAAGTTTAAGCAACTATTTAACTGGGAAATGTCAGTTCAGCAGTTTTAAAACTCAGGACATTTTCACATCTGCTTTTCTAAAGCAGATGATTTTTACAGAGCAAAGTTCATCAGGTTTGTGGGTTTAAAAAAAAAAAAAGCAACAAAAGCAACAGAAGATGCTTCACAAACCACCAGGAAATGTTTCATTTCACATAAATTTGCTGATTAAATTTGTTCCTGATTTTCTTTAGTAGACCAGCTGCCTTTAAACATGAACTATTTTCATTCAAATAGGTCACCTATTGCTGCTCTTTATTACCCCTTAAAAATCCTAATCCTGTTTGTAGTATTGTAATCCTATTCTTAAACTGCAGTGCCATAAAACAGAGATTTATGAAATCGTGGGCGCGGGAAGACAGAAGATGATAAACCACACCAGATGAGCTCCAATAGGTAGATTTGCCACCATTGCTGATTTCCAAGTAAACACTTGGGAAAGGTGAAATCAAGCATACAAGCTTAAGATAAAGTCCTGCCACAAAGGATGTCTCAGCCCTTCTACTGGATGCAAGATTCCCCCATTTAATGGCTTTCTTGCAGTTAGTCCATTCCAATTTTAATTGTACTGGGAAACAAGGGCCCTACCCTTCCCTTTAGCAGACTGCTCCACAGCAGAAGGACTTTTCCTTCTCTGAAATTTTTTTCCAGTGTTCAGGAAATCACTCCTTCCTTGTTTAAAAACTTAATCCCAGTTTGTGACTGTTTAAATATTGTCCATTTCACACTTCACATCCATCTGAACTCAGGAGGGAGAAAACCAAAAGCCGCTACAGAAGCATTATGAACGCTGACATCCCTCCATTGTCATTACCTCTATAGCTAGTTGATAGTACTCTGCTTCTAGAAGCCGATTTCTTAATCTTGTTACTGCTGCAGGGAGAAGAATCTGATGCAAAGATGGTATTGGACGGTAGGCAGCAGCAACCAAAATATTCAACACATCCACTTTGCTGATGTAGCTAGGAGAAAACAAAGAGGTTAAACAAATACATACATTTCCACTATTATCATACCCTTAAAAAACTTCATGTCAAAGACAACTCTTAGAACAGTGGTTCCTAATCACCAGTATAGCAGGTTTCTATCCATCATACTATCCTATTCAGACTATTTTTTATTGGGCTTTTTGCCACATTCAGTGGAACACTGGCAGACGCTGATTGCGGACACCAGCTATATGTTACCAAATCAAATTAGGACATGTAAAATTTATATATTGAACCTGCCACCTCAAGCTCTGTAGGACAAAACTTGAAGAAAGTCTAACATGCTTATTCTCAAGAAGTGCAGGTTTAAAATCCTATATTGAAATATAGATTGAAAGAAGATACACCATATCAGAAGTAAAATATTTACCCCAGTCTTTGTGAATCATTTCTCCCTACTCTGAGAATTTTATCATTAATTATTATGTAGTCATATTACTTGAATTTCTACTATTTGAACTCTCACATTATTCTTACATTATGAACTTCTTTTCCCGTTTAAAATGTTCACAGTATAATCACAAAACAACTCTCCCACCCTCTGCTTCCCAGTAAAAAAGGATAATGGTCTTGACAATACCTCAGTACATCCTAGTGAACATCTGATAAATCACCTGTCACAGAGCGCGAGATCCTGGCTCCTTCCAGCTTTTACAAACATCATTTTGGCACTGAAGAGCAATTGTTTCATGATGTCCATAAGGAGACCAGCATCCACCTCAGGATTAGTAAGCCCTTGGGACAACTTGCAGCAGTGCTCTATCAGTTGGTGGCCACACACTATGCTGTCACTGTGCAGGCTAAGGATGGCAATACACAAGGAAGAGCTGGGAGCCTGACAGTTTGAGGAAAGACAGACAAACATGGTTATTGAGGTAGTTCTCCAGGGAACTGCTTATATTGGACTCTCTTTCTCCAGACATCACCTGTTCATAATAAAATTCACTGCGTACAATTTCATTCTCCTCTTCATTCAGGGTAAAAATCCATTCAAGCTCAGTTGCCTTGGGTATTCGCACCACTGTGGAATATTCACTATTAGAAGTTTCTGCAGCCAAAAAGAAAACACCAGGTAGAATCATTGTATAAGAAGAAACAAAACTGGCTAAGGACACATAATGCAGAGTATTCCTATACTCTTGTAAAACAGTCATCTGTAATCCTCTCATTGTGCCGCTTCCTGACAGTATCGCATGTCCAGCACACAGATTACAGAAACATTTCCATTCCTCAGCAGGCTACCAAATTGTACCTTAACTTACTCTCGCTGTTACCAACACTCTGTCATCAAAACCTGGCTCCAGTAACGTCTTCAAATGATTATCCAACTCTTACCCTGCTGGACACCAAGCGCAGCAACGTCCCCTCTTTAGCCTTCCCTCAGGCAAGTTATTAAATATTTCTGAGCAGGAGGGAAATGGAAATAGGAGAGCTGTGGGTTACAGCGGAAAAGGGACACTGAAGAACCAGTTGTAAAAGAACAGGTAAACAGACTTAACTGACTGTATCTTCTTTTTAGAATCCAGGTTATTTGAAAATATAGTCCAGCAGCTTTAAGAAAAAGACTGTGAGAAGATGAGCTAACTCCTTACATTAAATTTTCAGATAAAATAGTACAGAATAAAATTGGAGTTTTGATCAAATGATTCAAGAAATTTCATTTCTGTGAAAAGTCTTTTTCTTTCTTCCAGATTAAAGAAATTTCTGTTTTGAAATGAGTAATCCAGAATAGCTACAAATCAAATATTGTCTGTCATCTGAGTGCAACTGAGAATGCACAAGCCCTTGCATGCTCAAGTTTGTGATTCTGGTTCCCAGCAGGAAAACAATGGCCAATCTCACAATCCTAAAAAATGGAGAATAATGTTAAATTTGCTACTCTTTCCCCCGATCAGTTTATTCTTTTCCCTGGAAAAACTTAAAATTTAAAAAAAGTCTCACAATTCACTGTTCTAGATTTCACAGAAGCGTGTTACAGTGTTGAGTAGGGTGAATAAAACAAAAAAGAAAAACACTATTTCTAAATTAAACTGGAAACTGGAATAATTACAATAAACCAGGCTTGAAAACATTTGATAAGCCTTCTTCACAGTCTCATCAGATAAATTAGAAAAGGAGAATAAAACACTTTCCCTCTTATATCTGAGGATTTCCATACTGTTCTTATTCACTCCTACCGAGTGAATGATATGGGCCCAGCGATATGTAGCAACGCTGCAGGCAAAGAAAAAGATCTAACCACAAGCAGCAGCTCAGAAACTGCATTTCAGCTGTCTCAGTCTTGTAACAAAGGTAGCAGTAAAACAAACTTCTGTCAACAGCAAAAAAAATAATGCTCAAATAGCCCATCATACTTAAAAAGGGACAAGTAAGGAAAAATATTAATTACTGCTATAAGGACTTCAAATAACTATGTTTTGGTCTGCCAGAATTTCACATCAATGTAGAAAAATTTTGCGGAATCACCTCAGAACACCAGACTAAGCAACAAACAGTAAATACCTTCTGAGGAAAAACAGCAGAGTAAAAGAAAAACTCAACTAAATTTTGTTATTATTCCTGAAGTCTAATATTACATGTGGAAACTGAGGCACTGAAGAACAATTACTAGTCCATATTCACACAACCAGCAAAGGAGACAGAACTCAGGACACGGCCAGACCCATGACAGGGGCCTCATCCTGTGCTACACCCAGCCAGCATGGGGCATGAAACACCACAGCACACTGTGGTGGTATTCAGAGTTGTACTATGATGGTTTGCAAAAGGAGGATCACTCAACACAGCTCTGTAGTGGGCTAATTAATTCCTACTCATACCACAGCCTCTCACTGACTGTTTCTAGTACGCAGAATGCATTCTCCAACTGCTGTTTTTCAGTTCTTCCCTTTAATCCCCAACCAGCATGTTCAATAATGGCTCAGACATTTCTCCTACATCTCAGCTTCCATTCACAGAAGTTTGGAACACTCAGTTTCAGCCTGCACAAGTAAAAATCATCAGTGATACTTTGTAACTGAAGTTTTGATCACCCTTCACAGAATGGTCAGGGTTGGAAGGGACCTCTGGAGATCATCTAGTCCAACCCCCCTGCCCAGGAGGGTGTTGTATGTTTCCGGAGTGGGAGACTCCACCACCTCTCTGGGCAGCCTGTTCCAGGGCTCTGCCACCCTCAAAGTAAAGAAGTTCCTCCCCATGTTTAGATGGAACTTCCTATGATCAAGTTGGTGCCTGTTACATCTTGTCCTGTCACTGGGCACCACAGAAAAAAAGACTGTTCCCATCCACCTGGCACTCTCCCTTTAAATACTTATAAGCATTGATAAGATCCCCCCTCAGTCTTCTCTTCTCCAGACTAAAAACACCCAAGTCCCTCAGCCTTTCCTTGTAAGGAAGATGCTCCAGTCCCCTAATCATCTTAGTAGCCCTTTGCTGGACCCTCTCCAGCAGTTCCCTGTCCTTCTTGAACTGGGGAGTCCAGAACTGGACACAATACTCCAGATGTGGCCTCACCAGGGCAGAGTAGAGGTGGAGGATAACCTCCCTTGACCTGCTGGCCACACTCTCCTTGATACCATTGGCCTTCTTGGCCACCAGGGCACATTGCTGGCTCATGGTCATCCTGTTGTCCACCAGGACTTCCAGGTCCATTTCCAAAGAGCTGCTCTCCAGCAGGTCAGTTGCAACTACATGTATCAGCTTCCTATCTCGAACTCTGCTGCTAATCAGGCACTTTAAAAAAAATGAAGTTTAACTTTACTCCATTCTTTACCTTCCACTTGGTCCTGATCTTCTTTTCTGCTGTAAGAAAATGACAGAAAGAAACATCATGCCTACTCCAGCACACTGGGGAAAACAGAGTTTTAAAAGAGAAATCAATAGGGCTAGCCTTTTCAGAACACTGTCTTGTAAAAATGTAACATCTTTCCCACACTGCCCTCTCCGACCCATTGCCCTGCCCCTATCCCGTACCGTCTGGAAATCTAAGATCCTGCCTCTGCATTGTTGTATTTCAACTACATTAAGTAATCAGTTCTTATAACCTTCTGTAGGAATAGTACTGTTGCACACATCATAAAAAAGCAGACATTGAGAACAAGAAGAACTGCCCAGTATCAGAATATGTCAGAGCTAAAATGAAGTTTTTGGCATCCAGGTCTCTGTCCTTAAGATTTAGTTGGTTTTGATATACAAATAGAGCGAGTATATAAACACCTGGACACTTAAGCAATTAAAAGATGACAGGTGGCATTCAAGCTCACTGCTAGACTGCACTGACCTAATCTGGCAGTGTAAGCAACCATTCTGATGCAACTTGGTTTAACTAGAGGTGACTGCTTATTTTTTTCAGAGGTTCCTTTTCAGATCTGCACAGTACTCCCCTTTTTCTAGCAAGCCTGCTAATACTGCCATAGCAGATACTGCTATCTGCAGGCTTACTTGGAAAAGAGGAAGGGCAGCTGCCCTTTTCACCAGCTCGCGTAACATACACACAACAAATTTCAGTCCAATTCTCAGCTTAAAGTAATCACATCGTGAAAATCTGTCATCACAGCTGTCCCTTTTATTAAGGGCAGTTTCAAAGCCTATCTAATCATGAACTCGCTTTTGAATCCCCAAGGATTCAAGGAGTCGTAATCAAGGGATTATGGAGTAACATTAAAACACTGATATGTTCAGCAGAGCTAGCTAATGTGTGATGTTAATCCAGGAGCTGCGTAAACTGCAAGAAACTTTGTCACACTGCAGTAGTTTGTGCTGAACGTTTTGCATCAAAGCATTAGATTTTTAGGTTTAATGATCAATTGATGTTTAAAGAATTAAAGACACTGTTGCCTGGCTCTCCAGTGTTCTTTCTAATAAGTAAAGGAACATCCCCACACCTATCAAACCTGAAAATCCCCACAGCTGGAGGCCAAAAAGCTGATGTTGTTATATCATCCAAACAAACCCAAATGCTTATTTCTCTTTCATTCCGTTCAGGTACTCTGCTGTGTACATGAAATTGAGGAGAACTAGAATGGAAGGACTTACATGCTTGTGTCTTGTACCAAGCCAGGCAGATGTTCTCTGTTGTAGTAGCTATAGCACTGGTCGCATACACGAGACAGATTTTCTCTGCAAGCTTCTACTGCCATTTTCTTGGTGGAGCAAGAGCTGCACACCAGCCTGCCACAGCGCCTGCAGTGATGGCGCCTGTTAAACTAAGCAAAAGAGGCCATTGGATGAGCAACTGAAAGAATTTACTGAAGTCCCCTCCTATATCAGCCTCTACTCATGAATAAACTTACTCCATTTGAAGAGAGCAAACAGCATGCACAATAAGGCTTTTCAGAACTATAGTGACTGACTCTCACTGTCACAATTCCTTTCTAGAGAGGGCACGGCAAAGGAAAAAAAAAAACAACAAAACAACCCCAAACTCAGAGGCAGGTATTTAAAAGGTTTGCCGCAGTCTTGGACTTTCCACTATTTAAATTGTCCCAATTTTGATCACAACACTACTTAGATCATCTTTTGGAAGTTAGAAGCTGTAGACTGTCTTTCTGACACCTTCTTTTTAGTACTTTCTAAATTCAAAAGCAACAGATACTTTGAGAAAACAGTACTGTTTCTCAGCAATAGAAGATAACAGACTGCCAGCACACCTGTGAAACTCAAAGTTAATCTTTTCCCTTAAAGCACCAATGCAGTGGCTCGAGTACTCTATGAAACAACACGTTTTAGGAAAGTGTAATCAACAGCAAAGATTACATTTTATATATTGGTAATCTGAATTATGTGATGCTCATGTTATTTCCTGCCAGCACAACTAGGCAGCCTTTTGAAATATTAATACTGCTATTACCACACATTTTTGAGATCTCATGGTTGCCTCCTCTCTGATGACCAGATTTTCTCTTTAGGCTCTATCACTTCACAGGACTCTGCAAGACGCTAATTGTTGCCAGTCTCCTCAACCACACTAAACAGACACTAATGGTTAACTATCAAAGGACTGGCAACCTTGTCAGGACTACACTGATGCAGACAAACTTGCTAAAGTAGCTAGTGCCTCTTAGGAAACAGCCTACGAGCAAGTGTTCATATTAAGGTCACAGCTCTAGAATGTCTGTGCCTCATTTTTGCTCCTTACCATAGTAAAGCGTTCAGTTTTGCAAACCATACATATCGTTTCAGTGTCATCAGGTATCCATTGCTGCTTTGGTGGTGGCATCTCAGGAGGCACAAATTCTTGAGGAAACAAATTCTGCTGCAAACTTCTGTCTCTGGGACTTGCAGATACGGCACCACCTTAAAAAGAGCCAGGCCAAGAAAAACATGGAACAGAATTTAAGCTGTTTAATGGTCTTGAATATCAGAAACCACTACAGACTTACTGAGGCTATAAGATCTTTCTGGCTCACAAGACGACTGCCATTACCTTTCAACCAGGCATGGCAGAATAACCTTGTGTAAGCAATATATATGCTTTAATCTAAGACTGTAAACTTATAGTAACTCAATACCGATAAGCAACAGTACATACTTATTAATAGAACGTTACCGTTACAATCAGAGAAGGATAACACAAGTTGTCAACATCTGTTCTTGTATCACAAGCAGAGACTTAAAGGAGGAAGAAAAAGAATACCCCAGTATATGGATACCAAAAAGCGATATAGCATAAAATGTAATCTTATGGATACCCAATGTTGACGTTCCTGAAGACTGAGACTTTTCTTTGTTATCTCAGAAGTGTGGTATGGCTAGCAACAGCATATCCCTCCCTGTTCTGGTCCCTTTTACAATCTGCTCTGGGGAAATCAGTTTAAAGAGGCAGGAGTTTAAGTTTTTGGCCATTGGGATCTTGGACCCTGACAATGAAATACTCACTGAATCAAGTTTACAATATTAGACAGGCTTTTAGTTTATATTATGTGAGTCAGTTACACTACAGGCTAATTAAAAAGTTCAACATGTCATTAGTCCTGCAAGCCACCTTCTGTGTACATGAGTACTAAAAGAAAAGAGAAAAAAAATCTCCATTCCAATTAAGTTAATTCATGCTCATCCAAGCAGGTACTGGATTGCACAGGAACATTAGAGGGCAATGCATTCAAGTTTTGTAACAACATACAGATATTCAGTTTTTCTCATAATGGTCATCTTAAGAGCTACGCAACCCAATCCAAGATGCTGCTGTCACTTCATGTAGGCAGAGCAAGAAGAGTCTGCAGTTCAGGATACAGAACCAGAGAACAGTTCAAGATAGATCAGGATATCACTGTGCAGCTCTAGTTCAGGCCCATCACATGCTGAGAATCACCAGCCTTGGAGGTCTGAGGGTATCCTTTGCTAGTCATTCCCTGAGAGCACAGACTGTGCATCTCTCACAATATATGTCCTCCAAAGAGTTTATCTCTTGCATTAGATGCTGAATGGAATCTATAGAAGGATGCGTGGCTGGTTTTAAGCCACAGATATTCTTCAGTTGTTTTGGCTTAAATTATTTTGTTTCTATTTATTTATGTTTGAGGACTATGACTGGAGCCTCTCAGATAATACAAGGTGTGCTATTTCCCTCAGGTCACAAGAGGGATCCTAGAAAAAAGTAAATTCAAGGACCGAAAGAATGACAAAAAAAAAATAACATGGATGAGATTTCTACTGCAAAACCAAAGTTAAGATCCAGAAGAAAAAAAAAGTTACTGAGTAAAGAATAGGAAGACAGGGACAAGTACCACAATGATGGGCTTCCGGACAAGCTTTGCCTATATATATATATATATATATATATACACTCAGAGAGAGAGCAGAGAAGTCAAGACACGAAAGATAAACCTGCAGCACCATTAAGCCACTAGCAACCTAGCTGTGGCAGAGAGATAATTTTTCTTTTCCTGCAGATGTAGTCCTTCCTGTTTCCTATGGTCTGTTCAGGCTTGTTTTTCTGTGTAGGGTTTCAAACAGAAAGGTTTTGTGCTGATTTTTCAGACAAAGGTAGATAGACATTAGGTAGATACCTACCAAAAATCAAAACAAAGCCATACACTTCTTGTTCCCTGTTAAGTTTTCTTTTAATTGGGCCCAAAGCACCAAACTGCAGAGGCCTACAAACCCAAGCTAAATGTGACCCAAGTCACTATTAAGCAGTGGGACACACTTACACAGGGGATAAAACAAATAAGAACAGTTTGAAAGAAAATGGCACCAAGGTCTTAACCCTACCAGAAAAGCTGACAGGAGACAGTTCTGATGATCCCAATTTAGACAGTGCTTCACACTCCAGTACCTGATTGAGACTTTCTTGGATGCGTATCAGAGAATCTAGGATAAAGGCAAGTAAAAAATAAATCAGAGAACAATACTGGCAATACTCCTACCTGTTTTTACGAAGATTAGAGGAATCCATTCACAGGAGTATGTAAGCACATCAGCACAAAATGGGACTCGCTACATAATTACAAATTACTATGTTTTCATTAAAATTAGCCCACAACAATTCATGCAAAACTATATAAAATTCAATGACCTAAAACACAGAGAAAGGGATCCTTACCAAAGCAATGGACAATGATAGTCAAGGAATAATGAAGCAGAGAATAAGTATCAAATGTGAAAACAATTAGTTGACACAAGATGCTCACGGCAAATATTAAACGCTTCCCATTGCAGTGGAAGGAAAACACTTGCAAAGTTTAGGTCATTTGGCAGGAAAAGATAGGTAAGTCTGATGCTTTTATGTTAACAAGAGCTGCATCTTTAAATCATAAAATGAAGTCAACATCTGGAAACTGGTATAAAGCAAGTTGGTACAATATACGTAGGTATAAATAGATACAGATAGGTACACACACCATGTGCTTTTAATACAGTGAAACAAAAGCACTGGACTTGATCTGCAGCACCCTCTGCTGTTCCAGTTCTAAAACCCTGAAAGGAGAGAGCCAAATAGCGAAGAATCAAAGACAACATGGGTGAGAAGGGATTGGCAAACCAGAAAGGAGAACCATGCTGAGAATGTTAGATAGGACTACAAGTTTAAAAGCAATTTATATGAAAAAAGGAACAGGACTCTGGTAGAAGGAAAGACTATAGAAGATTAAATCCCTATTCGATTTGGGAGAAGATGCAGCTGGCTGCAGGTTTTAGAACTGCTTAAGTCATCAGTGACGGTGTTAAACACGAATGAAATAAATTTGAATAGTATCATACAAGAAAAGAGACCCCCAAAAGAAGCAAGAGGAAAGTCTGAGAAACTTTGGAAGCTGTTGGTCCTTGAGTACATCTATTTGCAGGAAAGACAAAGACTTTAAGAACATGTTCTGGGCTAGAGGGAGACTGGATGCACACACCTAAAAATGTTGTGGCACAACTGGCAAAATGATTATGGGGGGAAATTGGTCCTTCTTTCTTAAGTGAAAAAACAGCATTCTCACCTGATCTCTTTTCTTTCAATGCAAAAGGGAAGTTGAGAGCTTTTTCTGCATACTTGGAGAGCAAATTGTCAATGTCTTCTACAGTAAAACCAATTTCCTGTCCAGTTAACAGTTGGTGCAGTGTCTCCACAGCAACAGCTACCCAGTCTACCTTCATATTCATGAGGAGCTGTTCCAGCATGAGCAGTGGCCTGGAGGAGAGGTGGAAGTAGTTAACACGGGAGAGCTCAGGCAGAGTCAGCAGCACCTGAGACACAAGAAAAAAAAGCATATGTGAAAATTATACACCTTCAAGTCTATGTTTCTGTGAGATTAAAGACAAGAAGCTAGCACAGTAGCTTATGCAGAGAATGGAATATCAGAAAGGCCAAAAAATGGAGGTGGGAATTCTCAGACCCATTCCTACTTCTATTACAAAATTACTGAGTGGATTTGCAGAAATTACTCAGCTTCCACTTTCCCATTCTATAAAACACTGCCTCACTTCAGAGGCAGTTGAAGAGTGGAAAGCATTTTGTGACCCTGTGACAAATATGTTGTAGCAGGGTAGCGCACGTTCGCTTATCAAAATAGACATAAAAAGAATATTAGCCCAATCCTTATCCTTTCATTATTTGAGGAAACATTGAGAGCAGAAAATAAGAGCAATTCTCCTAAAGACAGACAATTAGCATGGACACTTTCCAAATTAAATCATGTCTTCAAAAGGAACAAGTACAGATACAGGAAGCCCAGCAAAATACTGTTGCGGCACACGCTGGAGCGAGCTGCTATTTTTAGTCCTACAACAAAATATACATGACAAAGAGCACTGTATTTTGTTCACATATAATGGACTTGACTAAGGTAATCTACTGGTTAATGTATTTATTCCCATGCTGAGCACAGAACCTGGATTACTCTGTAAAGGCAATGGCCATCCAAAAGAGGAGTGATGCTGTCTACCTTAGGAAGGCTCTTGGGAGAAACATGCCATGTAAGTGTCAAAGACACTATACAGGTGACAGTGTGTTTGTATTACTACACAGGAAGGACGCCTGGCATTTCTAACACAGAGAGTAAGTTGAGGATGCTTTCTGTTTCACTGTGACAAAGATAGCAACTGTCCTGATAAACACGGCAATTTTATTTTATTCCTGTCCTGCTCTTTTTAGTCTGTGCATTCCTCCACTCCCTACAGCTCAAACACAAGACTGCTCTGTTTATATTGGGAGCAACAACCACCTCATAATACAGGAACTGCAAAGATGGAGGAGGAGAAGAGAAGTTTTAAGCAATCTCCAACCTTCCTTTGGATCTTGGGACTCAGGATCTTAGATGTGATATATTGAGAATGCTCTGGTAAAATCTACAAACTTTATATATAATGTGTATATTATGTATTATAAAATTACTTATAGATTTCTATATTGGCCTTAATCCCACAATGCAGGAGTTTTACTCACCTTTGATCCCATATACAGTGCCTGGATTTCATTACGGCGTGCTGTTGTCAGATTTGCATAGAAGTGACCTGTGAGGTAATCAGCCAAGAAATGAGAGGCTGCCAAGTTCGGATGCTGGTCAAGGGACTGTTCACTGATGGCAAGGCAAATACCAGGGTCTTCAATTCTTTGTAAAAGCTACAAATACAAAGAAAATACAGTGAATCCCTACTACGTTCCTGGAAAGTAGCCTTTATAACAGGCAGTCCATGACAGATTATTGCCCTACAACAGTACAGTAAGCAAATTAATTTGCGCAAGTGTCTTACATATATAAAGATGATTTAAATAATCCATTTATAGACTACTCATTGCCTATCTAATCAAAATATTTTTAAAATTAAAGCAAGCAAAAAAGTTAAGCAAGGAATGGGACAAAAGCTACAGCGATGAGAAGGCTCCACTTTGCTTCCAGAATATTTTCAAAGCTACGTAGTCTGAAAGAGCCCGCACTTTATTTTATGATCTCTGTTATTAGGAACAGCTCCATAATTATTAGATCCAGAAGAATTCACACTTCACTAATTTGGGCACCGAAGCACAACTGACCAATTCCTGCTATTAGTTTCGCTTCTGTTTCTTCTGCTTAAGCAGAACAGAAATGCTTCATTATGTTTTTTTCAAATAAAAGGGGCCTTGTATTTCCAAGTAAGTGACATTTATGCTAGTAAGTCCAACTAGATTGCCAAGCTGGATTTTCACTTAAGCAGAACAGGGGAGAGCCAGGATCCTGGAAGCTTATCTAATCAAATAGCATCTCATAAGGAAGGAACCAATAAGGCCATGAAAATCCACATGAAGAAGGCAAAGAAAACAGTTCTTAGATTATTTGACCTATGGATATAAGGCTGAAAGAGTCCTGCTGTTACCTGCAATGCTTTGTCCATGTCTCCCATCTCCAGTAAGTGGAGAAGGTGTTCACGGTGAAGGTTGATCAAGTCTTCTCTTGGGACAGGATACAAGTGCCCCCATTCCTCACACAACTCATAATCCTAAAGATTTTTTTTTTTAAAAAAAGAGCAAAAATAAAAAAAATAAAAGAAGGACAAACTCTACTCTCTCTCATACAGCTGTTTCTCCCAAAGTTCTTATCAGCTTCTGTAGCTTAAACTCCTCTCCTACATGCAAAAAGTAAATAATTACACTGACAACGGGGAGAATGATAGTCAATTTTGTCAGTCACCGCCTGCATTGAGAATACCTCCTCATCTCACAGTAAGCAAGCTGGCTTTTTAGAAAGACTTTTAAAGCAAGCCAGATCTACAGTATTAGTACTTCTAATCGAGCCTGTATTATGCCAATAGCCATGCTATTACAGTCTTCAAAATTCTAAGAGAAAAGAACAGGTTGTATCTCAGAGTAAGAATTATAATTTAAATTTAAGAATTATTAACTCCATGTAAATCTTGACATTAAACACAGATCTGTATTTGTTTCTGTAGCACAAACTGAGTAAAGAAATCCTTCCTCCCAAGGTAACCTTCACTGATCAGTGTTTTAAAATGCTATTTCAACAAATTTATCTATTCAAAGATCAATGCATTCTACTTCAACAAAATTCACATAATGATGCCTAACCTTTGCTTTCAGAATGATATTCACGACGGCCTGGGCGTCATCAGTGCAGGCTTTTTTCAGATCTTGCCAGTCATTCCACAATGGTTCATTTTGCACATTCAAAATCTGAAAAAGTTAATATTTAGGGTAGCATGAATTTTAAAAGCTTTATCTACAACAATCACTAAGTCTAAGAGAACAGGTGAGCTGGTAACATCAAGAGTTGCTTCATACAAAGAAAAAAGTCAAAAAGGAGACTCATATTTATCACTGGCCCTTTTCAGGGATTAAGCAATGCACTTGCACTCCAAAAAAGACTATGCAATTTTCTCAGAGGTGTAAGTCTACAAAACACATTTGTAAGGGAAGGTTTTTCAAGGACTAGATGGCAATAATTATGAATGAAAAAATACATGTATACTGCAGACATTGCTGGTACTAACAGAGAGACAGAGCTCACTGTCAGTTAGCAGAACCACCACCAGACAGAGCTCAGCAGGGATTTATGACTCCTTTTTTTGCTCCATTTGGCTTTTCAGTTGGTGTTGAACTCTAGGTCAGCTAGTCTGACTTAACTTGAGTATCTGCAGTTAGAAGAACTGACTGCAATACAGACACGCTAATTAGACTTCTAGTCTTGTACACCATGTCTACCTGATACATCTGCGCTGCTAGAGGCTCTAGCGTTTGTACAGAATGGAAAAAAAAGTACTTTGTAAAAAAGCAGCCTCACACAAATGTTTATGTCTAATCATGTTTGCAGACCTGAATGCTAACAGGAGAGCAGGAAAGTTATGAAGAATGGAAGCAGAGTGTTAACTGGATACTAAAGCACTGAAAATACATGAGCAATTTTGGATGAAAGACTTTAAAAGTTTTTATGATCAAAAAAGGACCAAGGGCTAAAGCTATTTCAAAGGACAAGTCTATTTGCTCCCTGCTGCCTACTTCATTTCACTGGTTACTTAAAGAATGACTTTGTACCTTTTGATAAACCTGAAGTTCTTTCTTCCTGCTCTGCAGACTGGCTTTTAGTTCATCAGTTATGCCCAGTTCAGAAATGCAATAAGCTAAGATTTCCAAACAGGCATCGAGGGGCCATTTGTCCAGATAGCGCAGGACCAGCCTACTTCTCAACGTTGCATTTTTTACTGGGAACAAGTATTGCCAACCATCCTTATCTGTGGAGGAAACAAACCATTAGTTTGAAACTCAGTTTCTATAACTTGGAAAATAAAAAAATCCTCATCTGGATCGCATCACCAAAAGAAACTGTACAGAGCTGAAATATCTATACTAGATTTATTCCAAGTGTCAGATTCTTGGGAAGTAACCAAAGTTAGCATGGGACACTTACTATCTTTATACTCCAAAAGGCATGTCCTTTCACAGGATACATCATCCATATATGACAATAACACTGAGGTAAGAGATGTTCCATTAACAGTTCTTCATATAAAAATACCACCACAGATGCATTCCACTTCTCTTGTACTAAATTGGTCAGGATTTGTACATTTGCAAAACAGAAACTACACCATCAGAGAAAGCAAATCTAGGAAGGGAAGGGAAGTGACCTGTTTCTGTCTTTGGATTTGCCCAAGCACCACTACCTTAGTTTCCACCTCCAGGTTGTATAAAAGAAAAAAAGAAAAAAAGAAAAAAAGAAAAAAAGAAAAAAAGAAAAAAAGAAAAAAAGAAAAAAAGAAAAAAAGAAAAAAAGAAAAAAAGAAAAAAAGAAAAAAAGAAAAAAAGAAAAAAAGAAAAAAAGAAAAAAGAAAAAAAGAAAAAAGAAAAAAGAAAAAAAGAAAAAAAGAAAAAAGAAAAAAAGAAAAAAAGAAAAAAGAAAAAAGAAAAAAGAAAAAAAGAAAAAAGAAAAAAGAAAAAAAGAAAAAAAGAAAAAAG
>VZSZ01001844.1:12238-66570 GCA_013398815.1 Ibidorhyncha struthersii
GTCTGGACATCAGCCATAACATTGGTCTTATCACTCTGAGAGAGCGAACATTGTCTGCACAATATGCTGTTAATTTCAGCAGTTAGAAGAGGCCCAGCTAAGAAGCAAAGTTACTGAACAAAATTGGTCCTGTTTTACCTCAAACCAGGACAGTATCCCACTCCTCAGATGACTGAGCCACCAGATCAGGCAGACACATCCAGGTTGCCCATGAGGAATTGCACTCGCCCATGCCCAGGAATCGTTTAGGAAAGTGCTAGCTGGCCTGGCCAGATTCCGCTCTGATAGTGCAAATAATCAGTGTTTGACATCATTCTACCATGCTGAGTTATTTGCTGAAACAGACATAGACTTTGAGGCCATTCAAACTGACAAGACAGCTAGAGTTTGTTTGGACTGAACTGAAATATGCAGTCAAGGTGAAGTTTGCCAGTAGCAAATGGGGGAATTTAGCTTCAGCAGGCCAGACCTTCAAGTTAACAAAGGTCGTGTTAACTGTAGAGCTGGTAGCCTGGAATGACCGGTGCATAGATCTACGCTGATATCTGCACATCATGTATCTAACAAATTCCTGCTATATTAGCAGGCAATGACACTGTTCCAGGAGAGCTACAGTATTCGTCCGGCTGTCCTGGGTGTGCTTTCGTAAGAGAAGAATAAGATACTCTTTCATCCGCTACTGCTGAAAAATTGTGTTCTTTTCATAGTAGTAGCCTTGGAATAGGCTAAAGATCACTGCCTGCTACCTAGCAAATTAACCTACTGACTACTGCAAGTGAACCCAATAGTCCCTTCAGTGACTAAGAGGCTGACCCATGTAATTCATTTGTACAACAATATGGCACGTGCTTCCACAAAACACAGCCCTTGCTTCCTCTTGTATAGCAGGCTTGGCTGGCTGCTGAGAAATAGGAACCTTAGAGCCAAAATTCAAGCTGAATTACCAAGAAACTAGATTTGAATAGGTAGTAAAAAAAAAAAAAAAAAAAAGAACAAAAGCTCACAGAAGGAAGATATCGAAAATACAATGGCATTACTATTGATGGCATTATTATTGATGGCATTATTATTGTTGTGCTGAAAATTACAAACCTGTTGTTTTTGTAGAAGACAGAAGATGTGAAGAACAAAATGCATGATCTTGTGTTTTACTTTATTTGGGAAACAGTATTCATGAGAACTAAAGACTAGGCTAACTTGGTTCCTTTGGAGACTTGAGGCTTAAGGTATTGTGGAGAAACAGAAAAAAAAAAGCTTTCTATTTTTTTTCAGCAGTAAGTTGCTTAATATTTCAGTTTCCCTACAGGTGGAGAGTAATTATGTTGTGCTGTTTTTTTCTCGTTTGCTGTTTGATTGTCTTTATATAACATTGGCCATGTTGAGGATGGTAAAACTATCTAAAATATGATGTTATCATCTAAGAATATAAAAACTAAATGAAAAAGGTGAAAGTGAATAAAATGGTAATAAGGGGAAGTGGGTCAAGGGAACAGACCAATAAGTATTTAGTGGAATTTTCTTTAGCAAGTATTGTCTTCTTTTCTAGACATATGAACAGTGATATTTTGTTAGGAAAATAAACAATGAATATCTGTAGAAGTTAAAATTGGAGTACAGGCCTGTCTGCAGTATGCAGTGGGTCTCTTCTGTGTTTTGGGGGGTAACCAGAAGCAGAGTGCCTAAACTAAATTTTCATAACCATTCACAGGTAAATGCATGCTAACTTGTGATTGCTGATGATTTCTGACATTGGAAGATGTGATACAAGAAAAATGTAAAGGTTATTACTGATTTCAAAAGTTACATATATTTTAACACATATGAGTATTCCCCAAAAGAGGGTTATTTCCCTTTATGCTATAATTTCAGCTGTGTCATGGACTAGAATCAGTACTGTGGGACTTAGGTGACCAGCCATTTACTGACGGTATTGAATAATAGAAGTAATTTCATAACATGGGTGAGGTTCACACACATCACTTCTGTCCTGAAAATTATTGATCCATCCAAACTTTAACAAAAGCAGTCAGTGATTCATAAGTCAAAATATACCTAAATGTTTGCAGAGTATTTTTAACCAGTAGTCTAATCAGTGGAAATGAAGAGGAATTACTGAGCAATGTTCCTCCTAAGCACTGCAGCCACTTAATGACTCACCAACAAATGTTATCAAAAAGGTCATTTGGCTCATTCTTTCACTGCAGAGTTCATTTGAATATGCTGCATTTGAATTACTCTTTTTTGATTAGCCTAGCTTGACTGAAGCTGTATATTACATAGTAGTAGCATGCGAGTTGTCAGGGCTGGCCCAGTACTCGGTGTCTGGGATAGTAAGTCTTTGGGGATGGAAACATAAACACACCCGAAATAATGACGGAGAGATTGCTTCTTTCTTATAGACACACAAAGAAAATTACAAGACACTGGAGATTTCACAGACTTGACCACATTCGACTGTGCTGTCCCCAGCCTGGTTGTACGAGTAGCTGCCGAGTTGTGCTTGTTTGAGTCTTTGCCTGTATTACTTCTGGGGCTTGCTGCCTCAGACTGAAAGCATCAATGAACATATGTTAAAGGATTTCTTGCCTGTGAATAGGACTGAAGTTAGGAGCAAAACTGTAAGGAAAACATCTCTATAGGGTAGCTGGGGATGATAGGAAAGCATGATATCAACTTGCGAGAATGTCTGGTTTCAGCTGATTTTGATACATAACTAGCAGGCTGTACTAGATTTATTTGCTACTCTTCTCCCATTTGCACACTTGTGCATATCTATGGATGGTGCACGCTGAAGGCAGTTTAGAGAAGAGAGAAGCTCTGATATGTCTTTGAAGAAAATACAGAAGATTCTCTGATTGTGCCTTCTGTTGCACATTTCGAAAAAAAAAAGTTTAAGTTGGTCCAGCTTTTACATAAATCTGACCAGCCACATGATATAACTGAACGTGTTATGGTATAAACTCCGTTGGTTTGATTATCTCGCATTGCCTGATTTTCTGCTAGTATCATAGCCTGTCCTCAGTAACAGACCATGGCACCTAAACACAAACATAACTTCTGTATCTTACGGTGGCATATTTGTGGGGAACATGGTACTCTGCAGGATTTTCTGCACCTGTTTGATGGTTGTGCATGAAAATGAAGTTTTAGTTTGTGATGAAAATGTCACTTTTTCAGTTTTCTTATGTTTTCTGTAGGAAAACTCAGAAGAGAAAATGAAAATATTTCTATATTTGAAGTGTTCTGATGTTGGTGGGATTTTATTTTCTTTCAAAGAGAAATGAGAAAAATAAAATCAGATTTCTCTCCCCCCCCCNAAAAAAAAAACATAACCAACTCTAATTATATATTGAACATTATTATGGGGAATATACTGGCAAAAGAATGGCTAAATAAGTGTAAAGGTGGTTTTAAAAGTGAGACAACATCACCAAATGTATATGTAGCATCTACATATGGCAGAAAACAAACAAAAGCTCCATCCACACTAAGAAATAAAACAGGCCATGGCCTATTCTTTACTCCTGAAATCAAACGACACAACGTGCTTTGTATCTCCTTCCTCCTAAAAAAGGGTGGCCTTGCTGACTCCTGCAAACAGTCCCGGCCACCTTGTCACCCAGACTGTGCCCAGAGTAGCCTGAGCTAGTGCTGGCCGGCCACGGGCAGCCCCATCTCAGAGCTCCTGCTGGCAATTACGAGTGTGGATGGAACAGAGTACAGATAATCATGGCTCCCTGCTTAAATCCATGCCCTGGCCCTGCTTCGTTTCCTCATACAGACATAGCCAAGGGACTAGCTTTCTGCTAAAATTTCGGTATGAGCTTAGTTTACCCGCTGGTCTTGATCCTCGGTGATTAGAGAGCTTTTCTTATGTTGGGGAGCCTGACTGCTGATGAGCAGAGCACAGGAAAGAGCTTTTGGCCTGAAATAGGAGTGGTCTGTTTTGAATGATCGTTTTTAATAGAGTGTGAATCACCACCATGTCATCAAGAATATAGCAAAAACGCATGAGAAAATTCTGTCAATAGAATGCTATTTCCATGGACTATTTTGTGTCATTACAAATTGCATTTGCTGTAATAACTTACAAATGTAATTTATTATGAGTTAACATCAGGACTGAGACAAGTCATTAAAAATGTATAATACACACAATCTTGTTTCCCCTGATAAATGTAAAGTTTGCCAGGCTCAAGTCCCCTCATTAGTATGTGACAGTGCCAGGACACACTTTGATCCAAAAGGCTAGATATACATGCTGTATGTCATAAATGCATTTTAGTTTTAATAACAGTCCAAGAGGTTCAGCATATTGCTTAATAAAAGATCAATGAAGTAATATGATTAACCACCCTGTGTTGCTTTCTTTCCGTTTGTGAGAAAAAATAGATCAGGAGCTGCACGGTGAATAGCAAAATGACTAATTGACAGGCAAAATGAAGGTTTCCCTAAGGGTTTTTTCCCCTCCCCACCCTCAGGGCTTTCTTTGTTGGTAAAATGCTGTTAACTCTTTTGTTTAGGGACTCTTACCTTTAAGCAGACTTGTGGAAGAGCTTTTCATATTTTTTAGCAGTAGATTTACTTGCTGAGTAAATATAGCTGATGAAAGAAAAGCTGGTGATCCATAAAAGACCAGGCTGCAGGGATCCTCATTAATCTTCCAATAGTTTTTGCTGTCATTCCTCTTTAAAGTTCCTTGCCTTGTAAAGTATTTGTGGAAAAAGTAGGAACACTTTTGCCTTCCACTAAGCAACGATATCCAGCCAGATCCCAACAAAAGCTTTCACTCCCTTTCAACTAGTTTTAACTTCAGCCGTGTCACTGGGCAAGGTTCTCAGCTAATGAAAGGAAAAACACTGTTTAATTGAGTTTTACAAAAGAAAGACAAAGAAAAAGCCAGAGAAAAATAGTTTTCTTGTTATCTGCTGATGGTAATGTGACTATATCATTAAATGGATAGGCTAAATGGGATGCAATGATAAAATAAAAATAAAAAATTTGAGTACATTCAACCTTAAGAGACTGTCCTTTGGAAATCTTGACTTCTCTTACAGAAATAGGAAAGCATATGGCATGAAATTGAGAAAGTTAATATAATTAGGTGTGATGGATTATGGCAGGATCATGAGAACATTAGGACAGAGGTCTACAGTTTAGAAGGTATTCCAAATTTGGGATTGCTGAACTAACAGTCACTGAGCAGGGCTCAGAACATGGACTGCTTCTCCTGAGGATGGTTAAACTGACTTGTGTTCAGATTGTGCTTTCTATTAGCACTGTCCAGCATTTTAGTCCATCCATCTGATACGCCACCAGTAAGTCCTTTTGCCCAAGGAAGAAATCATAGGGAAAAATTCGACCTCTTTCATGGACAATAGACAAAGGAATTAAAGGTTTTTAAAAGCTTCTATGGTTCAAAAGGTATAAAAGAATACAAACCACCAAAATGGTACCAGTTTGCATCAAACTAAGAGGAAATAATTTTTGCTAAGGGGAGGGGAAGAGATACAATCTTACATGTTATCTCCACATTTGCACTTGGGCAGTGGAAAGCATCCAAGAGAGAAGACATTTGGGGTCCTCTTTCAGCTATATTTGGCACACATTTTCAGAGGTAGGTGAAAGTATTTTAGTGGATTATTTTTCTAACTAAAAAGTTAAACCTTAGGGCATTGAGAAACATTTGAACTTGGATTAAGTTTAAAAAATAGTTTTTGCAAAAAAGGAGAAAAAGAGACCTGAAATAACATGGCTCAGCATTCCTGACACATTTTTTTGTGTGTGTGTGAGCACCATTCAGAAAATCAGAAAGTCCTTTTATGGCAGAAGTGGAAACACTTGCTTCTGGTAACCCCACTGCTGAAGCCCTCTCTGGGACCCAGGAGGCTGATGTTTTGATGTATTGTGTCTTTGAATTGAAGCAGAAACACAAACTCTGAGGATATTGGTAATCCATTGCTCTTCCTTCAGTTGTTACAGCTTTCCTGTTTTGTATATAGCACCAAAATTATCATGAAGGCACAAGCTACAATTTAAGAGCAAGTTTTATGTGGCTTAGTTTCAGACAGCTAAACAGTAGGCATTTGTTTAAACCATCTTCTAGGATCCTTCTATAGTCAATGGCAGGTAAGAAAAACAGTCTTAAGACTTATCAAAGGATTGGTTTGAGCTGTGAGTCTCTCTCTGTTGATGGTAAAGGAAGTTTAGATTATTACCTAAACCTAGTCTTTATGCAAGTAGGCCAAGACTGGGTAAGATGTACCCCTGCTGGGGTGTCTCCTCTTCTAGCAGGTCCTAGAGTTACCTTCATTTTTTCTCTGTGGCCCAGTGGATGGCTAATTATTTACACAATGGGCAACAAATCTAAAAGAGCTACAGAACACAGCTCTATGTGACTGGGGAACTTACATACTTCTAGGAGAATGGAGATGGTAAGAGGAAAAGACTACCAAGTTCCCTAAAGGAAATACTAGTCCTTCTAAAACAAACTGTTAATTTGTCTCTGCAATTTGATTGTATTATCATTGAATTAACGGTACAAACTATCTAACGTTAACCCCAATGCTATAAAATAAGGTTATATAATAAACATAGCAACATAATCATGTGTTCAAGAGATGCTTAATAGATTTATCTGCCTTTGTCAACGTATAAAACAACAATGGTCCTTTCTATTATTGGGCCTCAAAGTGATCTGGAAACTAAAGTTTCACTTTTCCTATGGAAAAGGAGTCAGATGCAGCAATATATTTCAAGTTGTACGAGCAAGCCCTCAACAGCTACAAACATGGCTCTGTGGCAGACTGACTTATTCAGTGTATAGGTCAACCTTAGACAGATGGCTAGTCCCTGAGAAAGCCTTCAACAGTGAGTTACAGGACTGCCTGAGGCAAGCTCTCTTCATGGAAATGAGCTCACCTCTTCCTCCATTTCCAAATTCTTAATGCCTGGAAACACCTGTTCTTTAACCTGGGGCTGCTTAGCTCAAGAGAGTTATTTCAGCTTGTTCCTTTGTAGCCTTGGTTTTGTATATATGTCTCTGCCTGTTCGGCAGAGATGGAGGGACCTTTCCATCAGGGAAGAAGGCTGACTGTGGTGGGTTTTGGGGCTGTTTGTAAGGAACAAAACACACAGACTCTGATTGTAATTGAAAGTTGTTCCCACAATGCCCATAACATTACTCCTGTAGTAGAATAAACATGCCCAGATACTAGCATTAACCATTATTTGTAGCAATTATTATTATTGTGGAGCAGGACCTCCACAGTTAGGCACTGCATGATCATAAATGAAGGTCTGTGCCTCAAAGACCTGTAGTCTATAGTCTAGAACCAAGGAACAGCAAATAATATCCACTGGAGTAATTGGTTTCATTTTAAAGGAACGAATGGGCTCAGAAAATCAAGTATGTTAACATAATCGAGTCACTAACAAGCACTTAATGTTTAGGAAAGACTAACATGATCTTGATTTTTATTATAAAAATCACCAGTGCAATAAGGCCTTTATATTATTTAAAGCTCTTCGATTCGGGGAAAAAAAAAAAAAAAAACAAAACCAAAACCTCTAAACAACAAAAACCCCCAAGCCCCACACCAAAAAAAACCAAATAAAATAATGGCCTTTTTCACTGTTCATTCTGAGGTAGACCAAATAGGACCCACAGGAAATTCAGGCTAAGTTTTATGCTATGTGAACAAGACTGGTCTACTCTAGAGGAAGCTAGCTTTGAGCTGGGTGGAACGTGAGACACTCTGCATGACTTGGCTTGCAGGCCACGAATTGCATTCTGGGGCAAGTTAGATGTAGCCTCTTTCTGTCATGGTAGAAAACATAGTATTATTGCCTCTGCTGGTGAATTTTTAATTAATCGGTGTGATGATTCCTATTTTCCTGTTTTACAAAGACAGAAATGAAAATAGGGATGGGACAGTAAAAAGTGGGTATAATAGATCTTTTAGAGATCTGCCTTCACAAGGCATTTTGAAGGGGATCAGTCATTTCCAATAACACAGTTTCTGCTCCAGACTCTCATTATTTACTCCAGAATGTTGTGTGACTGATCTGGCCAGGTCCATGTCCTTCATTGCACTTGCTGAGGCTAGGCTGAAACATCTGGGCTGTTCCACTTCTGCTGCCGTTATGATTGCTCTTACCTGGGGATATGGTTTAGATGTGGTTTTGTCAGGTTAGGTTAACGATCGGACTCGATGATCTTAAAGGTCCCTTCCAACCTTAACGATTCTATGATTCTATGAAAAGAGGGCAGAGAGTGAGAAAAGGAAGGACAGCAATAAGAATATAAGGAAAACATAGAAATGTGCTGAAGTAATGAAAGAGGATTATTATCTCTTTTTTTCTGTGTTTGTAACTGCATGGACCACTGGTCAGTTGTCCTTAGTGTGCACAACCTGCAGATCATGAGAGTCTAGATGACGATGATAACAATAACAACAACAGTAATAACATCTTTTTTTTTTTTTTTTTGTCAGGCTCACTACTCTGTCCATTCAACAGGAAAAGATTTTCTTTTCAAAGCTCTGAGAAGTGAGGTTACAGATGGAATATACCATCTCAAACTATTTCATTCAATATTTAGACCCTTTTTTTGTAATATTAGTTTTGTTTCATTGATTTTTCAGTCTTATGATTTTTGCATTTAACAAGCCCAGTCTTCACAAAGATACTGAGTTTTATAAAAGTTCCTTGTCATTTGAATAAATTTTTTTTTTCCCCACTCTCATATCACTTCCCTCAAACAGTGAATATATTATTTTATGAGTTTTTGATGACTTTGAACAACTGAACTCACCATTAGGGAAAATATTCAAGCTTGGATTTTTACAATAGTAAAATGAGGAAACAATAAGACATATTGGTCAGCATTGCAGGTAGTTGGCCCAGCACTATGCGCCGGACTGTTGGGAAGTGTTTTGAAGGCATCAGGGTAAAGGATAGTTTTGAGATATAAAGAAAGGTAGTGAATTAAGATTGCAGATGTTCAGAAGGACACCTTTCCAAATGTGAGTAAGAAAAAAAGGAAAAAAAAACCCACAGAAAAGACCCGATAGAAAAATTAAACAACCACATTTAGCAGAATAAAAATGACTAAGATAAACCATGAAAGGCCCTTCCTTGAATATGAAATCAGGTAGCCAGGGTTCAGTGCAAGAAAGAAGGGAAAGCCAAGAGAAAGATGCAAAGTTGTGCGCTGAGGTGGTCAAAGTGCTGAGATCTTTAGAGAAATGTATTGAAGGAGAAAAATTACCTGCCTTAGGGCCTGGGAGAAGGATGTTGTGCTAACTGAAATGCCAGATGACAAGAACCAGCTGAAATAGAAAAGGTAGAAAAGGCTGCAACCAAGAGATATTTCAAAAGATTTAGACACAGTCTGGAAACAAAGATCTAGAGAAAAGTCTAAATTGGCCTAGAAGTATCTATTAATCTTCATTAACTGTTCAGAAAGTCTAAATGACTGCTCAGCTTTAATTGTTCATACCAGTGTCTGTGATGGCTAGGTGACAGATCTGATTGACGGATAGGTCTTTGGCGGCTATTGTCAAGAGAAAGGAAATAATGGAGGAAGTCTTTAAGAGGAAGAACAAGATCCTATTTTAGCCATATGGAGTCTGAGCTGATGGCTAGATATCTTCATGAATGTATGAGAGATGAAACAGTATTTTGATTTGTACAGGAGAAGACAGGTTTGGCAAAGTAGAACTGTGAGCTGTCATATCAGAGAAAGAATAAAATCAGTTTGCATTTGAAGATAAAATTACCTGTAGAGAGAGAATGAAAGAGAAAAAGAAGGTAATCTAGAACAGAATGTGTAGATCCACCACGTTGGGATTTCTCCTTTGACAAATGTACTGAAAGGACAATAGTTAGAAACAAGAGAGGATCCAGGAGAGCATTGCAGAAGCTAAGTGAGACAAAATTTAAGTAAAGGTCAATAATATCAAACACAGCTGACAGATTAAGATAGAACAGGGTCTGGCAAAAGAATAATTAGAAACTGTAGTATGAATTGTTTCACTGTACATAAGAGGAAAAGATGGAAAATAGAGTGTTTAGGTTAGAGAGAAAAATTTTATAAGCAGTGATCAATTAACTCAAAAGCAGAAGAAAGTGAGATTGATTTTTTTTTCTTTTAGGGGTAAGATTAATGTTTGTATCATTAGGACAAAACCAAAATGGAATTGAGAGCTCGTGGACAACAGGAAGGAATAAAAATGAACTATAGGTTTATGGGATTGGAGGATACCTATGATTCAAAAGATGAACAGAAGAAAGGGGCTTCTTCAGAGACAAGATAGTGGAAAGAAGGGTAGGTAGGAAGCCATGTTGTATTTTATCAGAAGATATTCTGTATGGATACTGGTTCAAAATTACGGAGGTATGCTTATTTTTTTCTTCAAACACTGATTACCTTACAATAGTCTCTTGTGTCATAACAATTTATTTTGTATGGTACCATGAGGTATTTTGGAGAAATTCTACAAAAAAGAGAAAAAAGCAAGTAAAAATACTAACTTTTACTTCCCACTCATTTATATATAACACCCAGCCAGGTAATTCTTAAAAAAAAGATTTATTCATAGCAATGTGCTCTGTTTCTCAGAGTGCTGTGGCTGCACTGAGAACATATGTTACTAACACGGAAGAAGCTAGAACTATTAGTGTATATAACATTTCTCCAAAGCATCTCCTTATTTTCCATCCATAACTTTTTTAGCTTAACTTTATGTATTAGAAAACAGTAAGGCACAGCAATGGTTAAGGGGATTCTGCACAAATCAGGCTTTCCCCATGAGAAGCAATCTGCACACCTATATTTCTGGGCTGCATTCTCAATCACTTTTGGAGCAAAGAAAGTATAGCAAAGTGCTCCTCAGGACTGGGAATGAATCCCGCCTCACCATCTGTTACTAATTTTGGAGCTGAAGACCCCATGCATTATTAAATCACTAAGTTAAAAAAGTTGTGTTAAGCTGGTGTTAACCCACTGCAGTCAGGAATGTTAGAGTTCAGACTAGATTTGGAACAGGGTGTCAGTGGTGAACGAAGACACTCCTAGCTTTATATATAACCTGACTTAGATTTCTTTGGGGCAGAAGATGCTATATTTTACAAAGATTTGTCTTACACTGTTCTGAATGAGTACTGAACTGGTCTTGAACAGTGGTATATTGTACTCAGTCTGTGCTGCAATACCTTCATACAGTGAAGCAGCTAAACAATGTATTACCGGTTAAGGGTATGCCCTCCGCTGGGTCTGATATACGGCGCTATCCGAGCTGTGTCTTTGCGATGTGATGGCTTTAAAAGGCCATCCATTGCTTTACACAGGTCAGCTTTCTTGGCCCTGCACCACGCTCTTCATCTTTTTGTAAGCACCTCAACAGGGCTACAGAGACAACACTGCAGGAGATGACAATTTCAACTTTATTTGGTGAAGAACTCGATAGTATGGCAATAGTCCAGAGCATTGCTTGGGACTGAGTCCTTCGTTCTGAAGTTCTCTAACTTAGTATAAATGGAGCTATGCTTTCAGCCTAATTTATAGGTTTACCTTCTTTCTCTGCAGGATTTCCCAGAAGAAATACGTCCAGAAAGCACTAAGTTTGCTGCACCTGAGCGATACAGATGGCCTGCATGTGTGCATAAAATCAGATGCATTGACCTGCCTGTATGTAGCCGATATGTCTGTGCTGCTCCTCCAACTGAGCTGCCAGGCATCTGGAATTCTCAAAAAAAAAGGCCAAAATGCTCAAATTCCACCTGGACACCATTTCCGGGAGGAAAAAAAGGACATGTCAGGAAAAACCTGGACATATGGCAGCCCTAATACAGTCAGAATAGTTAACTATGAAAGATGCCCATTAAAATAAATTGTGCATTTTGTATTATCTGTCTTGTGTTGGAAATGTAGCATACCTGTCCATGGGATTTTAGGGTAATTATTTATTGTTCATTTTATCGCTTTTGTCATGGAAATTAAAAATAGACATAAGGTTGTTGCGTTACAATGCATTGGATCTGCAGGCTTTTTCAACATCGATATTTTCTATAATATGGAGTTATATTTTTCGTGCTCTTCCCAAGGGTCATTATCACATGTAGTATGAATGTGTATGCACAGTAATTTAAAATGCTACAGGGGATGTGCAGCTCCTACTGCAGTTACAAAGCAAGCTCACTGAACACTTTTCCAACATCAGTTTCTTTTATGTCTTATATACATGAAAAACAATCACTACTTCTGCTACTTTGTGGCATTAAGGTAATGGCTCCTTTGAACATGGACACATGGTGTTGTAATAATAATACAGATGCATATTATGAACCTGCAGTACCCGATGCAAAATAAACATCCCAATGGCAAGCAGCTTCTGAGAATGCGCAGTAGTTGCTTTAAAACCACAGCATCTTGCCCAATTTAAATTACTTAAACTGATTATTCTACATTCCAGGCTAATTGCCTGCAAAATTTCATTATAAAAATCACAGCTGTTTTCTGGTGCATGTGTACATGGGATTTTGTTTGTTTGGTTGGTTTTTATTCATTTGGGAAAAAAAGAAATATGTGTCTAAAACACAAAATTTCTGTTCCATTTTCAGAGTCACATTTATTATAAAATGTTTAGCACAGAATCAGTTTAAACCTACTAAGCTTTATAGCCTAACCTTCTATCCACACCGCCTCTCTGTTATAGACCCTTACCAACATATTGCTAAGGAATATGCGCTTGTACATCAATGCCTGAAAACACATATGGCTTCAAAGTGTTCTGAATCAATCTGGGCAAAATTTATATAAAAAATGGACCGTGTCTATTCTTATTTGCATATAAAGAGCCACAGATATCTTCAGATATGAATCAGAGAACCCATTTGACATCAGTGGAAGTACATGCACTAAAACTAGCATATGGTCCACAGTTTGTGGAAAACAAGTGTTCTGCTCACACTTTTCTTGAGATACACACACACACACGCACACAGACAGGGCCTATGCTTTGTACTTCTGCCAGCAGCAAAAATGTAATAAATTTAATTAGCAATTGTCTTTTTTATATTCTTTATTTTAATCTGGATCTCTGCTCAGAAAGATTTAGTTGTGTTTTAACTGACGATTCAGAGAGAATAACTAACATTTTGCATAGAACAAACTGCTGACAAAGAACTAAATTTATCAGAGCAAAATATAATTGATGCCTTAAAAGTCCAGTTGTGTTTCCTGTATAGACAAGGGTGAAAGTTGCCGCTTACATGAATGCCATTAGCTGCAATAGCAATAATGGTGATCGGGGTATGTGAGCAAGATAATTCTGGGAATCGTGCCTTATATAGTAATTGCATCCAATCAATGAATCATTTATTTCTGTGCCATCCCTCCAACTGCAGGCAGTGTCAGCTCCCTCCATAAAAGGCTAAGAGTATTCACACTGTAACTGCAGTTACTACTCACCCAGTGACTGTTGAAGGTGTTCTGGTAGACACTATTTAGTGACTTTTCAAAAAACACCTGCGTGACTCAGAAGTTTGAAAGTGGCTTAGACACTTAGGAAAGTCAATAGAAATTATGCACCTCAGGGCCAGATTTTTAAAGGCTACTATCTTCCATTGATTACAGGAATTAGGAACCTAAATACCTTTACAAATCTGGCACAAGAGGCTAAATCACATTTGAAAGTCAATAGGAATTAGACTCCTAAGTGCCTAAATCAAATGAAAAAAAGACGTGTTTTAGGAGTGAGAATCTTTATAATTGTATTCCCGCTAGTGTAACTGCAAATTATGGGTTCAATTATTCCACTTAGGCACAGCTCAGAGGAAGAAAGTGGTATGAAGTTGCAATGCCCCAGAGGAAAGCAACCATTCCTAAACTCTTTCAGGCAATGCAGCATACTGCTTCATGAATTTTTGGCTTGTGAGAGAAAGGAATCATGGTTTTGTTTTAAGCTGTTTTCTTTATACCATCAGGATAAGGACTAATGATTCTATTGGCCTTTATTTCTATTTATAAAATGATGCATTTTTTTTAAAAAAATACTGTTTATTATTTCTTACAGTTCTGAAAACTGATATAATACTTAACAAAAGGAGTAAGATATTTTCTTTGAGTCCAAGAACTTACAATGTAGGGACCAAATCACATCACTATTTGAATGTTAACATGTATGCTCCAATGAAGTAAATTATTAGGATCGAGAAGTAACATTGTACTCAGTACAAGTACTCACTATGAGCAAATATGCAAAATATGGCCATAAGTAAATACAGACAAATAAGATAACATATGATACAAGAACATAAAGGAGTGAACAGAAGAAGAGAAAATACCAACAAGAACGTAAAAAAGATTTTTGGTAATGCCTTGAAAGGCAAATAAGTGTATGCCACTGACACAGAATTATTTTATCATTTTACCATAATTACATAGGAGAGTTAGCCCGCCACTACCAATAGGACAGCAATTACATGCAAAGGTCATCTCTCTTCACGTTAATCAAGGAGTTAACAGTGATTGAGATGATTTGGGAAGAGGCTAGAATGACAAGGGTGTAATTATTCAGAGAAGGGAAGAAAATAAACAGGAAACATCATGTATTGCAAAAATGAATAACAAGACTCCATAATGAATACCATATTCATTTCTAGCATTATCCCGTCTGGAAAAAAAAAAAAAAGAAAAAGAAATTTTCCATCTGAGCTATCAGTACCACATGCGATAAACGAAATACTTTTAAACTCCTCATTTGGAAGACAAATTATGGGAACTGATGATGGTATATAAAGAAAGATATGTAAAGGAGGCCCATAAAATCATACACGGTATACCAAAAGTAAATCAGGAGCTATTATTCACCAAGTCTCACAGTGCAGCAGTTAGGGGCAATACAATGAAATAATCAAATAGCAAGTATAAAGCAAAGAAAAGGAAAGTTGATTGTTTTCCACACAAAGTATTGTTACATTGCATTACTTTTTGCTATATACGGTTGTAGAGCTGACGTATAGGGTTGGTCAAAATGGGGTTAAGACAAACTGGTGAAGAAGAGGTCAACTGACAGTTTTAAACCTGTTAAGATAGACATTAATTCTGAAAATCCCTAACTTTGATGACTGCCAGAATCCAGGTAGCAGGTACAAAAGGCAACTTAGGGAGAAAAGAGGAAATTAGTGCCAGAAGAAAGATTATGTATACTTTATTCTTATGTTGCCCTAACATAAATTAGCAGCTGGTATTCCAATTTGGGCTTTTTTCTTATGGACAGGTTCATGCCTGGCCAAAAGGTCTTCTCCTGAAACTCACACCCTGTTCTCAAAGGGAAAACAGAGAAAAAAAAACAAACGCTGGAATGAGCAAAATGAGTGTGGAGGAAATAATAAATTGAGAAGGGAGGAGGATGATACTTAAAAGGTCACAAACATAAGGGCAGAGAAACAGCAGAAGACACCAAACAAAGTGCCCCAAAAGCATTCATTGCCCCTTGAAAGTATCATCCAAGGACCAGATGGCCACTGCCTGCTGATGTGATGCAGGGAGATGTGACAGGACAAGGCAACAGAAACAGAGTCTGCATTTGTCCCCTTTTCCTGTACACCTTCCTTTTCCTGGTGCCAGGAATGGCCAGCGCCAGCAGCAAGGTGATGGGGAGGTGCCGGGGTATGGCGGGGCCTCAAGCCTCACAGGTATAAATAAAAGGAAAAGGAGAAAAAGGTAACATCAGTAAGGGATTCTTGAGGAGGTGGAAGAGGGACTGCAGCTGGTGTACATGGTGTACATCTGCACCAGGGTTTTCTCCCACTGCAGGAAATGCCAAGAACTGCTCCATGTCCATGAACATGTCCACATGTGGGCAATTTTCTATTCATTCACAGTGAAATGTGAAGCATGCTGCCCCACAAGCCTATCTTACCCTCTTGACAGCTAAAAAGCCTATCAATTAGTCTCTAGGTGAGGCACAAAACTGAGGAAACGGAGTGAAAGAATTATGTGTGTGAGGAAGTTTTTTCACAGTGCAGAGACAGTGACAGAGCAGCTACACATTATGAGACCTGATCATGTGGGGTTGTGGTGTGCTGACGCTGCCTGGAAAGGTATACAAGGGCAGAAAGCCAATAAGGAGACCTGTGTAGCCAAGAGTCATGTGTGCCTGAAGGTCACCTTCCTGCAAGGCTTGCCTGAGGGAGGAAGGGATCAAGGGATTCAAGGTGTCCCTCATTTTCTGGAGCAGAGGATGGGGAACGCCGTGTGTCAGACATCAGGGAGTATGGGCCCATGTGTACCACTGACTGTAGTCCAGGAGGTCTCCAATCTTGCCAGCACCATTCTTCCATATGCCAAGAAGATCTCTGCCACCTACAGATGTAGGTAAGGGTAGCGCAGCAGAATTTCAGCAAGATTTTGTTTGGTGGCAATTTGGAACATAAATACTCCAAAGATTTTACAAGTCTTACCGGCATACACTTTTGGGAACCACAATGTCAGTTAGATAAAGCTTCAGTCTAAGCCTGGCAGTCCTTATATTTTTGCTTGAAGTCCTCTCACCCTATTTTACACTTTTATAAAGTAAGTCCAGGCTCCCTTTATAGTCAGCGTAGGGAGAGGCACCTTCAAGGATGACTTATTTCATTCTGGAAATGGCTGCTTTCTCACTGAGGCTAAGGTGGATGAACGTAGGCCCCTATGAGAAGACTGTGCAGGAGGAAGCAGTTCCTGGCACTGTAGTGTACACTGAAGTAAAAAAGTTCTTATTGCCTGACTTGGAGTTGATCTGCTATAAGGGTAGCTTTCATAATGCAGGATCTAGCTGTCAGATTGTAGTCATAAAAATAAGCTTTCTACAACCTTTGGTATAAAGAAACATTTAGTACCCTTTCAGGCTCCTCTTTTGCAGGTTATGGAACAACAGACAATTTAAACTCTATTTGTATTGCTCCATTAATACAATAAAGCCACCCTCTGAGAATTTCCAGTATTGCAATACTTCCACAGCGAGTACTGCATTTCCCATACGAAATAAATCAGAAGTCATGTAATGCTGCAACAGAGTTCTGTCAATACCAGTTAAGAATACAAGGGGATTTATGAGGTGCCGGCCTTCTGATTCCGCAACACAAGGTAACTCAAATAACCCTGAGGTTTGATTTAAAAGCAGTGACCCTCAAAGTTTGCTGCTTAAATATTATAAAAACTTGCTGCTAATTATCAGGGCTATTACTGTCAACAAATCATGGCTTAGAAAACTGAACCTGAGCCTGTCTACTATCCCATTCATATATAGAAGATTTATAGTTGCAATTCACATCCTGGCAAATCCTTTCATCTATAAAATGACAAGTGTGATTTAACCACGTCACTTATCTATTAAGCTCAGTGAAATTCCAGGGCTGAATTCCTTCATATTTCTTTTAACAAGAGAAAGACATTTCAAATAATTTTCTTTTCTTTTTTTTTTTCCCCAGTGTAATGAGCTATCCACATTAATTGAGAAAATATTGCATGTGGATTCCACAGTTGTAAATAGAAAAGTAATTAGTGTTTGAAAATCATATGGCTTCAGTCCTTGTAGTTTTAAATACTTAATTGAGTGTTGATCTTGCAAACATTTGTGTATGTGAGTACTGTGATTAAAGTTAACAATGCATCTACAGCTTGGTAGATTGGATCTTTTTGTGATATATCCAAGCATTTCCTTTTGTAGATTATGGGATACATACAAAAAGGTTAGCTTGTAAAATCAATTGCTTTCAGTAGCTGCTCGTTAAGAGATCTCAAGGTATAATCAGTCATGAAAGGACTTGTTTTCTTTCAGAAATTTGTAAGAGGTTTGTAAGTTTTATTCCTAAATCATGCAAGTATTTTCCGGTATTCAGATTGCTCATGAAAGTTCTGTTAAGCATCTGATTTTACCAGTTATTAAACATACTTATGTTTCTAATTAATATTCAATTTCTAACTTAAAAAAAAACAAACAAACATAAAAGATGTGAGAAATCTTTTTCCTTTGGGAATTTTAACATTTCCCTCCAAATGAGTGATCACATATCACTGAAGAACTAAATTGCTCCCTATCATTCATCACATATGTTGCTTACAGTTATATGTTTCTTCATATTATTGTTTCGCTTTTCTGTGTTGAGCAAACAGGATTTCAAATGGTATGGTACAACTACTCAATTCTTTCTGTTATTCTATGGTACACAAAACTGCCATTGTATTTGCAATACATTGATGTTTCTGTTGACCTGCTTTTGTTCCCTTCTCCAATATCATGACCTCTAAATACTATAAGCAATAAACTATGTTTCCTATTGCAATAAATAAGAATCATAAAAATTCTAAGGGAGCAGAAGGATTTTTCAAGTACATGTTTATTCACTTAGTAAATCAGACTTTTCCATGGCTTTTAAAATGGTTATAAAGAAATCATTCATCATTTGATAAGAAATGCAAAAATATGACCTGTTCTTGAGACAAGCTGAGTCCCTTTCTTCCTCATAGAATCATTACTTCAGTACAGATTATTGGATTAGGGACCGTAACCAAGAAGTAAAAAATGTTAACATTAAAAGAAAACATCTCTTACTGTCGTTCTTGAAATAGTTCATTTGTTTTAATAGAGAAGTTCAGTAACCTTCCAGCTTTGCATTAAACAGAGTTCCAAAAGTATGTGGTATTTATACATGTAATTCCCTTTAGTACTAATTAAAACATATAATTACGTGTGCAAGACTTTCCCATGTGCCACCTAGTGAACTGTCTATGATAGCAAGTTTCCAGCCTAGGGAGAATGTTATATGCAGAGGACAGCATGGAAAAAAAAAGAGAAAACATAATGAAGCTATTAGAAAAAACAATGAATGGGCTTTTCTGGTTAATGAGGAGAGAGCATAGTGGGGTATGTTGTGGTTTTGAGAAGTATTCAGTAAGTATCTAAAAAAAAATCCAGTAGCTTTTACTTAGGCAGTGGAATCATTAGTTTGTATTGGGTAGCTATGAGTGGACTCTTGACAGCTCCACACCACTGACAGATACGTATCCATTTTTCTTCACTTCTCACTCAGCAACTGCACCCAGCTGTGGTGTTCATGAAATCCCTCTGGAGCCAGTTCAATACATGAAGTTTGCAGAAAACTATCCGAAATAAGAAAGACAGAAAGGTAGAAAGGAAGAAAGAGAGGAAAAAGAGAAAAACAGTAAAGAAGGGAGGAGGGAAATATAGAAAGACAAAAAGAATGAGAAAGGGAAGGTTCTCTAAAAGTATATTTTCCTTTACTGACTAGAGAGGGATCCAAATAATAGATAAATAATTAGTAGACAGCTAAAAAAAACGAGATAAATTGCAGTCTTAGTGGAATAGTGTTCAAAACAGATGCAAGATAAAAGAAGTGAGCTTACATCCATTATTTCGCATCCCAATAGACCACACGATCATTTGTTCTGGAGGTCCTTGTTCTACGTAGCAAGGTTAAAAAGGTTTATAACTGCAACGGGCCACATAGCCCTATGGAAAGATAATACACAGGCACACTATCCGAATCCTGACTCGAAGTAGCTTTATCAAATGACAACATTATACTCATCTTCCTTATGCAAAAATCTCTTTTTCCTGTACTAGCGATTGTCTCCACTCCTGCACTCCTATACTGTCTTTTCTCTTCCCCATAGCCCCTGGTCCCAAAGCTCACCACTGTGGGACTACTTCTAAGACTTGGTGTGCTCGGCTACCTCTCTCAAACTGCCTTTTATCCCTGTTTGTAATCCACCCTTTCTTCTGATCCTACATGAAGAAGCACAGTTCTGCTTCTATATTGTGGATTAGATTTCCTGAAACTATTCCTTCCTTTTTAATTTACAATGCTCTGGATTGCTCTGTCTCTGATCCCCCTTCTTCACTTGTGCTATAAAGCTTTTCTCTATGCATTTTGGTTGGAAAACTCTTTCACTATACCAGTTACACACTTCCTCCAGGGACACTTCCAGTAGCAATGAGATCCATGGGTAATACTGTTTCTAGCCCCTGTGCCGGGAATGGCTGTGGCTCCTCCACAGAAAACAGGTTTATGGTCCCAGGATTCCCAAACTCTGTAGCAAAGGAATGATTTTCCCATTAAACCCACATAATGTGCCTATTTTCTCACACTTGTTGGTGTTTTCATTGACTCAACTGGCAGTTGTTTTCCTTGCCAACTTGAAGTCAAAGCTTTACAAAATATTTATGCTCAAATTTCTATCTTAATCCTTAAATTTAATCCTCTAACATTATGTTTAGTTCTGGTTAATATGCAAAGATAGTTGAGCCATGTAGTATTTACAGAATCAATTTATTTAACTTAACATTTATTAAATCTACATTTATTAAATCTGCATATTTTACTGTTTTTCAAACTCCTCCACTTGAGACTTTTTTCCAAATTTGATTAAATTGTTGCTTAGGAAAACTGCTCCAATTTTGCTCCTTTTTTTTCATCACTTTCTTGAGGAGTAACTGGAACTGAAAATAGTACTTTAAAGTGCACTGATGTACTGCTAAGCAATGCAGCATAATTGCCTAGCTTGTTTAACATGACACTCCTAATAATACAACCCAGATAGCATTTACGGTATTTGAAATATGTCATGTTGTTGACTCATTTAATTCATCATCTGCTAAAGTACGTAGATCCTTCTCTCTAACTGCGAAGTTACTGATTCTCATATTTTATATGTGTGCATCTGGTTGTTTCTTTTTATCAGGAATACTTCATGTAATCTTAGTGGATTCTGTATTCTTTTTCAAAAATTATATCCTATTTATCATCGTTGTAGTTATTTTTTATTATTGGTAGGACGGTCACATCCAGAACCCCTGGTCATGGTTATCAGGCTTCTGCTATACTCTGTAATGATGAGGTAGACACAGGCTCTGCCATTTTCATCTGTCTTGTACCGCCACGATATTTTGATTACTTTCAGCACTGTATTTATCTACAAATGCAATTAACATATTCCCAACTTTAGCCTCCAAGTCATTAATGAAAATATTGAATGATACTGAAGCCAGAATACATCCCTGAGAGACCCAGCTTAATATCTTCTGCCAAGCTGATGTTGAGTCATTAATACCAGAGTGGAAGAATAATTTGTACTGACTAATTTACTGGATGAGCCTTATTTTTTCATGTTTACTGATTGCTACTGAGAAGATCATTTTAAAATGAATATTCCAGTTTTCATTAAAAAGCTACTGTAGAAGTCCTTGATTACCACTTTTCTCTTGAAATACGAGAAATTGCACGGCAATGTATGCTTTAAATTGTGTACACTGACGTCACTATTTAGGACCTGTACACACAGAAAAGTCACAGAGCAAGAATCAAGCATGGGAATAATATCTGCCCTTCGTTAATTCCTACTGTGGCTGTACACGACGAGTTCTCTGCCTGGGACCAGCTACTCACTATTCAAGACGGTGTAGCAACTGCAGACATTATTTACAGTTCTCACTAATGCCGTGTCTATACTAGCAAATTATACGTGCATGAGAACACTTTTGGGTGCTGAGGCCAACTGGCACGATGCTGCCCACATCTCTGGTAGCAAACTCTCTTTGCTCCAGAACAGCGTGTTGCATGTAAACTGTTTATTGGAAATGAGCTAGCCTGTACAAGCTCATGAACCATCTCTGGGCATGGTGCGGACCGTGCTAGTTGGCACGAGCCAAATTAGTGCCAAGGAACATTTAAGCATTTACTCGGATAGGCAATTGTGTTCCAGCATCTGGAAACGCTCCCAGACATGACTGAATTTAATACGATAGATACAGTTTAAAGGTCTACACTGAATGTTTGTGTGGCGTGCTGATGTGTTTTAAATTCACATTCTACTATGCTGTTAATTATTTCTCTTAACTTCCCTGGCTGTCTACGTGCAGGTACGTGTAGTACCTACTTGGTGGTGTTCTCCAGCACAGCTTCCTGCATTGGTTTTACCTTGGAGCATAGTCCTTGAGGGAAATCAGGCCATTTGGTCGTCAATGACTCACTTCCTGCTTTTCAGCCCATTTTGCTGCTTTTTCTGGTGAGGTCTTTTACTAGGGCTGGAAATGGAGATCAGCTATTGCTAGAAGCATAAGAAACCCAGTACTAAATACTTTCTGGTGAATCTAGAAAGCAATTACGTATCTGTGCTGCTGAAGAGATGGAGTTTGCTTTTACCACTTCAAAGAGTGATTCACAGAAGTATCCCAAACCTGGAACAAACACCTTCAGTGTTTGTCCTCGAAACACTGAAAAGGGTGGTCTATTCTTAATTGTCATGAGAAAAATATTCTATATCTTAACTCAGTCAACCTCACATTTTGATTCAACAAACCATGATAGATTCAACCAGGTTAAAATCCCATTTCAGTATATCCATGAATGACATCCTGAATCCCATTCTAGTGCCTGTCTCTAATACTGTGTAATTTAATGTGTTAAGATCTTCCCATAAGTCATAGCAAGGCATATACACACACACACACACGCCCCTAATCTTGTACACTTTGTAAATACAAACTCTTTTTCCTTACAAAAAATTTGAGAGATGCTGATGGGGTTTAACAAATGGGGGAAAAAAAAAACCCAAACAGGTTTTGAAGGAAAAGGTTATTCAACAGATAGGGGAACCAGCAAAGCCTTTTCTCATTTGAATTTTGTCCTGTGAATTTTATCCTTTCTTCTGGCTACACACAGTATTTTCCTCCTCCTCAACTTCATTTAGGTGTTTTTTTATTACTTGCTATAAGTTGTTTGATGTTATGTTTGTGATGATTGCTTGCCAATATACAGATGCTGAATGGCCAGATGGCTGATTCCTCCCAAAGGAGGTAAAGGGATAAGCTGTATTTGCTTTTCCCTCAGGGGAGACAATAATTTGGGGCTCTTTCCTCTATCTAGATTCCAATTATCATATGAACTTTGAAAAGTTAAATTCTTTATTAAATTGGTTAAAATTGGTGAGTGACTTCAGAAATTATTTGTGGGACAGACAGTTTGGTAGCATAAGCCTCACTACAAGAAACCAGACTAAAATGATACATCTGGAACAGATACCAGAACTTCTGCTTATATATTCATGTTATATTTTTTTATATAGATTTCAGCAACATTCAGTTCATACAGTACAATAATTTCCAACTAATCAACCTTAAATTTCTCAGTTTTATGAGATCTGACATACAAATCTTGTTATACGATTCTTTTAATGTTTTTCAGGATGTTTTACATTATTAGATCTTGACCAAGAAATATTTATGTGAAATGGCTCTAAGCCAATAATATGCCTTTTGTTTAATAAAAATGCACTGTGAACAGTTTAAGAGGTGTCTGTGTTTAATGGTGAATAAAACACTGACTGTTCCTTTCTACGGCCAAGTTGCTGTCTAGCTTGAGGTGCTAAATAACAGAGAGTAAATTTTGCGGTCTCCGCTAAGCCTGAAAGTGGAAACACCAGAGAAATTGCATGTGCCAGGGGTTTCAGAGCAGGGCATAGAAAATGGCTTAGTGTGTAAGCAAAGTAATAAGAACAACAAGTCCAAAGAGTATTCAGGGTGATCGAGGGTGTTGACTCACAGGACGAATAAACTCAGGTGGCCAAAGTGCCTTGGAGCACTCTGCCTTACCCTTTTTTCCCGCGGGTACTGTCCCCATGGCTAGGACAGCTGGGTCCATGTGAAGCTGCTCCGGAATGTCATCGTTTTACAGTTGGCCTTTTGCCTTACTATACTAGCGGTAAGCTGTTCGAGAAATAACGTTAGACTTGGACCAGCCTTCCCAGCTGCGAGCTGCCACCTCTGCAAGAGACAAGGTGAATAATAAGAGGAAATAGCTGCTTCAGCCAGGAAAGTTTAATCTACTTGGGCTCATATGTCAATCCCAAGATGGAGTGGAGTGAGATTCAGGGTAAAATTTAAGGCGAGATGTTGAGCAGTCTTCACTTTAGCTTTTACCTTGCTTGAATTTTGTGAGTGCAAAACACTTATCATCCACAAGAAAGTAATATTTGAGTCTTCCCTGCTTACCTTTTCCAGTTAAAAAACGGCAAAGTGCTAAGTCCTGCTGGCCTTAGGGAGTAGCCCCTTCACATGTCAGGACTCTGCTATTACAGAAGCAGTTTTTGAGGCAGTGGGATTCTTCAGCAAGTAATGACTATTTACTTGCACATTCCTTTCTGAGAAAAGATGTTTTTATACATATATATATGTATTTTTCTGGCAGCATTAGTACAACCCAAGGAGTAATCTTTCACAACATCCTGAAGTGAACTAAGTAAATATAGTATTTCTGCTCTTGTAGCATGATCTAAATACCACTAAAATTGCTGTCAGGCTCTGAAATGATAATGACAGGCCTTAAGTCAGATTCTTAGTAAAGAGCTTCATAAGTTTTTGTGTGACTAGTGCCTAGTTCCCTCCTCTCCAACCAGAAATCTCAGTTATAGATTTCAGGCCAGTATTATGTTTTTAAAGATGTAAGATTCCAAACAGAAGGGGAAGAAGATTATAGCTTGATTTATGCATGTATCTTATGCAGACATTGTGTATACTTTCTATTGTGCAGATATTTTTTTCAACATTCAGTCTTTGAAACAGGTTGTTTTGAGGGTTTTTCTTTACAATTAATATGAGAAATAGTAGTATAGGACCACTTTTTTGATTGATTTTTTTTCATAATTCCCTGAAAAAAGTATTTTTTTGGGGAGGGGAGGTCTCATTGTGAACAAATTTGGACCCTAAGCAACTGGCATTTTTCCATTTGCTCATATAGGACATGATACATTTTGAACACAAGATCCAATCAGATCCACAGTTTAAGGTTACAAAAATTGGAACTCTACAGATTTTAGTTAAATACAGAAAAAAGCACCACTTAAACAACTGACCAGTGTTTTCTCAGCTGGGAACTGTCTAGGAGGTGAGGGACAGACGTTCAGCCAGCAGGAGAAAGCAGGGGGTAAGAAGAACGAAACACACTTCATTCCTTCTCTTCAAGCATGCTTCCTCTCCAAAGCCTGCTTCAGCTGGGGGCCAGGGAGGAAAGCTGGGAGGCAGTGGGGGGTGCAGCTGGGAAAACCATCTCTCCATACCTTCCACTAGGAGAGAGGGAAAAGAAAGATATTTTGGAGTGGGACAAAAGAAATGAGGGACACACAGCTCCTCAGACATGGGATAGATGGGCAACTATTTTCAGAGCAGGAAATACAGAGATATTAGAAGGGAGAAAGTTGATAGGACAGAAAGAGGAAACTAAGGAGCACCTGTGCTTTAACCAAATCTGCTACTGAGAGCAGCTTTTCTAGCATAGCATCATGGTTCTTGCTGCCTACCTCATGTTTTTTTCTGTTGGGATGTTTTCACAACAGCATCCAAATCTCCTTGGAGTTTTCTTTTCTTACCAGATTTCTTTGTAACTAACTGTAAATAAAGTATCCTGACAAGAGCCTGTTGTTTCTGTGGGTCTGGTGGCTTGGCCAACTGTCACCTATTTTGTGCCAGAGGAGAATTCACCTCTGCAAATCCTTCCAGCCTACATTTCCAAAGCTGTAGTTGCAGTGTCTGAACAGAACCTGGAATGAGGTCCGGTCCCCCTGCATATCTTTTCAGATGATATGTAAACCTGAAAAGCCATTTTCTGTCAAAAACTGGGATAAAGGAGATCCCACAATCTGCATGCCTACCAAACCCTCCAGTGTTATCTTTCTGAACACTTATTTATCGCAGGAACAGTAGGGAGCTCTAGCTCAATGCAAGATTTTATAGCACTTGAAAGGACACTTAATCAGTGAGTCATTTGTAATTTAATTTTATTATACTTAAAGATACTATAAATACAAATTTAGGACTGAGGCTGCAAGTCTTTATTCATGCAAATAGCCCCATTGCACTCAGAAAGACTATTTCTGTGATTACAGAATGAGCTCTTAGGTTATTGGGAAGCTACACAGCTGTTAATCAGACAATATCATTTTCATAATAGTTATTCAGAAAAAAAGTATCTATAACTGCGTCAAGAAGGAAAGAAAAAAAATCAAGCAGTAGGTGTGTATGAGAAAAATTAAAATCGTATAATAAAAACATTTATTTTATTACAATATAAAAATAAACTTAGGTGCATCTCAGTTGCCTTTTGCATGCAAATCTATCTTAGAATTGATTTCCATTTTTCAAGTAAGAATCCTTATGCAGATTCAAGCAACCTACTTCTGTTTAATCATTTATAAGAGGAATTTTCTTAATTTTGTCCAAGATATAGATCTTCATTTTCAGTGCTTGCCTGTCAGTAAAGCCAGGTCTACGTTAAACAGTTACTGTAGCACCAGTGCCAGTCTTGGTAGCTGGCATGATTATGGCGCCAGGCTTCGTAACTGGCATAATTACAGTGGCAGAGGCTCATCTGATGTAGACAGTACACAAGTATGTAGCTTTTGGCTAAATGCTCTGTAAGTGATGTCTTTAGCACAGTGGGTGAATTCGTTAGTAAGGTTTCAATAATTCTTTTTCTAACATGCCAAAAAACTTGTTTCCTTTACCAAAATTTACTTTTTTTAATACAGGATATATTCCAGACCAAAATGTATCTTCATTTGATTCATTTTTAGCTGTGTAGAAGTTAGATACTTACATGTAGGTTACACCTATACTGGTAAGCCACAGAAGACCATGATGTGGGCCTTACCACTGGCACACGATCATCCATAGCGTCCAGGTGTAAGCACAGATCCTGGCAGCTTTTCCCCATGCCAACTGTTGCTTTCCCAGACAATATCCAGGTGCTGCTGGGGGACAGCTTAGGCCAGGTACTGTTCCAGTAGCAGTTTGGGTACAGCCCCCCTGTTTTGGCAGGCAAGAGGTTGTGTGTAGTTGAATGGAGGACTCAAAACTGGGCTCAGGCCAGAAAACAGTCCATTTCCTTTTTTTTTCTTTTACTGATAGACGTGGTAGTCTTAGCCTCCTTGTCCAGTCTCTCTCATCTCAATAGAGAGAGAGGCATTGCCAGTAAGTGGTTCAAGCTGACTTAATATCACTGCCTTAATTAGAAAAATTACATGACCCATTGACTTTAGAAGGATCCTTATTGATTAAGTTAGAGTAGATGTTCCTTTAGTCAAAGTTCGGTAAACTAAATCTCAGGCTGAGTCCCTGGTGGAGGCAGACCATGAAGGAAGAGCATTTTCCAGCTGAAATCTCAATAGTGGCAGGCTAGGAGATGCAGAATGAAAATGAAGAAAGTGCCAAAGGAGGCATTCATGGTGCAATGTGCTATAGAGAGACTGCGAGGTTTCGTGGGAAGCTGTGAGGCATTTGAAATCTGAGAGGTAATTAATAGGCTTGGAGGAAATCAAAATAAGTAACTATAACTGTCTAGATAATTGTATATTATTAGGACTCCCATTTGTACACTAAGTGGGTATATTTAAAATACTATTTAGACATATTTTCATGAGGTTTTAACTGCAACTTGCTTGCACTGTCCTTGGACATGAATAAGAATATGTGCTCGGGGAGGTATTGTTTTTAAAAATGTAAAATGTAACATGTCATTTCAGTCTCTTGTCATTTTGCAGTGTTATAAGTGGATCGTTGTGTGGTTGTAAAAGGTGGAAAAGTTTTCCAATGGGATATTGAACTTCATAATTTTAAAAGCCCAAAATATCAGACTACTGAGGCACCAAATCCAACACATTGCATTTCACCAGCTCTACGTTATCTCTAACATAAGCATGCATGGATCCACACCACAAGCCATTGTGCAGAGGACTTACAGCATGTGAGATTCGTGTTGTTTGTACACTCTCTCTAGGGCTATTCCCTTCTATATTCATATTTCACATGTCAGACTTGAAGGACAGACTTCTCAAATCACCTGACAACAGTGAATGACTGGTAAGTAAGCATATAGCTTGTAATTCATGCAAAACTGTTTTTATGGTGACAGCAAATCTTTACGTGTACTTTCTGAAGGAGTGTTGTTGACATGGAACCATCAAGATTTGTGGATGACTCTGCGTGCAGTGATTGACAAAGTGCTTGTGCTGCTATTAGTAAATGTAGCTCCTCAATGGCTGCACAGGTATTATCAGAAATACATTAATATTATGACATAGTGCTGTCCACTCTTAAAGCTATGATGTGCCTGGCAGTTGCAGGATAGCAACCAAGTTGTTTCCTCCCTCAGTAATATAGTTAAGAGTTGTTTCTCATAGATGTCACTCAACTCCAGGCTAGGTGTCATAACAGGACATCTTACACAATGTAGAAAGTGGTCATAATGGCTTGGATTCCCCTTAGAACTAGCACACATTGGATAGGAGACCAAACATATTCAATACTTGTTATGCCTGTATTTAACTGAGCAATGGAGCCTTCCAACATACTGTGAAGGCTGTGAACCTACAGTGCTCAGACAGCAAATTCTTCTCTAATATGTTTTTCTGAAGCAGTTTGTAGCACTCACAACTCTGTATCTTCATAGTAGCTGGAAAGAATCTGGAGTCTCTTAAAAATGCTTTCTATTTAGAGAAATTAATGTGTTAAATGTAAGAGTTTTATAGAAGTTGCCCATGTACTCAGCAAAAATCAAGATGGCGCATATTCAGTTGGAACACCTGAATCCTTTGAGATACAAGAACATGCTCATAGCTGATTGCTGCCTTTAACATAATTAGGAGTCACTAGGGTTTTTTGGCTATGGTTGGAAGTTTAAACTATGTGCATTTAGACTAGAAACAAGACAAAGCATAATAATCAATGCAGTAACTGACTAGTGCCCTAACTTTCTCAATTTTATGGTAGATGCTGCATGACTCTGAATTTTCAAAGCAAGTCTTTTTTTAAACTGCACTTCAGAAGTTACTGGGCTTTAATATCCAAGTAGCAAGTTTCTTGTCTATTGCAGTATGTTACTATATATAAATTTATTTTTCTGCAAATACTATATATGGTCTGAAAATCGTCTTTATACGGCCTGACTTAGCCTTGTTGACCACTAGAACTTTACAGACTACTGTCCTAGTTCAAAAATTAATTTGTGGAAGACTCCTACCTTAAGGCCAGACTGGATAATCTCAATGGTTCTTTATGATATCATAATCTGTGAATATCAGTGTTGAGGACAGAAAGACTAGGATAGAGTTCAAGAGCATAATTAGGGGACAGTTGTCAAGTAGTCTTCTTTCCGAGAAAACTCTGTCCTAATTAATAGTCCCTTTGTGTAAATGTTAACAAAATTTCCTACCCCCAAGCTAATGGATTTGATCTACTTGAAAGATGGACAAACAGCTATGAAAAAGATACATACATAATATAAAAGGTTCTCTAGAGAGCTGTAAAATGGATCAGTTGGAAAGCAAATTAATTTAGACAAGTGCACAAAGGGTCCTGATAGTTACCATGTACTGAAAAGTAGATGGACACTCTTTAGGGTGAAGCAGCTACTTTCATTCTTGAAGAGTCCCCATACCGAATCAGTGCAAAGTGGGAACCATGCTGCAAACAGGAATAAAAATTACCTGCTTTCTTTCAGTCTTCAACTCAAAAGAAAGTTTATTCAGTTTACTTCCTAAGGAATATTTTAAACATAATTACTTTTTCTTTTCTCAGAAATCTTGGTTTTCTTAAGAATGCTGTTGCAGGAATAATTTCATGGAAACATTCTCGAAAAAATACAGAGGCAAATAAATCCTAAGGAGAAATAATGAAATAAAAAAATGTTGTTACTTTCATATTATTCTTGGCTTTAGGTCAGGGCTATATATGAAGGTGTGAATTACATCGTTGACAGGTGAGAACCTAAAAGACTAATGTGGGTGGTTAAAAGACCAAGATCATGATGGTAAAAATAGTTTCATGACTAGTATCTTGAGTGCCTGTACAGTAGTGGGTGGACAGACACATACCATTTCAGATCCACCATTGCAGCATGCGGATCGGTTAACTGTGTTTTCTGTTTGTTTGGGTTTGATATCAAAGCATTTATTTCTGAAATATGAAGCCTCCTTCATACGTTTATCAGCTTCAAGCTGAAGAGTCTTAATTCTGCCATCATTTGATGTTCTGAACACCCACTATAGTTTATATTTTTAAAAGTTTATTATATTTGATCTGTGTTTTTCTATATATTTTGTGCCAGGACTGTAAGAAAATATTCCCATACATAAAATTCAAGAAAATTCACTGAGATAATAACATGTAGTGAAGTGCATATGAATCTGTGTTTACATCATAGTATGTCAAAGCACTTTGCAAACACCACTTGAGCCTTGTAGAACATATCAGAAACTTAAAATTTTTATGATCTCATTTTACAGAGGTGGAAATGGAAAATTTTGGCTCATTTAGCTGCAGCAGTTCGGGATATTCACCAGTGATTTGTGCTAATACACAAGTGAATACACACAGAGAATGCCAGTGGTCATTTGATGTGTCTGTTTCTGCCTGGTGCCTGGGTGAAATGGCACCAATAAAAACCATGGTACATGGGGAAGGGGCAGGGGAAGCTAAAGTAAGCTGCAGTAGGTCCCCTTGTACGGATAATTCAAAGACTAGCACCGTTCTGTACGTCGTGAAAGATACCCACCCCGCTAAATTGTGCCCCAAGCTGACAATATGAAGAATTCTATCCCTTTCTTCTAACTGAGGATGAAGTTCAGGAGACTGTATGAAGACCATTTTCCTTTTCCTTAATCTCACCATCTTCCTGAAGAAAACACAAATTTCAGTGGATTTGATCTGGATTTGAACTGAGCTGAGTTGCCATTCATAATGCCTCAAGCCCTTTTTTTTCCTAAGACATCCTACAGCCACGAGCTGTCCTTGGACTCAGATAGCTGGAATGGAAAAGAGGAAGAGATCTGAATGCATCTTGAGTATATAGCCAGAGGCCTCTTCTGTGGAATATTTTAAATAGGTTATACAATTTTGTATAGGTTATAGAATATATATGCACATGTCTTTCTGTTGTAAATAACTAGTACCTAAGCATAAACCCTTCAAAAACATTACCAATCAGCAGAACAGGCAAAAGTAGCATATTTCAATAAAATCTTAGCTTAGATAAAATAGCTATGTCAACAGCAACTAGGTCTTCATATTAGGAGTTTCATCATAACACGCAGCAGCAAAAACGTTGTCCTTCACTTGGGAACCATTGATTTTGTACTCTGATACACCTTGTAGTTTACCTGTTTAGGAAATTAGGTGTAATGTTTTACTAGTCAGCATTCAGAAATAGTGGGAACAGACATACAGCCTTTTGCTTATGCGTTTCTTTGTTTCTGAAAAGGAAAATGTGATGTCTGAAGCCTGAAGGTTCCATAAGGATCATCCAGGCATGACAAAAATTTATACTGGTGGTATAGTATGAACATTTTCCCATATCTGCATGAACCAAGAAGACAGGTTCACCAAGGCAGTTAGTTTCTAACTACTTTATTAGTGATGTGGATGAGTAACTATGAAAATATAAACATTGAAACAAAAATGCTTTTAAAAAATGATAAGGAGTGCTTGTACAGTGCTAGAACTGCCTAGCTGAAGAGGCAGCAGTAAAACCAAATCCCAAAGTAGTTTTGCATTAGAAATCACAGATTACATTCTTCAGAACAAAATACTTAAGGTTTAAATCATAATTATGTTTTATTTCAGGCCTTTCTTATTTTATTTCAGGTCATTTTCTGACCATCTCTCCTAATTCCGTATTCTGTTTGCATATTGAGTTAGATGCAAAATATTTCTTGTCTTAAATGTGCTGAGTAGCATTGTTTTATGATGGAGAACAGATGGGTTCTTCAGTCTTTATTTCCTTCTTTCACAGAGATGTTGTGACCTAAGTTAACTAATATTTGTGAGGCAGTTTAAGATAATGTCATGAGAGTTACATAGCTAGTGCAGAAATAAAACACTGGATCTGGATCCCTCACATTTGCTGAAGTTCAGAGCCATGTCGTGGGTGTGATGAGCATGGTTTGTGACTAGCAACAATGATGAGCATTTCCAAAGGACAATTTATCCTCCCTATCTCAGAGACCAAATTTAGGATGAGACGTGTCATAAGATTATCTCCTCATCTCAGTATACTTCTCATCGTTTATTGTAGGAAGAACATATGGAACTATCTTAGAGTAGCCTGACTTTCTCAATAGCTAATGTTAGGTGACATGAATTTGATGTTACGGAAAAATCTGCACCTTTTCACTGATTTTAATGGAGCAATACAGAACTGTGGACTCCAAAGTTTTTATCCAGGAGGAGGAAAAGTTCAAATAAAAAATGGAAATGCACGTGAAAATTGTAAGTTACAGCTTAACAGAATTTTAAAGGAAGATAAAAATGCCTTGAGTCAGTACATTAGCAGTAAGAGGAATTGGCCGATTAGTCAGCAGGTTGGAAAGCTAATAAGAAAAAAAAAACTGAGAGCACCAGAAGTGCCATTGTCTTTTAGACTTTTTTCTCTCTTATAAAATTTAACTGTGGCATATGACTAGCAATTGGTGCCGATCATATGAGGTCAAAAATTCAAGTTATAATAGGAAAAAAAAATTACCTTAAAGTCTTCTAAGATAAACTAGAATTTGAATAGAATTTGCCTTTATGGAATTGACTGAAATAATTTCAGACTAGTTAATAGTCATCTTTGGGAAATGTAGAAGGACAATGGAAAAATCAGAGAACTGGAAAAAGATGTGGTGCCTAACCTCAGGTGGTAAGATGAAATGTGTATACTGAATTTCAGGCTTTGGAATAAAAATCAAACAATCTATTTGTAAACATTTAGAAGATAATAAGGCAGTAAGTAACAGCCAATATATATTTGTTAAGAACAATCATGTTAAATCAATACAATTTCCAACTATTCCTTGTGGAAGAGAGAAAGGTGAAGTATGTAGTTTTTCTTGGTTGTTCTAAGGTTTCTAATACAGTTTAGTTGACATCATAATCCAAGTAGGTTGAATATGGTATAGATGAAACTAGTGTGAAGTGGGTGGACAGAACACCAGAAAAGAAAACATAGCTGTGTGCTGTTTGCTATCAAAGACTATGAAGCTGGGTTGTGCAGATGTCTGCTCTGGGTCTCATACCATTTCTTTATTTAACAATAATTGGGAGTACATTTATTTATTGATAACAACCTGGAAAAGTTACAAGTACATTGGAGGGCAGGAACATAATTCAAAATGACCTTGAAAAGCTGCATAAATGCTTGAAAAATAGGAAAAAAGAATCAGTAAGAAAGAGAGCAAGATATTACATTTAGTAAGGATAATCTGCACCTGTAACACATGAAATGATTGTCTAGATAGTTCTGCAGAATGTAACCTGGCAGAAACTTTAATTCTTAAACTGATTGTCAGTCAACAAAAAGTCACACAGTTGTGAAAACCAACATTTTTCTGTAATAGATAAATAGGAAAATGATATATAAGAAACAAAATAATCCTTCCCCTACCCACAAATGGTCTTAATCAAGCACAAACCAGAGGATTATAAGAATGAACAATTGAAGTTTAAAGAAGATGAGATACAGGGAAAAAATCTGAAAAGAGTAAATTATTAAGTTTTGATATGAGAGGAGCAATGACAACAGACAAATATGTAATAAAATTACTTAAGGAAATAGCCTGTTTGTGTGCACAGGGATTAAAAGGTGAAGAGTTGATTTGAGTAGCATAGGGAATTTAGGTTATATATCTCCAAGGATGGAGAGTCCACAACCCCATCTTTGGGCAGCCTGTTCCAGTATTTGACCACCCCCACCATAAAAATGTTTAGTTGTTTGGGTTTTTTTTTTAAGTGGAATTTCCCATATTTCGGTTTGTGCACTTTGACCTTCCCCTATATGTTTTCACTGCATAATTAAGTCTATATTTTGCTCCATAAATTATGACTTGTTTGGAGGAAATGCAAAATCTCTAGCTTCTGGGACATTGCGGGAAAGCAACCAAGTACAGAAGACTGACAGAACTTTATGACCTCATAATAAAATATCTATCAGAAATCCCATTCCACAAAGTAAATTGAAAAGTATTATGTGATATTTTAGTCCCATCTTTCCATTTAAAGTCATTGAAAGCCCAATACTTAATACAGTTTTCAGTTTTTATACTTTAATATTCCTTTGATTTCTGTGTATAAAAACTTCATAATACCTCAAATTTAAAGTATAATAAGGGAGGGTATTATTTTTAACTTGATGAAATAATCTTTATCTTATTGTCAAGACTCTTGAAATGAGCGTTATTTTCCCCTTGATAATAAAGTTTGTATTTTCTTCTTCTTAAACAATGTTCAACCAAAAAGTCCAATAAGAAGAGCTGCTTTTTAGACTGAAGTAAAAGGTGAGCATATGCACAAATGCTCATTCCTGTTTAAATTCTCATTCTTTCTTAAAAATGAAACAAAACCTAAAATGTGTAAAACTTAAAATGTAAAATATTTTTTATCTGTTTAAAAATAACATAAATATTGAAACTTGTTTGTAATGAATTAACGGTCTGTAAAATTTATAAATTTTAGAATATATTGATTACCTTAATTTTTTAAATACTGAAATGTTTGTGATATGTTTTTTTATATGAAGGCAGCAGAATAAAAAAAGTATTCAATTTAAGCATTTTTACTGTCAAAGAGTACCTGATTTGAATCAGTCTGAAAAAGAAATATTAAATATTTTAATTCATAAATGTTCTGAAGCTAAGAGACAAATTAACATAACTGAAATTTTGGGCCAAGACCACTTGATTGTATTTTCTTCCTTGTAAATCAAAAACAATTGAGAGGTCCTTTTTGCCACTGTTATTAGTTGTTCCTCAACGTACAATACTTCAGATGTCCCTCTTTTCATAAAAATCAAGATTTTCCCTTTTTCTTTTTAAAAATCTGTTTCATAAACAAAAGGTTTGGATTCTTAGAGGGAACATGGCAGTAAATTCCTTGTTACGTTACAGTTTGCTCTTCTGATTAAACCTCCTTGAATAAACTGCAAGCATACTCTTAACAAGTTCTGTTAATTCAGAATGCAAATCATTTCCATAGTTATTATCTTTGCCTTGTACTTCTACCACCTTCAGAAAAACTTCCATTCATTTCTTTCTGGATGTTTTTTCACAATGATTAGGCTGAATGATAGCCTCTGTCCTGGTCACAATTAGTTGTAACATCTTGCCTATTTGAACTCAGTTTACTTCACCTGATGAAGAGGGGGCAATTAGGCAACGTTTGATGCCTAGGTCCTTTGCTGGACCTAATCCCATATTAATGCTAATGATTAATAAAATAATATACTGTCTTGCATACAGAAGGCCTGCAAAATGCTTAAACAGTCAAAGATTTAGACAAGTTTAAGTGTTTTATCTACTGCTTTTTTTTTTTATAGGAGTCCTTTGTCTCGCTTGGGTATATACCCATGTATTTAAATTGTGTTGTTTTAGACGTGAGATTTACTCTTATCTTTCAAGTATGCAGTTGTTAGACATTGAGCTTCTCAAAAGGAGGAAAAGAATAAAATTTATAGAACATTTGTACCTGAAATTAGGTCTGTTCATCTAATGCATCCTTGAATAATTTATTTTGCAAAAAATGGTGAAATTAATCAGATAATCTGACCTGCAATGAATAACTCAATTACCTTGACATGACATAGTATTACATGCAGTTCCAGTTGCTATAGTAAGCCTACAGAAAGAAAAAATGCATAACTACCCACCTGCCAGTTCTGCAGGAAAGAAATGAATTCTGAAGTTTGCCTTCAGGAAAGGTGGTTACAAGTCTGAAAAAATTGCTCTGTGCATCACAGTAAAAAAGTTTTCAGATGACTTCATCCCATTTGACTTCTGCATACTACTGTGGTAAGGACAACTTCTCTGATGAGAAACCTGACACCTCTTATCACTAGTGGGCGTCTAACTCAGCAGCAGAAACAGATGGAGTCAGGGAAACTGCAGCATCTGTCACATAGACAGCTATGAAATGCATAAACACTTTTTGTGAAGGTGAAAATTGGCAGATTAGTCTTCTGGTTGTAATACAAAACCATGAGATCTGGGCTACAAAACTAGCTCCTGGATGAATCATTACCACAGGTAAAAGCCATCAGTTTCCTCACCTACGCGTACATTCATCCTGTCCTAGATTGGGGCTAAATACAAGACAGTTAGTTACCTGTGGCTAGAGTAGATAGCTGATGGAGAAGTGGGTGGATAAGGCTGATAAGTCTGAAGAACAGCAAATTGGTATGGTCTGGTGTGCTGGAAGGTGGAGACTGTCCAGAAGGTACTTTTTTGGACGTTACCAACACTGAGGGCTTCTGATTGTGCTGCTGTTAATGTAATTTCTAGGCTTTTCCAGAAGCAAGAGATGTTGGGTAGGGAACAGACTGTAGACTTTGTATCTCAGTGGACCACATGGCTGGGAAAAACGATGCCTACGTCTGGCTTGAACTACATAGACATTCTGCCAAAATCTGTGAATGTAAAACAAGATACGGGAGTTTGTTTGTAAAATTGTGCTCCTGATGTCTACTATTTTGGGAGCTGACTCAACTCATGGTTTTCAGTGCTTTGATACACTGGGATACGATGCTTTCTAATGGACATGGGCAGGTAACAGTGGGGAAAAAAAAGTAATTTAGAGAAGGCTGCATCAATGTAACTGTCCAAATTAAGTTAGATAGACTTAAAAAAACCCTGAGATTGGAAAAAAAACACACACACACAAAAAAAAAAAGAAAATGAAATCTATTAGAAGTGTGTTTGAAATCAGAACCACTTGGGGGCCTTGTCTGCAAATAAGCTGGGCAACGTAGGAAAAAGTCATTTAATTTGGCTGAGGTGAATGATTTAACTGCCAGGAGTCAACACTAGTAAGCCAGATAAAAAAAATGGAGAATAGCTAGGGATTCAGCTAATAATAAATCATTTTACTTAGGTAGTGGGTAACCTGTATTCTTTAGAAGTCAAATCAAACTGGGAACTTGATGATTAACAAAATATTAACTGTCAAATGCTGTATGTAATTGAAAATGTAAAAATTGCTTTATAGTTTTAGACATTTGCACATCATTCACTGTCACTGAAAAATAGTGTCCTTCTTATAGAGAGCTAGCATACTGAAAGCAGTATAGTTTTTGTCACCACAGAATGCACAGTGTCCATTTCTACAGCCGACTGTCACATTGTGAGGTGATCAGTGTGGTATTATAAAAGCCATAATTATTTAATTGTCCCTCAAAACTCCATCTCCCAAGTCAAAAATGGTTTTCAGCTGTGTGCACAGGAGCATAAATCTGGGGCTCAGTCAGTCTTCTAGCTATTTGGTACACTGAAAATAATATGAAAATAAGGTACTTCAAAAGGAAAAACCATGAGGAGCTTGGTGAGTGTTCTGTCCTTTCCTTTAAACCTTTGGGATGATTGGAGCTGTAATGTTTAACTAAAATTCAGTGCAATAAAGTAAGGAAATTAGATGTCTGGCAGTCATTTACTACCAACCCCCCCAGTTATTCTTTGTGGAATTATGTGAGGCATTAGCACTATCACAGAAGTGAATTTTGAAGTACTGGACTTCTCATAGGATTTCTGTAATGTCAGATCTGTGGGATAATTGAGATTACACTTTGCAGGTTGTTGGCATCCAATTTTACACTCTTATCAACTGCTATCAAGTCTCTTACTTTAAGGAATATTTCTTATATTGTTATTTGTGTCAGTTGAGACTGAGGGTAGGAATACTCCTGTGAAGCAACCCAAAATAAGGAATCTCAAGACAAAACACTGGAGATAAATGCCTCAGGGCAACAGCGTGCAAATGAAGGACTATTCTGGGAAGAGATTACCTTGCCTCAGGATTAAATTCCCTTGGACTGGAAATGAAGTTTCTTGGTTTAAGGCAGATTTACCTCAGGTCAGTAGTCTTCACTATGTAGCCAGAACTGTTTCTTTAAATATGCTGGGATTTCTCCATACTATCCTACTTACACACTTACGCCCTTTGCAAATTATGTTTCTCACTTTCCAAATATATCCTGTTATTTAATTAGTAAATTTGTATCCACTTCTAAAATGTCAGTCTGAAGTTAAATAAAAGGTAATTCTCTGTACTTAGTATTTAACTGTTGCTTAAACAAAATATGTTATCAATATTCCTTTTGAATATTATTTCAGCATTAATAACAGTGTGAATGTAATGTCTTCTTGCTTTTAGTAGATTAGACTTTTATTCAAGATGTGTATTTTCTGCTCTCTCATTCTTCACTCTTAAATGTAATAGGATAAAAAGGTGAAGTATACATTATATGAAGTCAAGACTGTGTTTTGTCTAGATGACGTTTTCAAAATGAAAATTATTAAATTTAAGTAGTGCTTGTTGTCCTTAACTGTATTTTGATAATTAACAGTTGACTAAAAACTTGTGCAAAATCTGAGCCCTCTGAAAATATTGACTGCTGAAAGGGCTGGTACAGTTTTCTTGGAGCAAGCATCATCTGCTTGTAAGACTGCCAGAACCTGAAATCATTAAGTAGAAATTTACTGCCTTCACTAAAAGATGAACTATAATTGAATAAAGATCAGTTAGTAGATGCTGAAGATATTGATACAGCTTTACGTTTAAACTTAACAATTCTTTCCTTGATATCTGAAAATTATGAAATCTGTGTAAGAAGAACAGTTTCTGAGCATTGCAGTCGTTTTTCAGTAACCCTTACTCAATGGAGTTTGCTTTTTACTTGTAAAAATCAGTGCACCTTGCAATACACTAGGTGGGAATATGGCAGGTTAAATCCAGCAGAAATCTAGCATGAGCTTTTTCAGTTACTGGACTAGATGACCTTTTTTTTCTGATTCTTTTCTGCCTTTTCGTATTTTCTGATTTGACATTTTAGGGCTGGAGTTCACTTAAAGCACTGCCATTTTCTAAAGACTCTGGTGCTTCCACATTCATCTTTAGAACAACTGTCTTGGTTGGTAGGTCTATTTCTCTTTTTGTAACATCATGGCATATTCAGGAGTATGGCAGAACATGGAAAAGATCTCCAAGCTAGGAAAGCAAGGATATGTAGCCAGATGTCTGAAATAGAATTTGACTCTATGAGTTGACACATTGAAAACAACTCAAACTTCTAAAGAAACCCAAAGCCCATAATTGTTACCCACAGAATCACAGAAGGGTTGAGGTTGGAAGGGATATCTGGAGGTTCCTGGAGGTCATCTCCTTTCCTTGGTGTCATGGTTTAACCCCAGTTGGCAGCTAGGACCACACAGCCGCTTGCTCATTTCTTCTTCCCCCAGAAGGGCAGAGAGGAAGAGGGAGAAAAGGAGGGGAAAGGGAAAGGAAAATAACCTCATAGGTTGAGATAAAGACTGTTTAAAAGAACAATTACAGAAAAGAACAATAGCAATAACAATAACAATAATGACACAAGTCACTCTCATCACTCAGTGAATTGGTACCTTCCCAAGCACCGATTGTGAGATTCATGTCCCCTCCCCCATGAACCCCCATTTATATACTGAGCATGACATCTATGCTACGGAATATTCCATTAGCCATTCTGTTGTTCTGTCTGTGCTCCTTCTCAGCCTCTATGGAAAGCTGAGAAGAGCCTGTGAAAAGTATAAACATCGCTCAGCAACAACTAAAACAATATGCATTATTGACATTCCTATCACACCAATTACTAGAAAGAAATTACTAGAAATTACTGGAAAGAAAATTCACTCTTTCCCAGCTGAAACCAGGACACTGGACCAAGGAATTCTTTTCTACTCCATTCAATTAGCTGCCTAAACGCATGGTGCCTCCCCATTTGATCTGAAATTTCTGAGACATCTGTTTTTTTGAACAGACTGAATGCTTCATTCTTGTAGGTGCATACCTATCATTGCCTATGCTTCACTGGGATCCAGAGACTAAAACAAGTGGTGCAGATGTGCTATCAGAGCATATTTGACAAGATCAGGCCCTTTGGAACAATAATGGTTATTATGGGAGAGATTGACATCTTTTGTATAATATGCTGGAAATACAACTAGAATATTTAAGATATATACTCTTTTTTTTTTTTTGCACTGCCACATGATAAAAATTTACAGTAGTTAAAATATTTAAATTAACAGAAACAAATATTATTGGCCATCTTCTCATGTTTTCATCTGCTTCGTAAGACTTTATATTTATGTTAGAAATATTATTTCTCCTTATTTTCCTGCTCTATCCCAATTTGAGATTTTCTCCAAGTTGAAGTCCCTAGCTGGGCTGCATACATATTCCCAGTTGAATGACAGGAAGCAGAGCAGAGTGAATAACACTCTTCCATTTCATTGTCAATATGTCGGTTTGTGTCAGAATGATTAGAAAATGAAACAGGATTTCAAAAGGTGAAAATTTCCGCTTTTATTGGGGGAGAGCAAGTGTAAAACTTCTCTAATTAGTTAATTTTATGTTCTAAAAGCATGTCCCATTAAAAAAAAAATCAAGGGAAACCTTTTCTTCTTATTGTTTTTAATTAAGACTTCTAGTTTTGTAATTGAACAAACAATAGAGACTATAATTGTGTCTAGATGGAAGCTAAAATGCTATACCAGGAAATGGCCACTCTCAGGCTGGCTAATTCTCATACTCTTTCCCAGAACACTGATTACTGGACATTACTTGAGACAGCTTTTTGACTTATGTACCCTTTTCATCTGACCAGCTTAGCAATTCTTGCATTCCTATTCATTTTCTCCTAAGAATATGACATTTTGCACATAGCTACAATGCAGTGCAGCCTCAGACTACTTGTTGAAGGAAATGATATCTACTACAAATGTATTTAAGCTGCTGATAAAAGTTTTTTAAGCTGGTGATTCTTTGCAAATATAGCTCTTGCTAACAGATTGGAAATTAATGGATAGAAGAGAAATCAGTTTGTAAACCTCATCCTCATGCATGTGAGCCATTACTCACAAGAATAATCATTGAGTTTTCACTCTCACTGCATCAGAGAACTGCTTGTGAAAACTCACTATTTTGTAATCAGAAGGCAGGGACACAGGGTAACCTCATGCTATAAGCATACCCTCAGTGTGAGATTGTCATATGCCAACATATGGAAATACTCTACTCATACAGTCTTGCCTCAGTTCAGGTTTATTTTCATGTGGCATTTAGCCACAATGAACATAGGTTGTTTGACGTACTTGAGGTAGTATGGATCACATTCTAATTCCAGCTGAGTATTTCTGTGAATCTCTAAACATATGGCTTTGTGGTTGTGTTGGAAATTTTCAAGAAACGTGGAGGTGTGTGTTTGAAGTTGGAAGCTGACCCATAACACTGTGTAGTACAGTAAAAGGGTTCTATTTTTTTCTGTAACGGTGCATGCAGTTTTATCTTTTTGCACTAGTTAACTGATTACAAAATGTATTTCAGAATGATGATCTCAGCCAGATATCTGTTAACCCCTTCTTCCCTTAGATACTCTCTTAATGTGATTCACAAGGATATTTGTGAAACAAGAAGAGGCACACATATTTTAGTTTTCTGGGAGAAAATACAGCCTATTGCAACAAATGTATTCTTTCTCCTCTAAATACTCCTCAGGCAGTGTGATCTTACATGGCTCTGAAAGAGACATTTTACAATGGGGTGAAAGTCAAGAGAAGAATGCAAGCGAGCAGGAGGGAATAAAGAGGGAGAAGATATTTATGGATAAGCCGAGGGAGCAGTGCCTGCTAAGCGTAAAAGATCTATGGGAAATCAAGTTCTAATTGTAGGGTATCTGTGCAAGTAGTAGTTCCCATCTTTCCTTTACTCCTGGCAGCACAAACTCAAGAGCTGTGCTGCGCTGCTAATGGCTTCTCTGGCATTTAACTTAAGTGACTGTCCCTAGGCTCACTCCTTCTTCAAGCTGACAGCCTCTCAACCTGCTTAATACCAGCCATGCTGCGCTCATGAGGAGACACTCCTGGGGCCTTGTAACCTGCTATGTAAGCTCTGTTCCTGTTCCTGCTGTTCTCAGAGCCTCAGTGCTTCCCTCTGTGTTCCTACATTTCCCTCCAAGCGGTGCAGCAGAAAGAGCTTTTGACTAATTTCATTAAAGCTATTGAAATAAGATACAGAAATGCAAATAAATGTAGGCGAATCACAGTAAAAGTGGTTTTCTTTCCCTTAAAGGGAGCATGCCATTTTTATTAGTAGATTTGCCATACTGTTTCTAGAAAAAAAATATGATATTCTATTAGAAAAATAATAGTTTTACCTAGATGCACAGTAAAGAGCAAGCATTTATTAATAAGCAACCGCCTGTTGAGTGCTTTAAATTAGCAGTTAGTCGAGTCTCAGAGGAGGTCCTTTTACAGTCACATGACAGCTATGTTACTCTCTGCTTTGTCCTGAAAACAGCTTAGTACCCCTTATGTTGCTTCATTACGGCAGCTCTTCTTTTCTTCCTGTATGCTAAAAAAGGACTTTTTTACTTCATGAATCATTCACATTACAGAGTAATAATTCATGTAAGTCAGTTCATAATCTTCTGTGCTTACACTAGTTCAGAAAGGTATATTTAATTTTTCCTGAGACCTCTTCAGTTCTGGTCTCGCAGTGTTCAGTCTTACAGTGCCTCCTGCTCAGTTGGACCTACCTGCTGTTTGGTGGCCTTTAGCATTCAAATAGTTTTTCCCTAAGCTTTCCCCTTTTAGGTTTATCCCTGCACCTTAGGAATGCCCTGCCTTTCAGTTCTAAACTCACTTAACATGCTGATTATAGCTGTTGTCTCAAATTTCTTTTTGCCAAGTTGATCTGGACAACTTCCAAATCGGGTTCTGTCATTTTCATGCACTGAAACTGCTGTCTGAAATGCCTCTAACAGCATCTTGCAACCCGTGCTTCTTCTTTCTCCTTGTCCTCCCTGCTGGTTTTCAACATTCTTGCTCAGTCTTTCCTTAAACTGGGTGTCCTTTTGATATTTTTAACTAATTTGTCTTTTGGCTGACTGTCTCTAAGCATTTCTTTATCATTTGTTTCTATGGGCTGCTTTCTTCATTACACATTACATTCTCCAAGCATCTTACACATCGCCAGCTTGTTTCTTTATGTCCTCTTTTTTTGAGGGCGGGGGACAGGGTGTTCTCAGGTAATGATAAAGTTAAGAAAAGACCTCCCATTTGGAGGTCTGTATGATTTGCAGTTCATATTTTAGGCTTCTTGTGTCTCATCTGTTGTTCAAGACTGCATGGGTTTAATCGCATGGATTTAATTTCTGAATCTGTGTTCTTCTGCTTTAGCAGTTTCCTGTTCTTATTGACGTCAACACTATTACTCTGCAGCTGGTGCCTACAACAGAAGGACCGTTTGGTCTCCCATCTCTCTCTTAATCATGATCCATGCTCATAAGTTTTGCAAGCTGAACTATCTTAATTAAGAAATGTGGAAAAAATTGCACACCTCACAAAACTATACAGTCTAGACTTTCATAAAATCAGGCAAATATAATAGCAAAAATCATTTAGCCTAAGTAATATATTTTATTCAGGAAATGACTATGACTTTTTTGCAAGAAAAGCTCTGTTGTGTGTTGTTTGCGAGTGCCTGCCAGAATAGCTCTAGTGTTATACGTTTACTAGTAAATTCAGTACTGTCATGCATTTTGTGTTAATATCTCTAAACCTGATATTTTGCTTTATATTCACTCAGTCCAAAAATTCTTGTTCAGGCTATCGTCTTCCATGTAGATCTCTCCTATTTGTCCCTGCAAAATTATGATTTTCTATGGTGGTTCTTTTTTCAATTTTGTTTGTTGTTTCAATTTTGCTTCTGTTGAACCAAACTCAGTAATGTCACAGAAAGTATTTGCTTAATGGATCGGTGTCACTGAAAGCTGTGATTGATAACATAGTCAGTTCAACTCAGACCAACAACCCGATGCAACATTCCTGCTCCTTCATCCCCCCATGCTTTGTGTGATCTCTGTATCTCTCCAGACTTGTTTTCCTTGCCAACTGCCATGAATAAAATTGGCCTGAGATAAAATACAAACTCAACATCACACCAAGACAAAATGAAAGCACATGCCAACAGAGAAAAATCACAAACAAAAGATTAATGGGACAAATGCTGTGGAGGAAATCAAGCTGGCTTTACAGGTTTGTCAGCCAACCTCAAGTTCAATGGTCACTGCTTCTGTTGCCATCATCACAGAGGTTCATCAAAGAAACGCTTTAGTGTAAAGATTACCTTAGTGTAAATACCAGTGGGCAATGGGAGGAAGAACAGTTAATCAATTCAGTAAGTGTCATTTTCTTCTTTCAAAGAGACATTTGCTTAAAGAGTTAAGTTGTCTTAAAAGAAGCTAGACAGGCTTCACAATCTCATCTTTCAGATTTTTTTTTCCAGAATTTCTTCTACATTTGAACTAACACTAAACTGAAATAAAAATAAAGCTTGATAGTAGTCATTATGCATCAGATTTACTGCATGTTCAAAAAAAAAAATGCTGACATAAAGCTGTGTTGTGGTTTTATTTGTTTTTTATTTGTTTGTTAGTTTTTTACCAGGAGTAATACAAAGCATTCTCTCCACTCCCCCCGCAAAAAAAAACAAAACAAAACAAAACAAAACAACCACAACCTCTTGTTACTTCTTTTGATTTGTGAGGACTGAATGCATATACCACATAAGAAACTCACAGTGAAAACTTCCAGTGAAAATAAAATTTCCATCTACTAAACTATGTCCAACGTAAAAGACGGGTTCAGACAATCTTTCTCAAGCTGGGGAAAAATCCAAATTCAGGTAATGCTTCTATGCCTGCAAATTCTACTTACAGACCAGAAATCTGATCTATGAACTAAGTAGTTATATAACTTTATGAGATTACTTTTGAGGTAAGGTAACATAATACCAGAGTCTAGTTGGAGGTCAGTAACAAGTGGTGTTCCTCAGGGGTCAGTACTGGGTCCAGTCCTGTTCAATATATTCATCGATGATCTGGATGAAGGGATAGAGTGTACCATCAGCAAGTTTGCTGATGACACAAAACTGGGAGGAGTGGCTGATACGCCAGAAGGCTGTGCTGCTTTACAGCGTGACCTGGATAGGCTGGAGAGTGGGCAGAGAGGAACCTAATGAAATTCAACAAGGGTAAATGTAGGGTACTGCATCTGGGGAGGAATAACCCCATGCATCAGTACAGGTTGGGGGCTGACCTCCTGGAGAGCAGCTCTGTGGAAAGGGACCTGGGAGTCCTGGTGGACAACAGGACGACCATGAGCCAGCAATGTGCCCTGGCGGCCAAGAGGGCCAATGGCATCCTGGGGTGCATCAAAAGGAGTGTGGCCAGCAGGTCGAGGGAGGTCATCCTCCCCCTCTACTCTGCCCTGGTGAGGCCGCATCTGGAATACTGCGTCCAGTTCTGGGCTCCCCAGTTCAAGAAGGACAGGGATCTGCTGGAGAGGGTCCAGCAAAGGGCTACAAAGATGATTAGGGGATTGGAACATCTTTCATATGAGGAGAGGCTGAGGGATTTGGGTCTCTTTAGTCTGGAGAAAAGAAGATTGAGGGGGGATCTTGTTAATGCTTTCAAATACTTGAAGGGAGGATGCCAGGGGGATGGGAGCAGTCTTTTTTCAGTGGTGCCCATTGATAGGACGAGGGGTAATGGGCACAAGCTTGAACATAGGAAGTTCCATCTTAACATGAGGAGGAACTTCTTTACTTTGAGGGTGGTGGAGCACTGGAACAGGCTGCCCAGAGAGGTTGTGGAGTCTCCCACTTGGGAGACATTCAAAACCCGCCTGGACGCTGTCCTGTGCAACCTGTTGTAGGTGACCCTGCTCTGGTGGGGGGGTTGGACTAGATGATCTCCAGAGGTCCCTTCCAACCCTGACTATTCTGTGATTCTGTGATTCTGTGATTCTGTGTAATACCTAATGCTTTGCACTGGGACGCAAGAGCTATGACGATACACATAAATAAACAGACCCAGGGACGTCAGCACTATGCATGTGATCATCAGTTCTGCTTAAAAGCATGCCATGTTCCTCGGCTCAGTTTCTGCTATGCACTAAGAAGCACTGGTAATGCTTGAGCACTGTCCAGGAAACAGCATGGTCCGTGGTTCTTTCCCAAGGGGTCATATAGTCCAGCTGATAAGACAGCTTAGCTGTGAAGATGTGCTCTGTTCCATGCCATTCACACTTAGGGACAGGCAATGGACCTTGGACATTTTATTAACTAATATAGTTGCAACTAGATCTCTGACTTTGGTGTTATAGTTTGGCCTCTTAGGTGACTTTGCACAGAACAGTTCACTTGTTTAACCCTCTTTTGGTTCCCTGAGACTGGTAAGTAGTACTGGCACTGATTTTAATCACAGAGGAAATAAGTAGAGGTTGAATTAATTTTAACTTATTACTTATGAGACTAGGAAAATTTTTACTTCATAGCACGATACGCAAATTTGTCTTCTCTACTGACTTTCACTTTAAAATTGTATTTAAAATTGTATTTCAAAATTGCATCCTTTCCAGTTACTATTCTGTTTATTTTGATGGATGAGAGATGTCAGCTGTGGGGTTTGGTTTGAAATGGAGAAGAGGAGTATCTGATAAATAACAGTGAAGGCAGGAGATCAGCTTCTGCTTTCCATTATCCATTTTTGTATTTTTGAAGTTTTTGTTGTCAATGTTTCCATGACTAAAGAAAAACATTTCATAATAGTGAAAAAAAAATTGTGAAAATGCTTCCACTGTGATTTACATGTTAAAAGTTTTACAGCTTCATCTGCTGGTGGTATTTGTGAGAATAACCTTCCTCCAAAATAAATGGCAAAACACTTTGCTTCTGGAGTGAGATCATCTCCTTAAGATCTACGCAGCCACTGGGAATTCAAAGGAGTCACAGATGTAGCATTTAGGTGACGTAAAAGTTCCCTAATTAGAGAAACAAAAGTTAGATGCATGGACACAACAGCCTTCTCTTTCCTCTCTTCTGGAGAAGACATATAAAAGAAAATGCCTGATCTCTACTAACTCATGTGAATTTGTCCATGGAAAAAGTGCAAACCCATGCTAAGCCTCATCGGCTGACTGAGATACCAGACTACAGAGGGAAGACTAATATCTTCTTAATCAGTGCAAAGAATTGCACGAAAAACAATGTGCTATGTATAGCCTTTGCTGAAAAGGTTCATTAAACCTCATATACACAAAAGCTGATGTATTCTATACTCATCCTTTAAATAAATATAAGTAATTGCAATCTGTTTTTCTGACCGTCTGAATTTCATGCTATTAACTATTTATGCCAGAAGAATAATGTAGATGGGATGTAAGAATTTCTTAAACTGAAAACTCTGGAGCCCAGTTATATTTTTAACTGGCTTTTGCAATGGAAGGATGCTTCAGGATTATGCTCCATTGTGTATACGTTTGTGTCTCTTTCCAGCAACATTTTACCTAAAAGTCCAGCTGTCATTTGACAATTATAATATGAAATTGAAATGTCAACTGAATTTGACCGAGGACTAGAGATTTCAGAAACATTACATTTACAGTCAAAAGTGAGAAACAGAAAGGAGAAAAGCTATGTTGGGGATGGAGGAAAAGGGGGGAAGAATTCACGTTTTGAGGAAAGAGAAAAAAACTTTGTCTGATTTTATTTGGACTGCTGGAGTAGCAGATGACAACCAGAATTCTGCAACCTTGCAACTTTTACTATCTGAGCTTTAAACCTAAGTAATCATACTTGTAGAAATATAATGTCTTTGTACCTTGTTTTCACTCCCTCTTTTGGAGTGCACATGGTCTATTAATAAATTGTTAACTTACTTTAACTTTATAATTTGTATCAAGGCATATTTTAAGGGTCAAACTTAGCTTTAGAGTTTATAAACCTACTTCTATTTTTCACAGAGATGTCCTGTTATTTCTGAACTTTATTAGTTTTTCTATTCCAAGTAAATTTTGTAATATTTTAATGGAAAAACATACAGGACACTAACAATATGTATTTTCTTGGTTTTGTTTTGTTAATGCTCAGAAAAAAACCAAACCATTCATTTTTCATACCTTAAAATATTTAATCCTGGTAAGTGATTAATATTGCTACAAACAAAAGTTCCCTAGGAACAACTGTACATCTGGAAGCAATAGAAAAATAGAGGGCACATCTAACTCTGGTTGTAAGGAGATTTTTATACTCAACAGAAGTGGGGACCTCAAGAATCTCTATTCCATTTCCCCCCAAGACTTAAATGATTAAACCTATGTCAATTCTGGCCTATGTTTGCCCTACTTGTTTTTAAAGATGGTCAATAAGAGAGACTTTGTAATATCACCAGACAGACCATTTTGTTATTAATGACATGAGAATATTTTTACTAATGTATCACTTGATTTGTTTTTCTGCTGCATGACTTTTGGTACTTTTGACTGTGGAGGCAGGAAACTGATTTTTCCTTTCTCTTTGCAGTAGCCTCTGTCTGCACACACATACACAGGTATGCTCATACATAAATATATAGAACTGTATATAAATACACATATATGCTTCCCTCCTCCTTTTGTCCTTCACTTCCTAAGCCTTACTCTTGGCTTGAGGTAAACCAGGTAATTCAATATTTCTTTCAAAGTAGTTGTGATTTTTAGATTTATTATTGGTTTTGTTTGTCTCGTCTGGCCAACATTTTGCTTGAAATGAACGCCCAATACTCTATACAGTATTCCAGCTGGAGTCTTGCCAGCTCCAAAGAGGGAGGAAGAATGTTTTGTACTTTTACTTGCTCATCATATTCACATACAATGTCTGCAATTTTTGCAACAGACTGATACTTTCGGCATATTTTGAGGCTAGGATCCCCTATAGCTTCCTCTTTTTTTTTTTTTTTTTCCTGGTTGTTATCTAATGTTATCTTCTCAAGTTAGTTTTATTCTGCATTTCTGCAGCTGATTACCATTGCCCTGTTTGCTGTTTATTGCACTTGTCCATACAGTTCCTCACTAATTGCTCCTTATTTTTTCCTCTATTTATCATAAACATTTTGAATTCTAATCTTGCCCTCCATAGCACTCATGTTTGTGTCACCTGAAAACATAATGAAATATTAAGGAAATCATTGATCAGCATTAGGCTGAGAACAAAACCTGCACAACCTCACTCAATATGTCCTTCTGTTTTAAAGTGAATTCGTAGCTGCTTTTTGAGCACGGTAACCTAGAAATTTTGGTATAAATTTTGATTTAATTCCATACAGTGCATGTGCCCCTAGTTTGCTAATGAGAGTACAACATGGAAAGCATAAAATCAAAATGTCTACTGCTTCTCTTTTGCTATGGAGGAACTTCTGGCACCTCTTCAACATCTTCCAGTGCCCTGTGCCAGTGGTCCCACACACTTGCAGATTTCTCACTTGTCTTAGCGGTCTCTAATCTCTCCTTCCTCTATTGTAGGATGTGATCCTACCTCCCAGCTACTCAAATTAACTGTCCTAGAGCTGCCAGCTCATTGTTGAACTTTTCTCTTTAAGCACCTCAGACTACTGAGAGTCATGTCTTGACCACTGCCAGGATATGGAGTGGCTGGGGGCAGGAGTCTCGCAAAGGTCATGGAACAGCAATGAATTTTATGTGGCAAGGATGAAAATGTTGAATTCCTCATTCTTCACTTTAGGAAAAGACTGAAAGATCTTAAAAATGTGCATTTCTCAGACTAGATAACATGTTCATGTGTCCCAAAGGGTGTAAGCAAATTTTCAAGAATATGAGGATCCATTTAGAAATAATTTTAAATAGCAGTGGATGCAGTTATAGTTGCCTGAGTGTGCATGCATCCTGAAACAATTAATCAGAAATGTGAACTCCCCTGTTTCTGTTTAGCTGATTGGAATATCAACTTTGAAGCCCAGTGATGGCATGTTGTTGTTGGCATTTACTATTTAGTCGCTGTTCATGGAAAGAGGGCAAAAGATGGGATTTAAACCACTTTGGCTTGGAAACTAAGGATTAAAAGCGTGGAAAAGAGCACTGGAAATTATAAGACGGTAGAGAAAAAAAAAAGCAAAGAATAAAAACAGAAGCGGGCAGAGTAGGGTCAGAATTTTTCAGAGAGTAACAAATGTGACAATAAAACATTTGGACAATTAAATAAAAGCCTGTCTGGGAGTTCTATGCCAACTTTCTACTGACGTCAGTGGGTGTTGTGGCCCCTGCACTGCAGACAGTATATAGTCCTGAATTTATACCTCCTGCTACAAATAATCATATTTTGGTATTGCCAAATCCAATAAGCAAGTGAAACTTGTGAGCCAGTTAGGTAACAGAAAAAGTGAAACTGACTTTTAAGTTCAGACTTTTAAAAACAAATAGCCATTATCCTTACTTGCTGCTTTTAGAGCCTGTGAGGTCAGCCTGGGTCGTGTTCTCAGGCTTCGCTCTGCAGCCATGAGGATCTGAGTGTTTTTTATCTGAAGCTGAAATTCCCGCATGAATACTTGATTCCAGAAGAGGGAGCTTCAGCAGGCACAATCACAGTAAAGTCAATTTGCAATGAAATATTTAAATAGTTGCTCTCTTACACCTAGATTTGATACTTTTGGTCAAAATGGAGGTAGAATTTGATCTGATCAGAACATAGGTAACGCTCTGACTCTTTTCTGTCACCAAGCGCTATCATTAATAATAATTTTTTTTTTTTTAGATAAAAACAATGACAACTAAATATAGTCTTATATCTTCTTGAAAACAAATATATTTAAACTTAGGCATGTGTTTAGTAAATTAGACCTAAAACTGTAACTTCTTGCATTGTTCTTATAGCTTTCAGTGTGAGTGTCTTAAAAAAAAGAGCAAACTGGCTGCTTTCCATTCAGGCTAAGTGAGGAAAAAACACACTTTTGTTCATTGATAGCTTAAATAATGAATAAGGACTACAAGTTTAGATAGTTGCTGGGACATTTTATTAATTTGAGTTTCTCAGGAGGCCAGTATAAATGCACAGTTGTTAGGAACAAACTAACCTGCAGGTGTATTTATGTATTTTTATGTGCACAAGTGCGTTAAATATGAAAGAAAACAGAAAAGACCTTGAAGACAGAAGAGGGCAAAGATACACTTACAATTAAACCCTTGGTGAAACCCAGTAATAGGTTTTTGCGTGCAAAGTGCTGATTAAGAATACGAGAGTCAAGAAAACAAATACTGAATCACTTGTGCCAAGACCAAAACATTTTGAGTTCCTACATGTCCACCTGAGGGTAGAGATTGTCCTATAGGTTTCAGAGAAACAAGGCAACAGAAACATGCAGAGCTCTGCTTTTAGGTGCTTTGCACAAATCCCCTAACTTCCTTGGAAGGCTTGAAAAGCTGGCAATTGGTACCTTCAGAACTATCTCGCTCTCAAGCTACAACAGCAATGAATTGTGTTCTGGAGATGTCCCTCTCAGTTTGGATGTTGAAATCACTTAAATATTTACTACCTAAATAAAGAGAATTTTGAAAACTACATCCTAGAGTCATTTAGAAGACAAAAAGTCCAGACATTGATTTATCCCAAATTTTATCCTTCCTGGCCACCAGTTCATTACAGTTTGATAGCTAGTATTTTAGTTATCAAACATAGTTGAGCATTTTCAATGTTGACCAACAAGGCTTCCAGCTGTTTTGTTTTGGTTTTTTTTTTTTTTTTCCCCGCTAAGTAAAGCGAAAAGAATATAAAAACTGTCTACAAAGTATATTTAGAAGAAGGTCATAATATCAGACACACTGTGAGCTGGTTCAAAAATTTCAGTCTTTAAAAATTGTGATGAATGGTAATACCCAGAAAGTATTCACTTACAAACTCAGGCACTGATACAATTTATGATATATGCAATGGTTTAATTTACAACTCTTTCAAGCAATTCCATTTTTATAGGTGTTGAAAATTGGCAATAAGTCAAAGTGTAGCACTTTCCAAGGTATTACTTCAAATCACATCAGATCATTTTTGGATATATTATGAAAAATTAGAAAATTATTAACCAAGTAAAGTAGAATTAAACAAAGAAATCATGGCTTAAGGGACTGAAAAAGTCTTTTACAAACTACATAAGGCACAGTCACTTCTTCTGGAAAAGATAATTCTAGTCAAAGGCAAACATAAAAATTCTCTTTTTAGATCTCTTTCTATCCTCATTGTACCTACTGATTGTGTGTCCAACGTAAAGCCCATTAAAGTTTAAAGTTGGTGTTACTCATTCTCTTGGTTTGAATGGACTTTAGAGCACAATCTCCCTTCCACTTCCAATGTGTAACTACATCTGCATTTTATTTGCTGTTATGATATAAAATGTATCCTTAGCTTTCTGCTTCAGTTTCCAGATTCTTGATACTTTTTGCATAGTAAATTTAAGCTTCTGGGCAATAAAATTCTTTTTCTTAGTTATTTTTTTCAGGGACTGCTTAGATATATTCATTGTCCCTTAGGGTTCACAGTTTGCACATTCTATATTCACCTGCATATTAAAATGCCATTAATATTATCTATTTGCTCCAAGTGAAACCAAAAGCTTACGTTTGGCTTTCAGAAAAGCATCCATTCAAAAGCCTCAGAGAATGCAGAAGCTGTGACCTCCCCTGCTAGTTTGTTCTCCTAATGGAACGTAAGCATTGTTAAAACATACCAACCTTCCACATCTCTTACTGTAAGTCCGTAAAGTCACTAAACAGATACTCTACAGCTTTTAGAAAAAAAAAAAATAAAAATTTAAGAACAGAGGATCAGGAATTGAAGAAGTAATCCAACGATCAATCTAAGAAGAATGGCTCAGACTCGTGTCACAATCTCAGAGGTCTTCAGATTCTATGTAGTATATCCCCAGGTTTCATTCACTAACTCCCAGTGCTTAAAGCAATGTGCCCATACAAGGACTTTCGCAATGATCCCCTAGAAAATACATGAATTGTGATAGTGTAGTACCACCTTTTGAATGAGTAATAATTCTGAAAATCCATATTAAGCATTTTGTTTGTCTGAGCAAGTTCAGGGACGTACAGTTTCAAAGGCGAAAAAAGGATCACACTGATTTAAGTGGTTAAAATCCATCAAGTTCAGTGTGATTCAGTAACCAAACTTGCACATGAGTGTCTGTTGCTTTCCTAGTATTAATATTATCATGAAATATGTTTACATTTGTTGGCAATGTAAAACAAATATGCATATTTTTAGTAACTGTAATTCATTAATTTGGAGAATCATCTACAAAAATGGTGGAAACTATAAATGTCCATTTCCAATGCCACTGTATTTTCTGGTCACTGATGTATTCTATCAACTGCTACATGTCATCAATCTGAAAATAAAGTTAAAAAGAAAGGATGGCACTTTGAAGGAGGAAGGCAGTAGTATTTATTAGGCTTAGAATGTAAATTTGACTGCTCATTAAGTCAAAAAGTACAAAATTGTTCTATAACACAGATATCAGTAACATGTGACAGACATATATATATTTCTTAAATTCATACCCCAAAATCAGTAAGCATTGTAAGCATGAAATGTTCTTCCAAACACATTTTCCAAAATAAAAATGTTGATATTTTGAGCTCGTCTCACAGGTGTACATGTGAACACACACATACACACACTCTGTCTCCCTCCCCCCAGTGATTTTACTGTCATTTTTATTCCATAAAAGATTTTAGGTAACTTTTGTAGTAACTATTGATGAAAAACAAGGTAATAAAGAAAAGACCTGTTTTGACCCAAATATTATTTTTTTTTAAATTACTTTTTACAGGCTATTTTTTGCACAGTGTTGAAGTTAGATTAAGTATTTCAGAAACATACATGGAATACACCTTTTCCCAGAATCGATATTCCTGGAAACTTAATATAAATGACAAACTTCTTGCCCCTTTCTCACTTTGTCCACATTCTGGCTTGTCAAACACCCACAGCTTATAGTGGTAAGATTCTGTTCAGCACCTGAGCAATTAAACTGTAGGATCTTTGTACTCCATCAGCCCATGTGAGGTCAGAGATCTAGGAATGAACCTGTGTCCAGTTGGTTTGCCTCACTTTGGTCATATGAAATTACAAGAGAGAAACAAGATTTTTAATGTAGACAATTGTCCCATCTGTACTAGTGAGAATAATAAGCTTTGGCCTGCACTAAGGGATAACCTGTACTCAAAGGCAATGTAGATTAAGCATGCATCCAAAAAGCATGGAGATGATGCCAGTTTTGTCCAAGGAAAAGGAAAGTTCCCTCCCTCAAATACAGGGGGACCCAAGGAAACAGTGAAAAAAGGGAGGCCTGGATGATTTGAGGTTTATGATGGTGTCCAACAG
>VZSZ01001844.1:66606-167692 GCA_013398815.1 Ibidorhyncha struthersii
ACTGTATAAAAATCACCTTAATATCCTGAAAAGCACAGAAGTCCTGTATCATGAGTGTTTAGACAAGGAGTCTATAACAGGTCTTAAAAACTCTGCTGAATGCCTACAGAGGAACTCAGTATTACAAGTTAGCTAATGAACACCTCCCAGTATTTCATATGTAGTCCTTTGTACTAAGTCTACTCAAGATAATTTAGATAACCCTTATTCAAAGCTTCTTGGACAACCTGTTTTACAGAAAATATGTTGAAATATAAGCAACAGAAAATTTTGAAAATATGACATTGTTTTCCTTTCCACCATATCCTGTCTCTCAAAACCTTGCATCAATTGCCTTAAACTGAACAAAAATATCTCTGCTGCCTGAAAAGTGCTCATAAAGCCTTTGAAATGGAAATTATGTTTTCTGGAAGGACAGTTTAGGTTAAAAGGCACAAAACTGGGTAATAAATAACAGAAAGCAGAAGGCTGGATAAAGGTGGAACACCAAGGGTGTTAGACTTATGTGAAGACAGTGGAAAGTGGAATTAAAAGCCCGTCATGTGAAAATGTCAGTCTTTTACAGGTACTTTACATTTTAATTTGCCTAAACAGTTAAAAGTCCTCCAGAGAAATACTTCACTTTCGGTAGTTTAGAAACATTTAGGTACAGTCAATATACACTTTAATATTTCTGGAGCAGAATATTTTTGATCTTTTTCTCGTGAAAACTTTTTTTAAGCTTATATGATATAAAAAAAAAATTGCAACTAAAGGCTGGTTTTATGGAAGTGAAACTTTCAGTGAATCTGAAACTAATTCAAATAATATTATAGAAGTGTGTAAAATATTAATTGGTAATGCAGATTTACTAGCTGAACAAAATACAGCAATTTTCTCATAATATTATTTTGCACTATAAAATTTGTCCCTATCAGACACTTTACATGTAAACATTCACAAACAGTTGGAGGTACTATTTCTTTGATTCACGCTTCTTAAATTTCATAAGGACAGTGTGTGGTGCATGTTTGATAACTGTGCAATAGGAAGGCAGGAAGGTAGGAAGGAAAGAGGGAAGGGAGGAAAAAGGGAGAGGAGAGGAGAGGAGAGGAGAGGAGAGGGAAAATCATCTTAGTTCTGCTGGATGGCAGGAAATTCTCTTGGACACCCTTGCCTTGTTATTGCTGAGCTGCACTAGAGGTACAACAGTTACAGCAATATTACTCAATCCCACAAGAACCAAGTGGATCAGTTTACTGTTTCCACAGCTGCAGGGTGTTAAATGCTGACTGCACCCAATTCTGTGATCATCGCACTGTGTTTAGCCATACACCAAGTCAAGTGTTAGATCTACTACTGGCAAAGGACCTCTTTTCCTCTAGGCTGTTGGACGCTGATGAGTACCCATCTTCTTGCTTTCCTATCTGCCCATCAACCATAAGTGCCCCTGATTGACCATTACTAACCTCTTTTAGACTTCTCTCTCAAATAGCTTAAACACAGTCACGCACGCGTGAAAGGTAATTTCCTGTTTGGAAACCTTGCTAAGCTTTCTTTTTTTTTTGTTGGTTTGTTTTTGTTGTTTTGTTTTGTTTCTCCCTAAAGCTTCTTTCCTCTGAAACCTTCCATATTTGATCAGCAGTGAGGGTAAAAGAAAACACGTAGAAAGAAACGCTTTGCTCTAAATAGGCATTAATTAATAACGGAGCAAGGAATTTATACACATTCTTAACCATTCTGACTGAGAAATTGCTGAAGAATTATGCTGAGTTTTAAGTGTCTTTTTCCTTTATTATAAACTGCTAGAAGGGCCAAAAGCAATCCTTTCAGTTATTAGCAACAATTCGGGTTGTTCATTTGATACCCAATTACTTTGGCACTCAGGAAACTCTATTCATTCTGGGCAGTCCAGTGTGAAAAGCTGACAAGGAATGTAAAGAAAAGTTAGGATAGTCGTTATCCAGCTGTGTTCCAGGCTTTGTAACACCATGTGAAAATACCTGCAGCACTGGGATCGGGGCTGAATATCCCCAGCTTGCTTTCTTTCTGTGTTCTTGAATATATTGATAATGGAGCATACAGTCGATTGTATGCAGCTCACTTTTTTTCAGTTAAATGTTTGCCTTACACGATTTCACCAATTCCCATGATCCTTCCCTTAAAGAATTTCTGGGAAACAGCATGGAGGATAGTGGAGTACTTACATGGCTTGCTGCTAGCGTGCTACCAGACTAGTGGAACTATGGAGTAAATTGCCCGTATTGAAATATTTACACAAAACTCACTTGGTATATGATTTCATTTACTCTTTAAAAACTTGAGGCTGTGGTCAGATCACATTTGTCTTCTACTTAATTTTCTATTTTGTAATCAACAATGTGTTTTAATGTGTAAAAATAAAAAGGCAATCCTTAGAACAAAAACAGAGCAAGAGTTACCCACAAAAGGAACTCCTGTGACTCTTTTAACTGTTCTCATTCATGTTTTATGGTCCTCATGGAAGGTATTTGTCTAAATGAAGAAATACGTTCTAGTACGAGAAAGGAATCGAAATGAGGGACATCTGTATTTGCCAGTTTGGGGAATCTACATAAAGTTCATAAGTTCTTGGGGGAGTGTTCATATCACAAAATCATCAGTGCATATAGAAGCTGCTGCAACTGTCAGTATTGTGGCACCTGTATCACAGATCAAGGATGATAAGGAGCAGTTAATTATAGCCATCATCCGACTGCAGAAACAATATTCGCACTAGGAAAGATGACCATTTTGAACAAATTTGTTGGCAGAAAATAAATTTTCATGGGGAAAGATGGGCATAGGAGAATGTAGCTACGTGAAACAATGGCAAGTTTTTGTCAGAAGTGAAGATGATAGGACCATACTGTGCTATCAAAAGAACAGTCTGACTGCAAGATAAGCCAAGATAAAACACATCTGTCCTGTACAGCTGCATAACAGCTTTAATGACACATAATGCTGTGAAGAGGAGTCAACATCTGGAGAAGTAGAAGTAAGAAGTTATGGATACCTTACTCTTTAACCGAGCAGCCCAGAACTTTGAGGAAAGAATCAGGGAAATTTGTGTGGAAATTAGTATTTTACCTATGCTTTTTTTTTTACCTATGTGTGTATGAGGAATTTTGGCTGTCGCATGCCCTTGGGTATTCAGATGGAATAGTCATAAAGGTGCAGTTCTGGGAATGGTTTGTTTAGCTTATTTGGAGGCCTGGGTAAAGGACAATATGCTTTGCTGGGCCGTTGTGTCTCGGGTGGTAAGATCACAACTCCATTTCTACAGAAGGCTCAGAGACAAGCTGTTCACAGAATGGGTGTCATAAAGAACAGGAGGAGAACCTGCACACTACTGCACACACAAAGGGAAACACAGGAACACCTGAGACCCAGTAAAGGGGGAGCCATACATAAAACTGTGATGAACTACAGGTTTTGTCCTGGCTGTGTGTAGAAGAGTGTATCTTACTACTAGTTCTCTAGAAAAAAAAAAAAGGCATAGAATTTGGATTGGGAGACATAGACAAGCAAAAATTTTGATGGTGCTTGAGGGGGCTGGTGTGATAAGATATGGCGCCAGACACAGATATTTCAGTGACACAGAAACTTTAGAAAAATTCTCTTTTTAATGCACAGAATGTGTACCAGAGGCTTTTTGGGGGTGCTTTCCTCTGCATCTCTGGATACTGCATAGAAAACTCTATGGACTGGTGTCCTACATAACAAATTTTATGTTCCAGTATCCCCAGCTTTGTCAATCAGGACTCAGTGCCAGGAAGCCATCCCCACCACTCAGTTTTGATCGCTTACAGAGCTGGACAGCTGAATTGCCCCCAGCAGCCCTTTGGCTCCTGGCAGGTATCACTTTTCCATGCAATGCTTGGGCACAGCATGGGAGTTAGGACAGCCCACTAACTACTCCCAGTAGTGCTTTTGGAATCAGCTATAGTATTTGGGAGGGCAGGAGAATTTAACAGTATGGATACAGGGCATTTAATGTCAGCTAACATCACTGCTAAAGAGTGTTCCTGTCCATGACTAACTTACATGTATAAGCACAGCAACCAAGGACCTTTCTGCTGTTATAAAGAGACCTCATGTCAGGTAATTTCTTCTAGAAATGAACTTTACATTTCCGCCATCTGAAAACTAACTGTTTGTTTGACCCCTCCACTGCCTCAAAAAGCTGTTGTAGGATCCAGATGGATTCCAACAAGCAGGGCTCACCTCTCACTTCCAGCTTACTTCACGTTGTTCGTTACTTTATACCAGTGTTTTTTTGACAAAAGTTATTTTCCATGTAATTGGCACTTTTCCCTCCATTGTCTTGATCTCTTTACACATCTGGCATATGTATGCAGCAGTAATACCTGCACTGTGACTATGGATGCAGATAAATACTTAAGATGTTAGCACACAGCTGCTCTGGAAATTTGGCCTCTGTAACTGCCAGGTCTCAATGATACAAAAAATCTAATATTGTCATGGTTTGTAAAAATAAACTCACTTGTTCTCTTATAGATTCGGATCATATTCTTACTCTGTGTTAATATATGCACTTTTAAAAAGTGAAATCCTGATTTATGTACTTTTTGAAACTTCTGAAAGTTCACGACTGATATCCATCTGCTGCACATAGGAAAATAAAACTCACTGAACATTATTATCAACATCTATTTTATTTCAGAGAAAAATAAATAGAACATGGACAATAGCTTTGCCTTTGTGAAAATAAATTTATAAATTAAATCACACTTTTAGCTCACTGATAAATTCTGAAAAAGCCTAATTCTACAACTTTTTTCTTTAATGCTATTTTAAAGGTATAAGAGATCAACATACTGGGGCTCAATAGACATTATTTTGAAAATCATGCACAATTTTTAATTAATTAGATCCTTTATTGGGATTACTATAACATATTGCATAGAATTTTTGTACAATATGCATGCACATGGCCTACATATACAGCTCTTGACATTTTAATAGAAAAGTTTTTTTGATATGGTATTATTTAAACAGCTACAGTACAGAAAGTTTCATAGTCCAGTTCTGTAGAAATATTTCACAGAGATTGATTGTGTAAGTACTGTATGTGTATAAGTGCATTAAAACTATTTATGAATAGAAGTTTTAACTAGAATGTGTTTCTTGGTATGATATCAATGTAACCGAGAGCAGATTTTATCCCATTAATAAACAGAAATTGATAAAAGCATGACAACATTTCATTTTAAAATCTGAGTTCCATGTACTTCTATCTTGTAATTACCGCAGAAGATTAGGAATACTATGCATGAGCTACCTTTGCATACTCTATTGTACATAATTTCTACTGTTACATTCTCTCTAAATTCACTTCTTTTTTTTTTTTTTTTAATAATAAAAATCCCCAACAAAAGACCATCAACCAATGAAACAAAGCCTAATTGACTGCTGCGGGATTTTTCAAATTAGCTTTGTCTAGCAACTTCCGCTTCAGCTGTCTTTTTGCAGCTCTCCCAAGAGAGAAAGAAAATAAGACTGGCCTTTGCCACACTTTTAAAATTGTTATTCTCTAGGGAGGGATGATCAGAACAGAGCTGATCAAAACAGCCCTTCTGGTTTCTCTCAGAATGTAACTGCAGTGATGCTTATTTTAAAAATGGGCTTCTCATCCATTCCCTCTCACAAAATTTAGAGTATCTGAGCCCTGTAATGAAATGCATTTTACATACACCATATAAACAATTCCTGGAGCAGAGAGAGATCTCAGCACTTCTAGTCCCAATTAACCTGCGGGTTTCCTCTTGTGGTATGACTCTGGCCTATTAAATCTTGTGTTTCTTGCTGCAAAGTGGCACAAGTTCAGTGGGAGACATGGAAAGTGTCTTTCTCTTCCAGAAAATTGTATCCCAGCAGCTAGAGAAAGCTTCTGGGAGGTGGATGCAGTAGGTTTGAATTCTCTCCTGCTGAAGCAAGAAGTGAATCCAGTTCATTCTCCAAGCCCTTAAAGAGAAAGGGTTTGTAGCACAACCACCTTCTTCGGTGATCTTTCAGAAAAATGTGGATTTTTAAAAGCCTTTATCTTGCTAAAGTCTCTGAAGATGACTTTCATAGAGAAATCCCCCATTTCCGTATTCCAGTGGGATGGAGGCAGAAGAGATGGGTGGTATTGTACATGCCTACAGTGTGGAATTTCAGGGATTTAACAACTTTAATGTAAAGCATGGACATATAACAAATTCAGATTCTACCAGTTACATGAATGTTTAGGAAGAAGGGGATGAGGGGAACAGGAAAACAATTGTGAAAGGAGCTTGAATTTAGATAACCTGAAATCCACTTGTGCCCTGTTATTAAATGTCTATGAGCCTTTTATTTACTGTAGTGGATTCATGTCAGAGCACAGGCAGAGACACTGAAAAAATGATCGTCCATATTGTTAAAATGCTAGTACGCTCTCTGGCACGTATCACTCTCTTCCAACTAGTGTGCTTGAAAACAATTCTCAGGCATGCATTGGAAATTAACACAGAGTAGGAATCATTCCCAATAGGCAGTTTGAATGTTGTTAGCTTGTTTTTGATGGCAAGAGAGCTTAATAGTAAGGATGTGCCAGTTGGCTTCAGTGTCAAAGAAAGCCCAAGGCTCCGTTTAGTTTGCTAACGTAGATATAGTCGGACTGGTTCTAACATCTAAATCTAAACCTAAACCTTATTTTATTCTGCAGATTAGGTGGAGGCTGTTTTGGGATGCTGCCCCTTGTGATTCAGAATTGATCTTGCAAACACCTATTCATATAAATTATTGTAACTGAAACAGTTCCACTGATGTTAACAAGCTGCTTGTAAAGTCAGGACAAACATTTGTGAGTGAAGTTTTGCAGAATCAGCACATGGTGGGACAGGTGCAAAATAGAAACTTAGAATCTGATTCCTGTGCGGTAGTGCATTACGCTTCCAGGGAAACTGAAATCCTAAACACCAAAGCAATCTGTCTCACCTTTGGTTTGTTTATCCATGCATCACTTGATTCTGTAGCCTTTCTCCAAATCAGTAGTCATAGAACTTTATTCATATCCCCTTATATAAGCAGACGATGAAAAACTAGTCCTCTAAAAATGCTGCCTTTGTAAGAATAAGTGAATTATTCCTCATTGTGCAGTAGTTACATGATCAATATGGTTTCTTCTTTTCATCCTTTCATCCTCAGTAACTTTCTCACATTATTGTCTATTTCTTTATCAAGGAGTTTCTTCCTCGAAGAAACAGGAACATTATAGAATCATAGAATTATCTAGGTTGGAAGGGACCTTTAAGATCATCAAGTCTAACCATCAACCTAACACTGCCAAAACCACTACTACACCATGTCCCTAAGCACCACATCTACACATCTTTTAAATAGTTCCAGGGCTGGTGACTCCACCACTTCCCTGGGCAGCCTGTTCCAATGCTTAACAACCTTTTCTGTGAATAGATCTTTCTGAATATCCAATCTTTCTGAATATCCAATCTAAACCTCCCCTGGTGTAACTTGAGGATATTTTCTCTTGTCCTATCTCTTATTACTTGGGAGAAGAGACCGACCCCCACCTCGCTACACCCTCATTTCAGGTAGTTGTAGAGAGCGATAAGGTCTCCCTTCAGCCTCCTTTTCTCCAGACTAAACAACCCCAGTTCCCTCAGCCACTCCTCATAAGAGTTGTTCTCCAGACCCCTCACCAGTTTCTGTACTTATGTGCTATCTGTACTTGTCTTAAATACGAAAAGCTAAAAACCAAAGTGTTATTAATTATTTAGAAAATAAAATTACTGGCTGTTATTATTATCCTAAATACCAGTTTGATTATTATGTTAATGTCAAAAAGCCCCAGTAAGGAAATGGAAGATCAAGTTCCACATGTAGTTTGAGCTGCACAAATATAAAGGAAAAATATAGACTCTTGTCCTGTTTTGCCTCAAACCAGGACAACTCTGAACCTCAGTTTGGAAAGAAAGAAGCAATAATGGCCAAGTTTAAGAATCAAAGGGCCAAGAAATAAAATCAATTGGACAGTTCCCTCTCTTCTGCCACCCATACCCAGTGACATCTACCCCAAGTCTTCATGCATCTTACACTTTCCACACACTCCATCACCTCTACCCCTTACATAGCAGTATGAGCTGGTTTTCATGTCTTACCTTCTCACCTTCTTTTGTTATTTCTGGAACAATCCTAAGAAAGACTGCAGCCATCTTCACACTTCATTTTCTACAACTACCTCTCACAGACTCCTGATGATACCTCTGCCATCCATGTCCTGTGTTCCCTTCTCAGCAGACTAAAGTATAGGAGACTTCATTTCTTCCATTTGTGGAAATATTGAATCATAGAAGTCCCACTTGAAGTGGGACTATATCACCACCGGGTCAGTTGGCTTTATTTTGCCAAGTCTTGGAAAGATCCAAGGACAGAAAGTTCACCTTTATACCTTGTTGGGTAACATGTCACAGTGCTGTACTACCTTTCTGGAGAATTTTTTCTCCTCTTTAATCTGAATGTCCCTAGCCACAGTTTGTGGCCTTGTTATGTCTTCTGCCAATGCTACAAAGCCTTCAGCTCTGTCATCTTCGTAACTGACTTTCAAGCTGTTGTAGGCTGCTATTACCTTGCCCCTAGTCTGCCTCTTCACCAGACTAATGAAGCATAGGTCTTTCAGCCCACCCTTAGAGGTGAACCTTGGCAGCCTCTGCTGGACCCCCATATCTCTTATGGACTGGGAGACACCAAACTGATGTTTTCAACTCCTCCATCTTCTCCTTTTGCTCCCTTTCTCCTCCTTTACATCTGCTTATTTTTTATCCTTTGTTACTCATTTTTACAGTGGACCTCATGAGATTTTCTCACTTCTTTGTCTCCTTTCCTTTGCACATTATTCCTAATGCTGTTCCCTTCACTCTCATTAATAACAATTCAGATTTCTTGTTCGTGATATTTGTAATTCTACAGTTCTCTGACATCTACTCTGCTTGCAAGTTTAGTTTTGCCCTTCATTTGCAGAAAAGGATGTCAGCTTGGTGTGCATTTGGGACACATGTAATTCTTTTGTTGCTGATATCTTCTTGTATGACCATCATCTGGTTTTCACTGCCAGGATCTGTTGCAGTGCTCTGGACCTGGACTTTTTAGTGCCTTTCAGTTGATGAGTGGTTTGTTCTTGTTTGTTGTAAAGGTTGATGAATTCTTCTCCTCTCAGGATCCCTTGCCTCAGCAAAGTTGTTCCATCTGTCACTTCCATCCGTATCAGCTCTTTGCCTTTCCTTCCCACTCTTCAGTGTAATGCATGGCATAACTGTCTGATTTGTTTGCTCATAGAATCTGTGTAGCATATTGGGTTTTGTTCAAAGCCTGTGACTGGGAAAAAAGGTCTACTGTTTTCTTTGCCCTGGATACTACACTCTGGGTCAGGTGAAACTGAATCCAGTGGGGAGGGAGGTGATTCATTCCTAGAGAAGAGGCCTCTGCTCAGCTCAGGGAGGTTCTAGAGTGTAACGTGAAACAAACAAACAAACAAAGTTATTAAAAACTTAGCAAATAGAGAAAATGCTGCATGAGAAAGGACCAACTGACTTCTAAGATATCCAAAGGAAATAAAGCGCACAAACAAAAACCTTAACCATACAAACTTCTTTTGGATATTCACAGCCCATTAGATGGTTTTGGTGTATTCACTTGTGAGGAATATGCAGCCAGTTGGACTCAAAATTCTGGATGACCCAGCATCCTGCCCAAATGCCTTACTGAACTGCTCACCATGAAAGAACATCAGCATCCAGTTCCTCCACTGATACTCTCAGAATGAAAGTTGCTGAAGGAAATTCTTGGAGGAGGCTTACTTCCTTACAAATTTGTTACATTCTTCAGTCAGTACTAACATTTTTCTTGCTAAAATAAATCAACTTCTCCAAACTAATTGATTTCCATATGTAAAATCATAGCTTCTATTTTCTTCAACTGATTCATCACAACCTCCTTCTGCCCCAGTTTTTGTCTCCTCAGAGGACCTTGCCAATTTCTTTTGAGAGAAAGGAGATAAAATGTGTCTGGTCTTTCTCTGATTTTTTTTCCCCTTCTCACCCTTTCATATTTCTTCAATGTTGAGGAAGAAGAAGTCTTTCATTCTGTTCTTCTCTAACTCCATGAAGCAGTCTAGAGAGTCTCATCCTGTCTCCTTACCTGACATTGTGACCCTTATGACATCTTTAACCTCTGATTTTTGTCTCACATTACATGTTCTATATTTTTCCAATCTTAGGGGAAAAAAAAAGTACAAACCAGAAACAAAAGCACTCAAATGCACCCTTGCATTTGCCTCACTCTTCTTTTCCATTTCCCTTGGGTTTTTTTAGTGCCAAGTCAATTTAATTTCTCATTTCCATCAAAAATCTGTTCAGGTGTGGCTGCTGTGCACTGCAGTCTATAAAAACCCTATTACCTTTTTCATTTCTGATGGCAAATACTAGAACCTATCTCATTCCCTGCTCTGGTTGCCGTCAGCAGTCATCCATCTTCAACATTGCCATGTGTTTTTTTCTTTAAACAATGTCCTCTTTTGCTATGGTGACTCTGTCCTCTTCTAAGTCTCTGTTGCTGTGTCCTGTAGAGACTCCTCTTCATGCCTTCTTCTCCTCTCTGTGGATGCTCCATGTACTTCTTCCCATGTCCTTTCCTCTTCTAAACACGGGTAATCTTGTCCATCCTTATTCAACCACAATTCACCAATCATCTGCCACTTCACAGTAGAGCAATCTTTTTCTGTCTAAAACAAGATTTTGAATTGTTTCTCCAATATTTCCTCATGAATATCTAGTCACCTCATCTAGCACAACACAGCTAAGGAAGATTAAAAGAGCTTTGCTCTTACTTGCTAAATCTCCATGCAAGGGGAAGTGCCTATATCTGTCATTCAACACACCTAACTCAGATATCCTCTCTAGGTCCTCAGGGGTAAGTTACATTTAAATAATGTGTGTTCCTTTTCTAAAATACGTTTAAGATGCAGCTTTTTCCTTTATCCCTGCTCCCCATATTATAATTCTCTTGGATGGTATTTGTCTGATTTCAAGCACCTATACGCAGTATAGACATCTGCATCTGTGTTCTTTTTTTGGATTCCTTCTTAGTCAGTGTAGAAAAATAGTTACTTATAGAGTTGAATTTTTACTAAAATAGACATCCAATCAAACAATTTTTTAAATTTTTTTCCCCCCAAAGTTCCTATATCACTTGAAGGACTAGCTCATACGTAAATATTCATGCTGCAGATGTCTAAAATTAGTTGAAATCAATCTTGTCCTCTTTTCCCTTTCTCTCTTTAGCATTGCAATTTCTTTCCTTTTGATCCTACTAAAGGCAAACTATCTCCATTTAGAGTCCACTTCAAACTACTGATCCAGGTTCATTTTCCCAGGCTGTAACTCAAACTATATAATTTATACTTATACATCCCTTCACTAGCTATACCTTCCATCTGAAATCAAGTTTATGCTACTTATCTTGCTCACAGCATTTCACCTCTCATTTACTGTTCAGACTGACAGCCACATATGGTTACCCATGGCTGTAACTCCATATTGTTCACTTAAGACATTTTCAAGCAAACATGTGTAGTTCCTTCCAGGCTATCTTGCTTATTTAAGGCAATATTCCCATAAACATCTGCAATGTTGTAGAAATTAGGTTTTTAGGAAACCCCACCAGTTCACTTTTTTCCTGTGATGCTTACAAGAAGCTTGTCAAGTGCTTGGCTTCTGGCACACAGAGGGCCCTGATCTGGATGTTCAAACACAATTCTCTTTCTTTTCTTGCTCAGTTTGTCTCACTCTGCCATAAAAATTAATATCTTTAAGCAAGGACTGTTTTCAATCAGTGTTCACACGGTACTTAGCACAAAGACATCTCAGACTATGACTAGATCTTCTAAATGTTAGGAAAAGTTCAAGAAATAATAATAAAAATATGATGTTTGGTGCTTTAATTATATCTAAATCTCAAACGAACACAATCTCCTTTTTCTTTGGTACTTTGAAAATTCACTATGAATATTATTTTTATGGTGCTTCAGTGGGAGAAAAGACTTTTATTGTTCAGTAATTATAGCCATATATGTTACTTAATTCTTGTAGGGTAAGAAGGACAAGCCTGCATTTTAGACTGAATTTTGCACCTGTCTGTATTGGGAATGGCAAGCTATTTACAGTAATTCAGGAGCATTCCTACCAGATAGCTCAGGATTGACAGGACTGTATTATGTGTTATTTTTTAGGTCACAAGGAGACAAAGAAAAAAGCACCAAAAGAATTATTTTCCCCAGTCCCCTCTAGTGTTCCCAGTTCTTATACTTTGACTGTCATATGTTTGCTTTGTTTATGGAAGGTTTTAATTTTTATAAAGGTAGATAGCAGTATTGCTTTGGATTTGTTTCATATTTGCATAGGCTCTGCACTGAATTAATTCAGTATCGTTAAAGCTGATTTTTTTTTTTTAATCAGATGAGTGTTACTGTGTAGTATCAGATTAACTGAGGAAAATATTACACTGCTGTTGATATTTATAGTGCATTTAATATTTTTAAGGATTTACTTTGTTTTGTTCTTTAATCTATATCATGAGTAATTCCATTCCTAATAAATACTACTTAATAAAAAGGTATGCATGTAGTGTTATTGCCTTTATCATCAATAGTCAGGAGGATATTTATCTTAGCCTAGTTATTTTCCTTTTCACTTTATTTATATAATCTCCAGGCATATACATAAACAAATAAACTTTCCTGTCAAGTTTATATAACCTAGGATGCAGAAAACTGTCACTTTATTTCATTAAGTTCAGATCCATCTCATAGAGCTGAGACATGAATTTGCAGTGACTGAGTGCAGTCAGAGAGCAGAAAGAACATCATACACTAGCCTAGAGAGCCAGTGAATGTTTTTAATATGTATTTATTTCCATAAATGTAAGTGCTGAGTAGCTGATTTCATTAATTATGGCATATTACACTTAGGATCTCTATTTGCCTATTTTCTGAAAGCTGAAATATTAGTTTTTTAATTGCCATTTTAGGCAATTTTTTGTGGAGTGACAGATACAGATTTTCATTAGGATCACAGTAAGCTGTTGCTTAAGATCTGAACTCTAGAGAACAAGCCCCACTAGAACTACACAAAAAATATGTTAAATTGCTATCAGGATTGTGAAGGCATGAACTCCACAAGAAAAATTATATAATAGAGATATCCAAGGTTATGACCCCTTGAGGTATAGTTCTTTGAGAAAATAAAAAAAAAAGGAAAAAAAAAAAAAATCCAAAGTTGACAAATAACTAGATTACATGGGAAAAAAGATCAGGAAATATTTTGTCTTGCTTTGATCTGATTGCATGTTTATAGAAAAATAAAATCATTTTAGTAGGATGAAAAAAATAAAAAAAATCACCTGAAATACTAGTGAGATTATGCTATGCTCTACTTTCTAAACTTGTAAAAACCTGTTTTTCTCTCAATGATATGACTTTTTATTCCTGGCCATGTTCATACATTCTCATTAGTCTCATGATGCAAGTTCATAATTCTGTCTCAAGGGAGACCTCCACTCATGTTTTCTCTGCCCTCTGTTTTCAAATGGGGAAATGAGCATAATTGATAGCTGTGCTTAGTTGCCTTTGAAGCTCTTGAGTACAGAACCTAGTGGAAAAAAAAGACCAAAAAAAAAGTGGTTTTGTACATTTATGGGGGAAAGGAGACTACAGAAGGACAAAGGAGGAAGGAAAGCCGGAGGATGAAGGAAAAATGGAAGAAAATCATGAGGGAACTGCAGCTGAAGATAAAATGCAATATAGTATCAGATTGCAAGAACAGACGGACAGAAGTATGAGTGAATTCCAAAAGTCGCTTCCTCTAGAGATCTTGTGTCACAGATGCCACTGCTGCTGAAGTATAGGATTTAAGCATCCATCAAAAGCCTGCTGTTGTCCTGGTGGGAAAATAAATAGTTCGACATATTGCTCGTCTAAACCAAAGTTACCCTGCAAAGGTTTAGAAGGTTGGGAAAATTGGGACCCACAAAGGCTTCTCTCCATTCTCTCACTCACCCAGTTCTCTGCCTCCTTTTTGTCTCTCTGTCTCTCTCTTTATACCTATAAATGTAGAAAATATGCATAATTATAAACAATATATGTACACTACATATAGTGTGTGTGTATGTATGTATGAATAGGTATAGGTAGGTATAAGAGGGGGTGTGTAGGTGTGTATATATATACATGTATGTATGTATGTATAAAATCCATGCTTATTCTTCTTAAGCCTGACTGAAATCAAGAAAAATCTTATTTAGGAGCCGGCTGAGTTTCAAAGTGAGATTGTATGCAACATGCAATTGTATGGATGTGTGCACTCATAAATACATTGTACGTTCACAGTTTTACTATTCAAATGCAAAGTATAGATCAATGTTATAATTTACTGAAGACGTCTATGAGAATTGGAAACATTTCCAGAAGGAAAAAAAATAAATCAAGTAACCTTGAAAAGTTTGGAATTCAGGTTGGATCTGTACCAAGTGTAATTAACCAGTACAGCTATTCAGCGTCTTTTTTTTTAAATGGGCTTGAATGGGAAATCATGTTTTTTCTTCTTTTCTTTTTCTAGTGGGAAACAAAAAGATTAGACAGGCTTTGGACAGAATTGCTTGAAAACACAACAGATCTAAAGTTCTTTCATCTTCATCCCAGGAAATCTCTAGCCTGGACACGACTGAGAAGTGTAAGAGTCTTCCTGCTTGTAAAATAGTCCTTGTAAATTAATCTGCTGAGCATGGCATGAAAAAACAAGAGCCAAGCCCAGTTCTCACTTTAACATTAATACTGGTGGATTCTGTTGAAATAAATAAGGACCATTAGATGTAAGGCCAAGCCTTATGTCTGTGTTGACTGGCACTTGGAAGAGCTGATTCTAAACGGGATACAGCTCATACAGAAAATTCTTTCTTTCTTATAGCGTTTAGTTGTGTAGTCAAAGTCATGAATTTTCTTAACTGTTTCTGGATTTGTATAGCTGCTGAAACAGTAGATATTCACCTCATTCTTCTTCTCTTCTTTTTTTATAACACCATAAAATTGTTATATGAGTTATTAATGAGGATCTAGACTTTTGACCTTTGATACTTGGCTGAGGACAAATTTATCAAAGTGGAGCTGTGGTAGAGCCAGTTGGAGTCTGTTGAGGTGTAAGAATCTATATTCAGTGTCATTAAGTAAAGGTAATAAAAAGTACTGCTGTTTGCGACTGTTCTTAAAACGTGTTAAAAAATTGTCAGTGCTGGCCTGACAGAAGCTGATCATTGGTGGAGCTGCTGTCATTGCCCCAGTCTAGTTCAAAGAAGGTGCTGTAACATAACACAGAAAGGCACAGAGGAGAGACTGCTTCACTCATTGTAATATTTTTTTCAGTTTTCTCACAAAAACTGTGAGGGGTACTTAGCCTAGACCCATAATTTTCTGCAGACCCATAAGCTAAGTTCTATTTTATGAGAAATGCTGACAAGAACCTCATGAAGTTCAACAAGGGGAAGTGCAAAGTCCGGCCACTGGGGAGGAATAACCCCATGCAGCACTACGTGCTGGGGGCCAACTGGCTGCAAAACGACTTTGCAGAAAAGGACCTGGGGTCCAGGTGGTGAGCAAGTTGAACATGAGCTGTAACAATGTGTCACCACAGCCAAACGCATCAATGGGATCCTGGGATGCATGACAACAGCATCCTGGAATGCATGAGAAGGAGAAGATCAAGAGAGGTGATCCTTCCCCACTAATTTGGTGCTGGTGGGACCTAGCTGGAGTGCAGGGTTCAGTTCTGGGCTCCACAGAACAAGACACGCAGGCATACTGGAGTGAGTCCTGCAAAGGACCACAAGGATGGTTATGAGGAGACATACAAGGAGAGGCTGAGAGATCTGGGACTGTTTGTCCTGGAGAAGAAGAGGCTCAGGGGGATCTTAGCAATGTGTATAAATACCTGACTGGGGGGAAGTAAAGATGGACGCAGTCCTGGGTAACCTGCTCTGGCTTATCCTGCTCTGAGAAGGGCGTTTGGACTAGACAATCTCCAAACGTCCCTCACCATCTCAACTGTTCTGTGATCCTGTGATACTACAAAATAGAAGACCGTCTGTCCAGGAAACCCTGCTGGAAGCCCTCCCTGGACCCCTCCTGTGGCATGACAGTGCAGTTACTGCAGGTACTCAAGCCTTCCCTCCCTTCTCTTCTCCTCCCAGCTGCAGGGAGGGCACCACAGTGAATACTGTTTACCAGTGATTTCCAGAGGCTAATGAAAGGCTTAGCAGTATAGCAAGAGGGTCGGTATCTTCTCACAGTCTTTTATTTGTACCTCAGTAGTATCAGAGGCCAGCTGACTGGAGGGAGAACCAGCCATGCTCAGAATACAATCACTCCCGCACCGTTAGGGTTAACCCTCCCACGAGGCAGGTGTGGTGAGCCATGTCAGTCCTGAGACAGTGCAACCCTCATAATTTTCCGTATTGCTAGGTGAATAGATTCATAGACACAGTGGTATAGAGGCACAGATGTATTCCTCTACAGGTATACAAAAGTGAATATTATACAGGTACACAAAAGTGAATATTACAGCATCACAGAATGGTAGCAGTTGGAAGGGACCTTCGGAGACCATATAGTCCGATCCCCCCACCCAAGCAGGTGCACCTAGAGCAGGTCAGACAGGAATGCATCCAGGCAGGTTTGAATGTCTCCAGAGAAAGAGATATTCTACATTGTACAGTAATTTATATGTTCATAATTTTAAACCCTTTTCCGTCTTTGATTAGGGCAGAGTGATTTTAACAGACTGTTACAACAGTTCAAGATGAGCTGCCTTCTAACACTCCACTGGTATAGTTTTGTGAATAAACTATCCAAGACTTTGGAACTGGGATACTTAGAAGTGACTTTTCTGTTGTCCTTATTAGGTAGCTGGAAGGAGATTACAGTATATAGTGTAAATTTAATGTCACCCTGGCAGGAGGTGGCAGGTTAGGAATCCTGTCAGTCACTGATTTACTGCTTAGCAGTAGGGAAAGGCTTTAGAACAAACCCCGCAGGAGCGTTATAAGCACTTTTTTATTGTCAAGATGTCAGAACACAACACAGTGTAGCCACTAAGCTTAAAAGTGATTTATGAAAAAAAGACCACCTGGAGATTATCTTATTTTTATCATTTCAAAAGGACATAAAAAGATCATTTTTGTCATATCTTTTTCCTGGTCAGTACACAAATACACAGAGGAGCAATTTACTCAAAAGAAGGCCATTGATGTTATGAAATTGTTCTAATTTCTAATGTTGCATGCCATTTGTTACTGTTATGTAGAATGACCTGTGGTACATTTTGCTAAGTTATTGTCTCCCCTCTCTCACAAACTTTTTAATTTCCACATTCAAAAAGCTGAATTTTCCCCAAGCTGCAGGAGGTATTCAGAATCTGCTAAATATTTTAATGTCAAGAGATGCAGATCTGTAAGAGAGAGTGTTGTTAAAGACTGTGGCATTTTATACTAATTTTCCATCAGCAGTTATGGTTCCAGAAAACTATAATTTAAGACATTCTAAAACCCTAATACCGATCATATGAAATAATAGCACTTACTATATAGAACCAACAATAAAAGTAACCTTTGTAAAGAATAAAAGCTAGTAGTAGAAGTTATAAATTGAAAACTTCAGTGTGACTGGATTAATAAAAAAAAAATCCTCAGGATCCCAACAAGCTATGTTTAATGTCAAGGTCAGGACTCAAGCACAAAAGCAACATAAAACAAAGCAGGATATTATTTTTAGCAATAATAGTACCTTGTTCAGAGTTGCACTTGGAGCTGGTGTAAGTACAATACAGACTGCTTACCTCTTCTCCCTCTTATTGTTGATTTGGAGGAGGGTTTTTTTGTGTATTATTAACTGAAAAGTGCAGCTTGGTTTTGCAGCTACATTGTGTAGCGCTTCTCCTATTAGATGGAACTGGCTCAGAATAACTGAGAAAACATTCTGCAAATTTGTACCGTGGACAGTCCAAAATAAACTATTTTCAGAATCTAAAATATTCCGTCTGAACCAAATACCATTTAAGTTTGTGATTTCCATGGAAAAAATGTCCTTGGGTTGCATATGGTATAAAACAAGGCCTGACTCAAGCAGACTATACAGACTTTTCCAAAGCCAGGGGGAAGGAGAGAGGGGAGAGAACTTGCTCAGAGCCTGTTCACAGTTGGGGGACTGAAGTGTCAGGATGGGAGTTGGGTCCTCAAGTCCTGGGTGGGAAGGACTCTGCCGAACAAGGCTTGCTTTTATGCTGCGCCTGAGAGGCTGGAAGAGATGTAGATCCAGCTGCTGCTTCTCAAACGGGGCAGCATTCCTCCTACTCCCCAAGCGGTACTGATGCTACCTTGGCAGTCACAGAAGCTGACTTTTCTAGGGCTGAGGCACAGACAAAGAAAGCTACACTCCTGACAGTCAGCTGCTGCCTTCAGGGTAGTGGGAAAAAAAACAATTTTCTGTTAATTGAGGAAATATGCCCACCTTTTCTTTAAGACTTGGACAGAATGATTACTATCTTGGCTTTTGTACTTCCAGAAGATGTTTTTTTTCTTTTGATGTTAGCTGGAGGGATTAGACCATTCATTTCCAACGCATGTGAATAAAACTCCTTCAAAATACTAGAAATCAGGGGATGTGTTGTTCTCAAGGCATTTTCTTCTCAGAAATGTAGACGCAGAAGACCCGAATATTACAGGAGTCTGAACAAATTTTTATATCCATACCTGAACTGAAATCTAGATACAGAAATTTTCAGTTTTTTCTACTCCAAGGCCAAATTATGCATTAGGAAATCTGCAATACTCTGTGGGGAAGTCATGGGGAGTGTGTGCAGGGAAGGACTGTGGAGGCTGCTCCACCTGGGGGGATGCTGCAATGGGAAACCAGCTGGGCAAGGCAAGGCAAGTGAGACTGCTCTTATGATCTCTGCCGAAGAACCTTGCAAGGGTCTGTTATATTCTAGTCTTAACTATTACTTTTAAGGCCAAACTGGCATTAACAGTGACAGGAATTAAAAATTTTCTTTTGAGTTTTATTAATTTTTGTCACTCTGTCTTGTATAAAAAGTGTTTCTCTTCTTTTCCTTCCTTGTTATAACTAAAATTCAGGCTTTTAAAACTTTATGAAAGTAAGGCACTGTGAGTATTTTCTGGTGCAAGAAGTGATAAGCATAAACCAGTCCACCTGATACGCAGCTCCATAGCTATTTCAGGCTGAAGACACACTAGATATATGATATCACTTTTTTAACAAGGACATCCCATTTTATCAGCTTAGTCTATAGATGCAAATGATCTTTTTGGAATCAAGTCGATTCATTCTCAGGAAAAGGGTTTGAGACAGAATGGGGAAATGTTCTGTCTACTTAATTTGCTTTTCCCATTAAAACTGTGAATTTGCTGAGAGAATGTATCTTGTCTCAGTCTCCCATTTAATTAATAGTGTAACCACTTTTTGGTTTATTCTTTCTATTCTCAAAGGCAGATCTTCCCCCGCACCATCACCTTTCCTGTCAAAAATGGTTATACAGCCACTATAGGAGCAGAGAAATGTTTTGAGATGAAAAGTTACTAACATACAAGTGTTTCTCAGTGCTATATCTGTCCTCCTTTGATCCAAATTCTAAAAAAGCTGTTAGTTTGCTTGCCTTAGTCAAATTTTAAAGGATTTTTTTGGCATCCAACTATGTATTAAAGCAAAGCCTAGAGGAAAATTAGCCAGAAAACTTTAGGAGTATTGGGAAAAAGACGTTATCTACTGGTTACGGGTATGTGTCTAAAGTAGCATACAGCTTATTTTTCCTTATATCGTTCGTACCCTCCAATGACAGCAGCTCTATTTCTGTTCTTACCCAGGACCATGGCCAGGGAGTATAGGATAATTTCTCTCTGAAAGTTAATGTGCCACATTCATTGGTGTCAATATCAAGCAAAATTATTATAACACAGGTACACATGAAGACGTTTAGAATTGTCTTCTAAAGGTTGAGCCACTGAGAATTTCTAACACCTCAGTTCCAGCCTTCAGCCCACCTTGCTGCCTGCTTTGATTGTGTTTTTTGGTGAAATCCCTAAAGGTCTGAAACTTCTGTACCTGGCAATGTAAAATGAAAACACTTACCCTATTCCAAAGAGCAATATAAGCTGATTTCTCACATGACCATTTTATTTAAGGTTTGCAATAACCTATCTTCAGTTGAGAGATTTTTTTTTTTTTAAGTTTTCCCTATGTAACTTCCTCATTGGTTACCTGATAATCAACATACAGATTTTGTTATTTTTAACTAGCCAGTAATAACTTTTAATGTGTCACCTGATCTATTCATTGATTTGTTTTGCTTTTGAGTGATAAATTAATTAGTCTGTAAAGTGGCACGTTAGAAAGAAGTACACAAATAAATCCTGACAATCTTAATCAAATTCCTCTGTAGTTTCATACCACAGGAAAATAATAAAGAGAAAAAACATTATTTCCCTTAGTTTTAAAGTGCTTCTGCAAATAGTAAATAGAACTGATGTGGAATCTTGCATTTCTCCTCGGAATTGAGTGAAGACCAACTACATTCTTAAATCTCCTGAAAAAGAAGACCTATTTACAAACTTTGATGCATTAGGCATTTGCATAGTTATAATTTTGTGGCATATTAGATCACCTACATTCACCTATTGTATGACACTGTACACAGAATTTCATCTAGCTATCTGATGTTCTCTAGTGAGTTCAACACTATGAGCTTGTATAAAGATGATTTTTCATCACAATATACAGATTTGATCTCTATAACTTTTGATATCTGGTCTTTTCTCACCATCCAGCTACTTACTTATTATGACCAAATTATCTCCTTATCATTTTTAACTTATTTGTTTGTGAGCAACAGAGATGGAACTCTTTGAGTGTTTCACAGTAGACCATTTTACAGTCCTCAGATATTTTCTATTGATTTTATATATAACGTGTAGGTTTTTTAGTAAGAATGCTTTGGAGAACTAATGTAAATGTCTTGTAGAAGGGTATATTCCATAAAGGTATTATTAAAGGGTATTATTCCATAAACCATGACTTTCTTCTTAGTGATAACAGTCATTATATACTGTCTGACTAAACTTAACACATGAAAATGTACATTTGACTCCCACACCATGGTGACATTTTTATCCTTCTAGTGAAGACTGAATTTTTTTCATTACCTTTATATTCTGTTTTATTTCAGCCCAAGAAATAAGGATGTACTTTTAAGAAACTGTAATTAAGAAAATATAAAGTATGTGTAAAGAAGTTGTTGCACATAAGTTCTCTAGTATCTTAGTTTTGTAAACTATTCATAAAGCATTGATAACATTATTTATTTTGCTGAGCATAAATATATCCTCTTCTATGCCATATAATTCTCATTGTAATATAGTTCTGTTGTAAGAGCAATTTACTGGCTCTTAAGATAACTATAAAACATGATAACAAGTATGAAATTAAAATAGAAAATTAAAGATATCAGCTGTCTTTATTTTTCTCCGAGAAAAGTCAGAAAGTCACCAGCATAACTAAAAACTAATCTGTTCAACCACTTATATTTGTCATTAGGTTTATTACTCAAATGATAGACATATTTATGAATACTGCTTTCAAATTTTTAATAAAGGAAATGAAGGAGGTTGAAGCAGTAGGAGAAAAAGAGAAAGGAAAATGGGGCATAAAACATCTAAAGTAGTTAAAAGGAGGAAATAGCTCTCTGTCACAACTGATACTGAGTTTCCAAAGTGGTACTGGAGACTGCAGAGGGCTTCTTCAGGCTTATTGTATCTTCAGGACTTACCTTGTCAGATAGGTATATGGAAGCTAAAGCAGCTCTCTTATGTATTTATTTCCCTATGCTATTCAAATCAGAATATGTTTTAGTCCATAAGATGAAATATAGCATTTCCTTAGATTTCTTTCAATTTTGGATCAGACCCAATACATATAAAGGAAGAGGAATCGATGGATATGAGTTAAACTCTATATGGAAAGAGGATGGAATCATACACAGAGAGATCAAGGATTAGAAAAACTCAAATTCAAAACTACCCACCTCACCATGCCTCTATCTGTCAGTTCTCTCAAATCAAGGTGTTCTGTGGTTGTCCTATGTCTCCTCTGTCTACTGGAAGCTGACCCAGTGTAGCTTCAATGACCTTATCACTAGAGCTTTTTTACAGCACTGAGTTTTCTCTCTCAGATCTCTGTTCTTTAACATGCAATGAGTGTTCATATTAAAATATGCAATAAGCATGTGCCTGATTGAACAGGCATAATACATACTGGCATATGGAATTTGTCAAATTTATTTCAATTGGTTGAGAAAGGATTGTGAGATTTTTGTATCATAGCTCTACAGCCAAGTGGCAATCCGGAAAACCTTTTTTTTATTGGTTTGTTGTTTGGGTTTTTTTTCCAAAGCCAGAAGCGTTTATCCAGGAGAGGACAGAATAAAGGGTCAGCAATAGTTCAAATGCTGTTCCAGTTCCTTGAAGTGTGCTTCAGTTCTTCACATCTGCTGTTGATACTCGTTGAGAGTTTTCACGCTAAGGTGAAAGAGCAAAGAGAAGGGACACAAGGCAGCTCTAGGGAAGGCAAGAAGGCTTTGGAAGAGGGAAGGGGAGAAGGACTGACAGTGAGAACAAGGCTGAAGATTTGAACTTGACTCACCATAACACACAACCTGTGACGACTAGCTATGAGATGAGGCAGTTCCTCCCTCTTCCTTCTCTCAGCTACAGGAAATCAGCTTAGCCTGTGCAGACTGCTATGTATATGAGTTTAACAGGGAAATATTTCTTATTCCAGATAGGTTTCTCACTATTCCTCATTAAGAATATGGCACCCCCTAAGCTTCAGGATCATCTTACAGATATTTAGACAAAGAAAAGAGGAAAAAGTAGCTTTCCTGCAGAGATGTTTAAATATATAGCTGATTGCAACCACTCACAAGCCTCTAGACACATCTACCAGTTACCTATTTATTTAAATAAAGGCCTAATTATAGAATAATGCCCTGGCCAGTCCAGACATATTTCAATTTGGCAGCTAAATAATTCCAGTTGTGTCTAATTTTTTAGATGGAAGCCATTTGAAATTACAGGTTAGCAAATGCCAAGAAGTATTTATTTTATCTATGGGGAAGCAGGACACTGAGGAAAAAAGGTTCTGCCTAAAATATACAGTACATCTTTAGCGCAGCTGAGCATTAAGCCATTCCCAGACCAGTGCTTTACTAACACAGGGGTACTTCTCTATTTTTCCTGGTCTGAAAAACTGATTTACGTTTATTTTTGGATTGCAATTATGTTCCAAAGTTAGGATCCTGAGGATGGATCAAAGCCTATTGTGGCAGATTCTGGTTTAAAGAAAAGAAAGAAGAAGATGGTGTTCTAGATTGGTGACAAAAGGCAAGTGCCAGAAGAAGACAGCTGTTTTCTTTATGGGCATGAGGAGCATAAGGAAATTGTAAACCAGAAATGTGCTGTGTGGTAATCGGTAATCTCAACTAACTACTTTTGTAGCTATTCTGGGGGGCTGTAATCCTTTAAGCAATTACTGCATTACATAGTTCAACATGTACTACTGAATTTTAGGGAAAACAGCTCAAAATATTTTGCCTTGCTGATATCTTTTCTTGAAGATGTTTAGCTGGGAGAGAAAGATCATTTAAAAATATGTTGTTCTGGGATCATTAAATCTTTTAAAGCCAGGCAGGGAGAAAACGAAACCTCAGAGACTTTTAATGCTTTGGGGCCTACTCAACAGCATGTTCCATAATGAAATGTTAAATCTGTATAATTTCGTTTAATCTGCCTTGCTTTGTGGGCTTTCCCCCCCCCTCTTGATTTTTCTCTGTCATGTCAATAAACTGGATATTTTTAAGGAAAACTAACACAGAGGAACAGACTGTGGAGCTCAAATAAGAGTGATGAATGACTTGGGAGGCAAATCTTATTTATAGATATGCTTTATCCAAGTGCTTCAAATTCAAAATAAAGCAGCACTTTAAATATTTGATCTGGGGTTCGAGAGGTATGTAGGAAATATGAACACCCACTTGTACAAAAAGGCATTGCTGGTGATTACACTCTTAGCATGCAAATCTCTTATGCAGATCTGAAAACAACATTTTGACACTCTGCAACATTGTAATCATCTTTTCATTTTTCTGATCTTTTAAAACTGTAAAACAACATAATTTTTTTTTTAAAAAGTTGAAACAATGTGATGGCTATTACATGCATCAGTCCAATGGTTTTTCAGAATACATGAAGGTCCCCTTCAGGTATTATCTTTCTGCTTTCGCTTTGTTGTTTCTAATAAAGATTATGAACAGGTAGAGTGAATGAAATGTTGGTGAAGGAATATGACAGCCATTAAGGAGGAGTAAAGTGAAATGTTTCATAAAATGTTTGTGATTTCTGATCTCCCAGAAGAAGAACTTCCTCCAGAAAGCATAAATTGTAGTATGTCAGTCTCTCTCTGTGAATCCTCTATGACTGTGGCTCTGCTGTGAACAATTGCCCGCAGACATTTCTATCAGCCTCGAGCCTCAGAGAAATAAGTAAATGAGTAATGATTATGTAGAACCTTAGTTAGCAAGGTAAATTCAAAGTAGCCACAATACTTCCAATGTAGTAAAGAGAATCTTTCAGTGGAGTTATAAAAACACAAAATGTCACAAATGCCAGATGATCAAAACCAGCTTTGGCAAGTGCAAATAAGGAAAGGAGATGCACAGCACCCTGTATGTAAGAACACACCTGGAAAGACTCCTTACTCTAGCTATTGGATTTATCAATCTCTCTGGGTAATCAAGGTTTGAGAAAGGAAGCCTGAATGTGAAGAAGGGTTGACAGCATTCAGTTGGCTGAAGGTAGCTGGATAAACATTCCTGTTTATTCTCAAAAGTACATTTTCTACCTATTGTTTCAGAGTGGAGTAAGCCAGAGAACATTTGTGACTACACTTTATAAAGTGGCATTGGAAAAGATGCAAGTCCCAAAGCACCATGCTATTCTTTTGTACAATGACTTTTCATAGTGTAAGGAATACGATTACTTCTCAGGATTTGCAATATCAAATGTATTATGTCAGTATATGTCTCAATTATCCCATTAAGGGCATTATATAAAATTGAAATTGCTACTGCAGCACTTGAATGGCTAAATTTCTTTTTCTCATCCCTCTTAATTTTCACGTGTACCTTTCATCACCAATTATTTTTGAGCACAGTAACTAGCAATCTGTTTCACTCATACCTACACCTCAGGAGGATAACAATGAGGCTGAACCCAGCATTTCTCTAAGCCTTGTAACGCTCAGACTCTCTAAACTTCTAATACTCAAGTATCACTTGGACAACTGCTTGCAGGGGGGAAATTTTTGTTCCTTTGTTGAGGTACATCATCTCATAATGGAAGCAGTAACTAAAATATTTGGTTATGCACAGCAATGCACAGCAAAATGGAAGCAGAGGCAGGGAAGGAAGGAATCTGCCTCAAGGAGTGTTTTCGCTGCTTATGGCCAGTTATTGAGATTTCCCACTTGCTTTGCTGCTGAACAACGCTTCTGGGTGGCAGGAAGACAGACCCTGTGCTGGAGACCTGCTCTGGCAGACAGGAAGAAGCTGCCTGTGCCTCGTGCCATGCACGCAGCAGCTGAGTGGCATAGAGTGATCCTTCACTTGCCCGTCCTCAGTGGCTTCTTGCCACTGGAGTCACCTTGTCTTAGGCGGGAATTCACAGACACATTGGGCTTTTTTTTTGTGAACTGCAGAAGTACATGCAAAACAACAATATGTAGCTGATGGACATGAGTAAATAATGGACAAATATACAAAAAAAAAAAAAAATTGAAAATTTCCAGGCAGAAGATGTTGGGGTAAACCAGAGATAGTAGTATTTTTCCTAGTCTCAGCTGGTATACACCATCTGCCAGGCCTTGCATGCACTCATACCTGATGCTGTGGCTTCACAAGACCGAGGCTTTGGCAGCTGTACCACTGTCCACTGCGGGGAGGGGGTGTAAGCAAGAGGCTGTGTGGTGCTTAGTTGCCTGCTGGGGTTAAACCATGACAGTCCTATTTGGTGCCTAATATGGGGCTTAAAGAGTTCAAGGTAATGACAGATTTGATTGGAATGTGCTAGATTGAATTTATAGCTGTTATTGCTGTTTAGCTATTAATTGACAGGCTCTGTGCTTGCCATGGGGCTTGCTTGCCTTACTATATATTAGAGTCTAGTGGTCATTAGTGGCTGGTTTTTGCTTTTGCTGCTTGCTGTACTGCTGTGCTGCTTGTCATCTTACTCTGCTGTGCCTAGGAACAATTTGATAACAGCAATGGTGATGAGCCTGGGCTGGCAGATGGTCAGGGCATCACTGCTGTCTCTGTGCTGCTGCACTGGACAGGCTGGAACTCCAGTGTGAACTTTAGTCAAAGCGCCTGTGACCTGTGGATGACTCCACGTAGGAGCAGGACAATGTGAATTGTCTGTGGCCATGGATAAGCCCATGCCAGAGCGGGTACATCTCAAAGCGTCTGTGGCCATGTTTATGTCTGTGCCACAGCAGGTATGCCTCTGAAGTGACTGTGGCCCAAGGATAAATGCATTCTGGAGAAGGTAAACCTCAAAACATCTGTGGTTGTGGATAAGTCCATGATGTAGCAGGTACACACTGAAGCATCAGAGGCTGTGCATGAGGTCATGGTGGAGCACCTCACAGTGTGTGGCCATGGATAAGCCCATGACAGAGCAGGTGCTTCCCTGGAGGGACTACAGCCATGAGTAAGGATATGTTGGAAGAGGTTCACTCCTGAAGGCATTGTGGCAGATGGATAAGGCCATGCTGGAACAGGTGCAGGTCGAAACCACTGTAGCTGTGGATAAGTCTATGCTGCAGCAGGTATATCCCTGAAGAGACTGTGGCTGATAGATAAGGCTCCGCTTGGAACAAGTACAACCTTAAGGGACTGCAGTCGGTGAATAAGTCCAAACCCAAGCAGGGGCAAAGGTTCATTGCAATGTTAAACCCTATAACCTGGCCCAAAGGGACCAGGGGTGAAGACTGTAATGGATATACCTTTAAATTGTTGTAGACCATGATTTGAGTTGCATGTTATAGGAATTACTATAACAGGAACCACATGAACCAATGGATGACAAGCCTTACAAGAAGGAGCACAAGTGCAGCAGTGACCCAACCTGGGCTGGCTTTGGGGCCCAATAACTACACAACACACCACCTCTCCCATCCTGAGTGGCCACCATAAGAGATGAAGCCCAAAGTCATGGACTAAATGAACTCAATGGATATTTTGTGGACACTTCTGGACATTTTATGGACATTTTACAAGGGTGTTCCGTAGACTAAGGGAAAGATAGCTGTGTGTTATATCAAAAGACTGGAAGGGGGGTGGTAGTTAATGAAGACGTATTAGATAGTGTGGGACCTGAGCATGATGTAAATGGTATGGAATAAGGGGTAGAGAATGTGCTGGTTTTGGCTGGGATAGAGTTATTTTTCTTCACAGTAGCTGGTATGTATGGAGCTATGTTTTGGATTTGTGCTGAAAACAGTGTTGATAAAACAAGGAAGTTTTAGTTAATGCTGAGCCGTGCTTGCACAGAGTCAAGACCTTTTCTGCTTCTCATACCACCCCACCAGCGAGTTGCCTAGTGGTGCACAATAAGCTGGGAGGGAGCACAGCCGGGACAGCTAACCTCAACTTACCAAAGGGATATCCCATACCATATGACATGATACTCAGTATATAAAGCTGGGTGAAGAAGTAGTAAGGAGGGGACATTCAGAGTTATAACATTTGTCTTCCCAAGTAACTGTTATGCATGATGAAGCCCTGCTTTCCTGGAGATGGCTGAATGCCTGCCTGCCAATGGGAAGCAGTGAATTTATTCCTTGTTTTGGTTTGCTCGCATGCATGGCTTTTGCTCTACCTATTAAACTGGCTTTATCTCTACCCACAAGCTTTCTCACTTTTACTCTTCTGATTCTCTCTCCCATCCCACCAAGGGAGAGTGAATGAGCTGCTGTGTGGTGCTTAGTTGCTGGCCGAGGTTAAACCACGACAACCACCTTTGGTGTTCTCATTGCCCACTGATGCTTTGTTGACACTTTGACACCATCTCCACTTGTGCAGCTGGGCTACAAACTGGGTTAGGGAAAGAATCCAGGTCAGAAAATTTATCCACTTAGCTTATAGCATTTCTCAAACTAAAGTGATGCCCTGATCCAGTTCATAATGTCACCACACAAACAGTTATGCTGGCATGAATGACGGTGATGGCATGCTGCAGCAAAAAGACATATAAAGCATGGAGAAGATGGGTGGAAGAAAAATCTCAAGCCAATATTGTTGCTGAAGACATGTTTTCATGAAGACAAAGAATCATAGAAACATAGTTTGGGTTGGAAGGAACCTTTAAAGGTCTTCTAGTCCAAATCCCGCTGGCAATGAGCTGGGACATCTTCGACTAGGTCAGGTTGCTCAGAACACCATACAACCTGACCTTGAATGTTTTCAGGGATGGAGCATCTACCACCTCTCTGGGCAACCTTCTCCAGTGTTTCACCACCCTCATTGTAAAAAACTGCTTCCTTATATCTAGTCTCAATCTACCCTCTTTTAGTTTAAAACCATTACCCCTTGTCCTATCACAACCATTTGTCCCCATCTTTCCTGTAAGCCCCCTTTAAGTACTGAAAGGCCATAATAAGATGTCCCCAGAGAGTTCTCTTCTCCAGGCTGAATAACCCCAACTCACAGAATCACAGAATCACAGAATCACAGAATAGTCAGGGTTGGAAGGGACCTCTGGAGATCATCTAGTCCAACCCCCCCGCCAGAGCAGGGTCACCTACAACAGGTTGCACAGGACAGCTCCGCCACACTCAGCACCGGCGGCTGCAACGTCGCTCCCCCGGACTCTCTCTCTCGGCAGTGTCCAAAGGTCAAGTTCTCAAAACCTCCGCGTGCACTTAGCTCCCTGCTCCCTCATTTACAAAAGCTGAGATTTAAAGCATTATGAGTGCTGGCTTCCTGTTCTCAGAGGGCTGCGTTTAGCACTGCTTCCCGTTGCAGGCAGTCAGGAGCTACCACCGCTCTGCTTTTACTAGGTCGAGATCAATCATCCAACTCTCCTCGCCTGACAGAATCACCTTCACAGAAAGCTGCCGAACGATAAAATACACACCGGTTTGAGTGTGTTCCGCACTTCTTTTCCCTGACCCCTTGGGCTATTAATTATTCCATCAACAAACGTTAGATACAAAATGGCTGTGCTACAGTGATGGCTAATAGTTACTATTTCATAGCGATATAAAAGAAAAGCTTCCTAGCTGNCATGGGGTTATTCCTCCCCAGATGCAGTACCCTACATTTACCCTTGTTGAATTTCATTAAGTTCCTCTCTGCCCAACTCTCCAGCCTATCCAGGTCACGCTGTAAACTCTCTCATGCTGTAAACTCTCTCAGCCTGTCCTCATAGGAGAGGTGTTCCATCCTTCTGATAATTTTTGTGGTCCTCCTCTAGACCCACTCCAACAGGTCTATATCTTTCCTGAACTGAGGACTCCAGAGCGGGCAATCAGTGTCATTTGATAGGACCACCAGCTAAGCAGACACAAAAGGAAACATTTTGGCCAGTATAGGTATTTTCTGATATAGAGGCTGAAGTGCAGAGCCTTTTTGTGGTCTTAAGCCCATTCGTTGTAGATGCTGAATGCCCTCAAGGTTACTTCAAGTAGAGATCAGAAATGGCAATGCTTTAGACTGTCCCAAATTATTTAGTTGTGGGATGAAGGAAATCTTTTTTTGCATACTTATTTCCTTTCCCGATGGTAATTGCTCTAGCTAGCTGTAAAATTTATTTTGTTACTGATCACTAGTGATTATTTTCTAAGCTATAAAAGTATATTCTTGTGTCTAATCCTTGCTAGTTAAGCCTCTGTTGAATCTGAAACTTCTTTGTTTTTGTCAGTGTGTTGTTTGTTATTTGCACTCATTTGCTGGAAGCTTGGGAGAGCCCACCTGACAAACATAATTTGCTAAGCTTCTGTGCCTAAAGATAGCTTAATTGGGCAGAATACTGGATTTGAAAGAAAGGAAAATTAGGGCAGCAAAATGAGCAATAATTAAAAAAAAGAGTCTTTGAAAAGATTTCTTTGGCAATTTGAAAACAATTCTGTTGATTAAAAAAAAAGAAAAATAAATTACTCAGAGAAAAGAAAAATAGAGATTTTTTCCTTCATTTGAAAAAAAAAATCATTAGGCTCATCAAGTTCTTTTTTTTTATCTGTGCCTGATTTGGGTCTTAATTAATAAAATTAATAAACATAGTTCTGAAGCAAGCCTTTATAGAACATAATTGTGTGATCTAGATCATGGAATAAACTTCATTTGTGTCAAACTGGAAAGCATTATCAGATAATGCTGTTACAACATCCAGCTGTTTACTATGCGTGTATGTGCATACTGTATATAAAACAATATTTTGAGCTGTTACTCATTACTGAAGTTTGATTTCCATTACAAAGTACAGGATATGACATCTTTGCTCCTTCCTTGGTCCCTTTATACTGTACAAATGGATCAGCACTACCTAAAAGACTGTTGTCTGTGTAAAGGAAAGTCAACCTAATGAAAGAATGGTGAGGACCAGTCTAGGGTTGCATTCAATGGACCTTTTAGTGAAGGGAGAAAGAGGAACTTATTAAAACAACAAAATAAGACATGTAAAGATGGATTTATATCTAAATCATCCAGGCTTTCAGGGGTGGCTAAACTGGATATCTCTCAATCTCTTGGAGCAACCTGGAGGTACCAAAATGGTGTTCTCGGCTATCCTCCAAGGGGGTGCACATGCTCTTTCAGGATCTTTGATCTGAGCATTTAAGAGAATAATACCTTTTTTGTTTTAGGTAGCAGCTATCTTGTAGGTAGTGATAATCTCCCTCCCCCATGAATAATCTCATGTTTATGGACAGAAGGATTATATGATTATATGATTATCATTAAAAAGTATATGTATGTTATATCTACCTTTGATCTTATATGCTGTAATTCTCAAGCGTACATGGCATACATAGATGCATATGTAATGTAAACATACATACAAATATGCACGTATATTTAATCTTCAACACATACATCATAGTTTAATTACATTGAAAAGAACTTTATGTGGACATTTCTCAGAAAATCAGACGTATATATAATCTCTTTATAGCTTTGCTGCAGAGGAACAAGCTTTGTGCTGATTTCCTAAATTGCAATCCAACCACTAAAAACATATAGTCACTGTTAAAATAAATGCACTGTATATGTTTGGTACATATATGTACATATTTAGCCTCTCGCATGTTTGTGTGTGAATAAATATACATATATATACTATGTATCTATACATTTATATTTCTCTATATCTAAAGCAGAATACATTAGTGTAAAGGTGTTGTCAACTAATACTCTTAAAAGATTTTTCACTGATGTAGAAATACATATGTATATTTATATATATGTGTATATTTTATACACATACATACAAAAACGTACATACAAAGATATATGTATAAGAGTAATATTTTTAGTTGTCCACGTATGACTGTTTGGAAAGATATTGCTCATGAAACCAAAACAAACTTCATTTTTAATTTCATTTTTTCTGTTATTTTATTTTCTCTCTCCCTTCCCCCCCTTTTATTTTTCAAAAAGAAAGATTGATGTGTATTTTTTCTTTTTTTTTTCTTTTGAGAATATAAGAAATAAAGAGGGTGTGGTTTGGTTTGGTTTGGATTAGTGTGTTTTTTTTATTTATTTGCTCTTTTTTCTTTTTTTTAGTATTGAATGAGCGCAGAAATCTTGTATGGTTGAAAAATGTAGTTTAAAGTGCTTTTGTAAAGCTCAGTTTTCTCTCTTCTTTTTTTAAAATCTTTCTTCTTTTGTCAACCTGTGACATCTTTAAACCTCAGATCACATTTATCCATATGATCCATATCCATAATTGTTTTCAAAATGAGATAAAAATGAACCGAATATTCTGAAAATTACCTTACACTTTCAGCTGTTCTGATTTCCCCCGCATTTCAAAAATTGTAAAAGTTTTTTTTGCAGCTCAGATGATGCAACTGAGAGTTCGTACTTTCAATCCAGTTTTAGTCTAAGTTAATTAGATACTTTATAGTGTAATATATTATGTTGTATACTTTTTTTCATAAAATTGGTGCAAAAGTGTGTGCACTCAAATGATTCCAAACATCAGTAGATTGCCAAAGTAGAATGGACTTCAGTTTTGCTTAGGGTAGTTTTTCAGAGCTTGGTTTTTGTGGGGCTGTGTGTACTGTATTTTCTGTATTCATTCACATGTTTCAGTGATCCTTGATAAAATATAAGCCATATAAGTTTGCAGTTGTTTGTTGATCTTCTGTATGAAGCTGTTTAAGGTTGGAAGCATTTCTAGTTAATTTCTTTCTATCCATTGAGTTTAGCAAGAAAGTGAGTTTGTGACAGTTTTTACAATAGCTCCTTATCTAGAAGACTATGTGCAATGTAAAATAAAACTCTGTTACAAAGCTTTTGGATAAAGATATTTTGAAATTCATAGGCATCAGACAAAAATCATGTTCTTCATTTATGTCTTTTCTGTAAGTAGTAGTTGCTACAGTTACATTTAAGTATCTGCTTATATAGACATTTTTATTTTGTTTAGTTTTAATTATGCTCTGTTTTTCAGTAGCTGCTAAGGGTGCTGGAGATCCCGTAGCAACAAACAGTTTATTTTAAATTGTTTTCCTGTGTTGTAACAACTTAGGGCCAAAGATTCAAAATTGTGTCACCTGGACCTACATTCCTGCTTCTCAGGGATCTTGTTCTGAGATATATGTTTGTACAATAATATTTGTGTTGCACTGTTCCTAGCTCTTCTACAAGAGAAGAGGTTAAAACTCACTGAAACATTTTACCACTTACAAAGAAAATATAAACTGAGCTGGGTATATGTGAGGGCCAAAGGGAATTGTTATGCATACAACCGTGCAGGTGGGGCTTTGCCTTTTCCTTACATGTCTACACCACACTTCAAGATACCAGCCCTAAGCTGAGCAAACCTACGATACTGCAAATGGAGATGGCGCTTTTTGAGAAGTGGAGTAAAATGACTTGATTTATTGTTATTATATTTTCATCTTCAGAATTTGCCCTTCTGAAACAAAAACATGATTGCAGATATATGCAGTGTGCAGTCCTTACTGAGTACTTGCTCCTGAATAGTCATACTGAAGCTAATGGGAATATTTGCCATTATTTGCCAGAAGTTAATCATATACATGAGTCTTTCAAAGGCTGCACTGTTAAAATGACTTGAACCAGCTTTGCCTTTTGCTTTTGTCAGATAATAAATAGACAAAAAAGGGCATGGGAAAATACTTCAGGTTATTAACATTTAAAAGAGTTTCAGCAAGACCAAATAAAGACTAGTTTATGAAACAACATATCTAAAAATAAAATATAAATCAATTAAAAAAAAATCATGGGAATTTCAAAGCTTGCGAGATGTTGAATATTGTGTTCTCTTCTTGGTTTAGACCACTGGGAGTTAGACTTGTTAGACTATATATCTGTGGGGTTTTTTTATTTTTTTAATCTTTCAGACAGATCTTCAGATTTTCGTACAAAGTCTGTTAGGAACATCCTGCAATCAACAAGGAAGTAATCTGTAACATTGAAATATCCAGTCTGATATTGTCTTAACTTTCCAGCTATTTCTGAATTAATGCAGACTGTTGAAAATAAATGGCCACAGGCCCTGGTTCTCATGGAGAACGTCTGCCACTCCAATATTGACTGCAAGGGCAACCAAGCAAGGCACAAGCAATCCAGAAGTTTCTAGAGTGTGCTGATGACAGCTTCCTGTCAAAGGTGATTGAGGAGCTGACAAAGGGAACGTGTTACTGAACCTCATACTTGCAGACAGGGAAGGGCTGGTCATGTTGGTGAAATCTGGGGTAAAGCTTGAAAGCTTGGCTGCAGTAACCATGAAATGATGGAGTTCAGGATCCTGAGAAGAACAAGACAAATATCAGAATCACAGCTCTGCATTTCAGGTGAACAGTCTTTGGCCTCTTCAGAGACCTGCTTGGAAGAATCCCATGGGAGATGGTCCTTGAGAGAAGAGGTGTCCAGGAAAGCTGGTTGATTTTCAAGGATTGCCTCCTCCAAGCCAAGGAACAATCTATCCCAATGTTCACAAGACAAGAAAAGGTGGCAGAAAACCTGTACAGTTGAGCAAGGAGTTCCTGATAAGACTTGAACAAGAAAAAAGGAAGCAAACAAGAGGTGGAAACTGGGACATGGGCTCCAGGAAGGGTCTAGAGATGCAGTCTGAGCACGCAGGAATGGGGTTAGGAAAGCCAAAGCCCATCTGGAGTTGCACATGGTGGGGGACTTGGAGGGCAAAAAGAAGGGCTTCTACAAGTATTTCAGCAGCAAAAGGCAGACTAGGGTAAATGTGGACCCCCTGCTAAATGGGACAAGGGGAACTAGTGACAAAGAACATGGAAAACCCAAGGTACTCAATGCCTTGTTTGGCTTGGTCTTTACTGGTAAGCCTTCTTTCCTCAGTCCCAGATTCTGGAGAGCAGTGAGAAAACGTGGAGCAAAGGTGACTTACCTTTGGTAGAGGAGAATCAAGTTAGGGAATACTTAAACTGGAATTGCATTGGAGCTGATGGGATACACCCAGCAATGCTGAAGGAGCTGGCTGATGTTATTGTGAGGCCACTCTTGATTATCATTTAAAGGCCACAGAGACTGGGAGCGGTTTCTGATCACTGGAAGAAAGAAAGAAAACACCATTCCTATCATTAAGAAAGGCAATGAAGACCTTGGGAATTGATCAACCTCATCTTTATCCCTGCAAAGGAGATGGAGCAAATTATGAAAAAGAATGTCAGAAAATATGGCTGATCTGAAAGACGTATTTTTAATTTTTCTTAGTATGATGAAGAAAAAAAGGATAAATCACACATAAAATTCTCAAAAGGTGCTATTTCACACTGCTGGTGTAATCAGCAAAACCTTAAAAGCATGCCCCAGATCTGGGGGAAAATGTTTGCCTGTTTGTGTAGTAAAGTGTCTTCTTAAGACCTAGTATATTAAAACCTTAATATTTTGTATTGAGATGGGAAGGTACAGATCTGCAAGTGATTTAGGTAATAATTTTTTTTTTTACATAAATTGGCTCACTCTGAGTTCACAACGAATTCACAAAGGAATAATTTGCTATATGTCAAAGTTACAGAAAATCTTTGGCATTTCTTGGATCCCTGACCATGCAAAGAACTCTGTGGCAGTTCATTTTTCATGATTCCCCTATCCTCTAGTTGAAGACAATGCATTGCTGATGATGATGGTCCCAGCTACACCATTCCCACCCAAGAAAGGAATCCAGCAAAGCCTGGCCTTTGAAAAAGATCATAGGAGTAACAATGTGTAATATGAGGATCTGTGTCAGCCTGAATGGCTAATTACCACAATTAATGGTCTACAATGGGGGAATAAATCTATTTGGCAGACTGTCATGGTCACTGACAGCTTCATGAGATGGGGAAATCCATCTGTCCTCTGATGGACTGTCTATATATTCTAATCTTCTGTGACATCTGAGTAGTCCTTGTGGCCTTAAGGCTTCTGTGATACCAGTGTCACGGCTTCAGGACGGCTGGAGGATTTAGGAAGGATAATGGAAGAATCCATATTCAGATGCATCATGAACTACCATTATCCCTAAAGTCCTACTAGGGAGCTGAGCTCACTTTCTGAGCAGTGATGACTCAGAAGTATCTTTGGTGTAAACTCCATGTTCTCCTCTTGTTCCCCTGTTTAAACTGAAATATTTTCAATACTTGTGCTTCTTCCTCAAGTCTCCCATTGCTTTCCAGAGCTCTTTTGTCACAGACCGCATGTTTGAGAAATGTTAATAAATGTTTCCTGTGCAAAAGTACAGTCCATACTATTGGTGCATACTTAAAGTGACACAGTCCTGACTGATTTGATCAAAACTATTTTTTTCAGATTCAGTGGGAAGAATGGGCAAGAGTTGCTTATTGATGAGCTTATCAAAATTTTTTTTCAATGCTTAGTATATACTTCCAGCAAATTATTCAAAAAGTGCTGTGGAAATAGCAGAACTAGTAAATATGTTGGCTTTTTCTATGCCATTGATCGTTAAGTACTTGATTTTTTCATAAACATTAAATAACTTTTCATCTAGCAGCCTCATTTTAACAATATTTAACTGTTTTCAAGATAAAAAAGACATTAAAGAGTTTTTGAAAAAAAAAAAAACAAACAAAAACCTTTTTGAACATTAGAGACAATTCAGACTTGATTTTTCAAAGAACTTAGCTATATACAATATTTGTATGTTAAAAAAACACCAAACCTCTAAATAGATTCTGTATTAGTAGCATTTACCAGTTCTGAACATCAGACCTCACATTCTCCAACAACCTAGAAAATGAGGAAAACAGTATCAATAGGTAACTGAACGGTACCCTTCAAGTGGCTGGTATGGAAATAGGTCACCATGGAAAAATCAAGGATAGAGTCAAATTCAGGGATAGAAACCAAATTCATTCTGTTCTTCTCATGACATCACCTATTCTTTGCCTGAAACTCCCCATAATATTCTAGAAATTATTTTCTGCAATAGGTAAAGAAACGCTTCTACAAACAAATAAAGTTCAATTAAAAAATGGATCACAAAATTTTGTTATTCATATGTCACAGGTCCCTAAAGTTCATCCAGCTGCAACTAGATTGAATCCTAGAAGTTCTATCTGACTACAGCATAACCTATCATTTTAAGTCACGAATTCTTGAAGGGTATTTTCAGATGGGCTGTTTTGCTTATTTTGTATGAACACTGGCATCAGTTTTTTTAATATTAGATCATTTATTAAAATGTCATCTGTCATTCATCTCAATAGTATGGGTTTTTTTAAGGCACTTGCATATTTTCTCTAGTGCATCTGATTTAAAGATGTTTATTCTGAAGAGTCATTACCATAAGTCTTGGTTACTAATGGGCTGGAAACTCTACTTCATCATCTCATGTTTAGAAGAATATCAGCCAGCTTGGCTTTAAGTACATGTTAGAAACATTTATTAGAATCTTCCTCTCTCTGCATAATTTTAAAGTTGGGTTTTTTTTTCAGTCGTTTAATTTTATAGGTCTTTTTGTTTAATTAGTAAGTTGTGGGGTCTTTTATTCTTAGTAGTCTTTAAAAATCTGTGTTTTTACTGACAGCTGCAACAAATACAAGTTTTTTAGTTTTAACTTCATATATCAATTTCCTAATATTTAAATACTTTCAAAGTAAAATAAATTGATTAATAACTATTTTAGTGGAAAAAACCTGCTTTCTACATGAATCATAGTAGTTTTAATCAATGTTGTGTCTTTACTTAATTATGGAAATATATTTCTTTAACTTTCTACCTAGCCCTTTGTAAAAATTTCCTTGTTTTCAGTCAAACTTTGTAGCCTTTTTTTCTTTGGTTGGTTCTTTTTTTTCCAATGAGAACAATTTCTTCCCCATAACCTTCTTCAGCACTAGGAAATAATTCTCTTTGAAATATCACAAATATTATTGTTTGGGGCTTTCCTCTGTTTGCCTATGTATACTTCACAAAATATCAGTTTTGAATACAATGTTTCAATTAATCTTTATTAATCAAAATGAAATCCAAAGCACGCTTACTAGCTCTTGCATATATAGTGTACAACAACTTTTATTTCAAAAAATCATCATTTGAAATTTTTTAACTATTCCAGTGTTGTATTACCAAGCAACCTGTGTCACACTTTCAGAATATCTGTTAGTTAATGCCCCCATTTTGCTTCTTACCTCCAAGACTGCTGCTCCAGATATAACCCTTGCTATTCTCTCATTTGATCTGTTGATTTATAGCAAGCATTGACCAAAGACTGTCCTGAATCTTGTGGTCCTTTTGCCCCTTTCATCATTATGTTATTCTTAAAAGTGCTATAGAAGATTTCAATCTTCTAACCATATAAAATTTTCAGTTATGGCAGTTACAGCAATTTTCTTAACATTAATTGGGGTTTATGCTGTTTACACCTTTCTTTAGCTCTAAAGAGCTAAAAAAAAATTGAACTAGGATTAACTTTGTAACCTCCTTCCTTTCTGTGTCTCTTTTATTATTGCTGCTAACCTCCAACTATGAATACCGGACCTGGTAACTCAAGCTATTTCTTTAGTGTGGTCCTCTCCTGTTCTGCAATGTAGACCCATTTGCAACAAAAACAAGCTTCCCAGTATTAACACAATAGGGTGAAAGGACAGACAGGCCCTTTAGAGTGCAATTTGTCCCATCCTAAATGTGATATATAAGACAAGAACATAAATCACATTTTAGAAATGCCCATATTTCTATTAACTGCTAAAATATTGCAAGCCAAGAAACATACATTTGATATATTCTAAGTGATCAAATTTAGCCATCTTGAATCTCATCTTTGAAGATGAACTTTGCTTCTTTCTTTCATTTTACTCCTGTGTATTTTGCCTGAACACCAGAGGTATCAAAATTTATGAACTTCTGGGACTTTGCACGTTGGGATTCAGGTCTTTAGAATCTAATCTTTTTTGAACCTGTATTTTTAAGGACGATTTTTATTTGTTTGAAATGGACAAAAATTTCCAAGAGAACAGACTATCTTTCCTCAGCAGAGATTAATTTCAATTGAGCAAAATAATTAGATGATCTGATCTTTATCATATTTAATAATAGTATGCCTTAATAGCCAACAATATTAGCAATAAAACACCAGTTATGATGAAAATCTAGTTCTTCTGTGATTCTTAGAACAAGTATTTGCTTAAGTTATATGTTGCAAATACAGTTCTAATTTAGGTAAGGGAAGGAACAAAGAAAACCTTGGAATTATGCTGTTTAAACCTGTTTAACAGCTTTCTGAAGAATAGGAATGAAAAGGTAAGTTTAGAGGTAGAAGACGTACTTCCTGGAAATTGCATCCTAACGGGGGCTTATTTTTAAACAGCCTATCCCTACAATTTTCAGTTTTCAACATGGGATATGGGTATGCTCCTACACTTAGAGCATCATGATAGCATAACAATTTATATGTTCAGTTTTAGATTATTGGTTGTATAATTAAATACATATATTAAATTATACAATTTATAATGTTACATATTAACCCATTGATTACTGACAGCTTCGCTCAAGGTATTATGCCCCATATGAGCTTGTCTAATTGAAAACTGTGTCAAGCACAAAATATATATTGAGATTAATTTGTTCTCTTTTTTTGGGGATAGGAAAAGGTTAAAAGTGTAGCGTCAAATGCAAAGGAAGTTACAAGGAAATTCTGCTAGGTATTTGACACAAAGTATTAACAAATCTAGCAGCAAGTGTCACAGTATCTTGCACTTAAAGGGCTGGGGATATTCTATTTCTATGACGTCCATATATGCTTTCAAGTATCAACTAACTGGGCTTCACAATGGCACTTTTATATATACGACACCATTTGATATTTTCAGCCAGTAGTGCTAGGTTAAACAGTACCCAAAACTCCAGCCTCTCTGTTCCTGCTCATTGCTCTTGCCTTCAGCCACTCCTTGTATTCACCTGCAGAGCAATTTGTATGGGTGTGCACTAGGATGGGGAACTGATCCTGCTGGAAAAAAAAGTAGGTTTTTCTTTTACTGTGTTCCTTTTTAAATGCACCAGTTACCCATTTAGGGTCCCCATATTACCTCATAAATACTTAAAGGTAGTACAGAGACAGAAATGAGTTTTAGTGTGGAATAGGGTCATGAGTTGTTGAAACTGGCTTCAGCAGGGTTATTGTGGAACACTTACTATGGCCAGGATGGATTATCAGGCCTGTCTAAAAGCAAACTGGATGTTGTGACAGACAGATTATGGAGCAAAAGGGAATGTGGCAGAGTTGCTGGAAGAATGAATGGGGAAAGAAAAGGAAGAGAAAACAAATGGTTGAATTTTAAATGAAATTAAACCACTAATCAGAAGCCTGCATCTAACTTCCTAAGTGTCTCACTTTTTGGTTTTAAAAGTCTATTCATGTGTAGAGGTGGCAGAGATGTAGGGCTAGGGGACAGCAGTGTCTTGACAGCTGCCCTCAGGCACAGAAAATGGTTACAGAATATGCCCCAAGACGCATTTCTGAATTTTCTCCTTGATGTTCAATGTAAACCACAAAAATGCACCTCTGGAGCAGACCTTAGCAATCTTTTTCACCCATCGTGCGCATTCCCCGCCACCTTGCCTCTCCAGCCATAGACTACAGGACTAAATTCTTCCATAGACTAAATTCTTCTGAAGAAGGTAAGAATTAAAGACCGAGGCATGTAAGAGAACCTTGTGGTTGGTGTCTACTCCAGGCTGCCCAGTCAAGGGGACCCTATTGATAAAGCCTTCTTACTCCAGCTACAAGAGAGATCAGGCTCGCAGGTTCTCGTCCTGCTGGGGGACTTTAACCACCATGATACCTGCTGGAAAAGTAGCACAGTGAGCTGTAGGCCATCCAGGAGACTCCTGGAGTGCATGAGACAACTTCTTAAGGCAGGTAACAGACAGCCCCTCCAGATGAAATGTGATACTGGACCTGATGGTCACCAATGCAAGTGAACTAATCGGTGACATCAGTATTGAAGCCAGCCTGGGCTGCATTGATCGTACACTGGTGGAGTTCACAGTCCTGAGCGATATGGGTCAGGGGAAGAGTAAAATCAGGACTCTGAATTTTAGGAAAGCAAAATCCCATCTCTTCAAGAAGTTAGTCAATGTGACCCCCTGGGAAACTGCCCTCAGGGACAAGGGAACAGAACAGAGCTGGCACATCTTTAAAGGCACTTTCCGGGGACAGCAAGAGCTCTCAGTCCCTAGGTGTGAAAAATCTGGAAAGGAGGGAAAGAGACTGGCACGTCTGAGTCAAGACTTGCTGGTGAAACTAAAGAGATAGAAGGAAATGTACGGGCAGTGGAAGCAGGGACAGGTATCCTGGGAAGAGTATGGGGACGCTGTCTGGTTATGTAGGGATGAGGTCAGGAATGCCAAGGTGCAGCTGGAGCTTAACTTCACAAGGGACGTAAGGAATAATAAGGGCTTCTACAGGTATGTCAGCCAGAAAAGGAAAGGCAAAGAAAACATAACCAACCTGATAAGCAAGATGGGCAAACTGCTAACAATGGATGAGGAGAAAGCTGAAGTACTCAACAACTTTTTTGCCTCAGTCTTCACCGGCAACCTCTCTTCCGACACCTCTCAAGTGGATAGACGACAAAACGGGGACTGGAGGAGTAAAGTCCCTCTCACCGTAAGAGACGATCAGGTTTGTGACCACCTTAGGAACCTGAATATACATAAATATATGGGACCTGAAGAGATGCCTCCCAGAGTCCTGAGGGAAGTGGTTAATGTAGTTGCCAAGCCACTCTCCATGATATTTGAAAAGTCATGACAGTCAGCTGAAGTCCCCGGTGAATGGAAAAAGGGAAACATTGCACCCATTTTTAAAAAGGGTAGAAAGGAGGACCCTGGGAACTACCGACCTGTCAGCCTCACCTCTGTGCTTGGGAAGATCATGGAATAGATCCTCCTAGAAGCTGTGCTAAAGCATATGGAAGACATGGAGGTGATTCAACACATCGAGCATGGCTTCACCAAGGGCAAATCCTGCCTGACCAACTTAGTGGCCTTCTGTGATGAAGTGACTACATCAGCGGACAAAGGATGAACTACAGAGGTCATCTATCTGGAATTGTGTAAGGCCTTTTACGTGGTCCCCTACAACATCTTTCTCTCTAAATTGGAGAGATATGGATATGATGGATGGACTGTTAGATGGATGAGGAATTGATTGGGTGGTCGCATCCAGAGGGATGGTCAACAGCTCAATGTCCAGATGGAGATCAGTGACAAGTAGTGTCCCTCAGGGGTCCGTATCGGGACCAGTACTGTTTAATATCTTCAGCAATGAGGTAGACAGTGGGATCAAGAGCACCCTCAGCAAGTCTGCAGATGACACCAAGCTGAGTGGTGCGGCTGACACGCCTGAGAGATGCCATCCAGATGGACCTGGACAAGCTTCACAAGCATGCCTGTGTGAACTTCATGAGGTCCAACAAGGTCAAGTGCAGGGTCCTGCACCTGTGTCTGGGCAACCTCTGGTATCAATGCAGGCTGAGGGATGAAAAGATTGAGAGAAGCCCTGCCGAGGAGGACTTGGGGGTATTGGTGGGTGAAAAGCTGGACATGAGGTGGCAATGTGTGCTCACAGTCCAGAAAGTGAACCATATCCTGGGCTGTGTCAGAAGTGTGACCAGAAGGTCAAGGGAGGTGATTCTGCCCCTGTACTCCGCTCTAGTGAGACCCCACCTGACCTACTGTGTCCAGCTCTGGAGCCCTCAGCACAGGAAAGACATGGACCTGTTGGAACGGGTCCAAAAGAGGGTCACAAAAACGATCAGACTGATGGAACGACTCTCCTATGAGGACAGGCTGAGTGAGTTGGGGTTAGTTCATCCTGGAGAAGAGAACTCACTGGAGACACCTTACTGTGGCCTTTCAATACTTAAAAGGGGCCTGCAGGAAAGATGGTGTCCTGGTTTGAGGTAAAACAGGACCAATTTTGTTCAGTAACTTTGCTTCTTAGCTGGGCCTCTTCTAACTGCTGAAATTAACAGCATATTGTGCAGACAATGTTCGCTCTCTCAGAGTGATAAGACCAATGTTACGGCTGATGTCCAGGCATGGTATGCGGAGAGGCTCTTGCTTATACTTATCGCTATAACACCCAAGGCCAACCAACTTGGTTATTTGCCACATTGGAGTGTTGGAAGCAGAAAAACACAGTGGGGTCCCACCTGCAGGGAGGAGCGGACAGGACAGGTGACCCAAAACTGACCAACAGGGTATTCCATCCCATCCGCATCATGCTCAGTATAAAAGCCCTCTGAGGGATCAAAGGGCAAAAGCAAGGAGTGGGAGCAGGAAGCTGGGGAGCAGGGAGCACTGGCTCTGGCTCTCTCTTTTCTTCCTTCAATGGCCGACATCTGAGGAGGACTGTTCGTCTGCCGTTGGTCCCGATCCTGCCTGCAGATCCGGAATCCAGTTCCCGTCCGTCACTGAGTCCAGCCTGGGACTGCCCCAGTGCCAGCCGGTGTCGTGATTGTCATCCTGGGAGCTTGATACGGTTTTGTATATATTTCATTATATTCTTTTTATTTTATTATTAATATTTCATTAAAGTAGTTTAGTTCCTTCTAAACTCATAAGTCTCTTTTTCCTCCTCTGCCTCTCTCTTCGAAGAGGGGTAGAGGGGAGCATCTGTCGGTCCCATCTGGGGTCCCCCACGTCCCCAGTGGGATTTGGCCTAAACCACGACAGATGGGGACAAACTTCTTAGCAGGACTGGTTGTGATAGGACAAGGGGTAATGCTTTTAAACTAAAAGGGTAGATTGAGACTAGATATAAGGAAGCAATTTTTTACAATGAGGGTGGTGAAACACTGGAACAGCTTGCCCAGAGAGGTGGTAGATGTCCCATCCCTGGAAATATTCAAGGTCCAGTTGGATGGGGCTCTGAGCAACTGGACCTACTTGAAGATGTCCCTGCTTGTTGCAGTGGAGGTTGGACTAGATGACTTTTAAAGGTTCCTTCCAAACCAAATAATTCTATGATTCTATGATTCTGGATCAGTGATGCCTAAATGATGTTTTTTCAGAGCTGAAGTATGATGCTCGATGCTCGAGAGCATGATGTTCTCCCCTCCTTCGTCTTCCCAAAATTTGTGGATGGAGAAATCATGAGGATACATGTCCGAAGTCTGCCTGGTCCCTACATTCCTGGGTCCAAACTCAATCTGTTAGGCAGTATACAGGTAAGGAGTGGTAGCACTGCCCCCTGCTTCCCTGAGCAGACTTCAAAATAAAGAGATTTCTTTTTTTAATTCCTTTTTCGTTTGCATCAGTACAAGATGCGTGCTCTGTGAAGTCAGAAAGAACTTCTGCCAAAAAAAAAAGTATAAATTAAAAAAGAAAACAAAATCCTAATGATTTTGAAGGCAGAGATGTTTGAAACCTGCGCCATTGCTAGAGTGTTTTGAACAATACCATATGCACACGTACGTATGCATGTGTGCGTAGGAGATGACTATTTGCCTGTGTGTTAGCAGGTAAAGTATTGCTAAGGCCTTGTGTGTGTAATAACTCAGTGGTCAGAGTATACAATTTATATACGACATTCTCATTTCATCCTTGCCCTTTGCATTTCATTTCCTGAGGCTTCAATGAATGTAAAAACAGGAAAACTGCTGAACTGCCAGGGGCTCTAATCATGTCAGTTTTTATAAGCAAAGTAAGATTGGGGCTGTTTGGTGCCGGCTGGAAGAACTTCAAGGAGAAAAAGGGGCAGTAGAGCATGTTCATATATATAAAGCTGCCAGTACTATTTAATGTTGTAGATATTTCTGCCATATCTCGCATTTATAACTTTAGAATTATACTTTTTATAAAATTAAAGGCAAGCAATATCCAGGCAAGATTAATTCATGGGATTTATTAATGTAAAATCCATGTTAAGATAAACATTGCTTTCTTTCTGTCACGAGTCATGTAATACTTGCCTTAATGATTAAATAACATATGAAACATTATTAAATGTGTGTTTGAGTTTCAACTTAAATTCTTAATGCAAGTTTCAGCTTTATATTAATTTATGTACAGCTACAATTTGTAACCTTTCTATTGACTTTCTTTGGGAGGATTTATTATCCTTTTTACATAAAAGAAAATAAAATTTGAGAGAAATGGCTTAAAATGGTCATTTTGCTAGTAATAGTCAGGGGTAGAAGGTAGGAGTGAAGTGCCCTGGAAAACTTTTTTGTGGATAAAAAGAAGTGTAGTCCTCCAACCCCACGCCCTTTCATCTGCATGTATGGCAGAGCTTTGTGTAGGCAAGTGCCTTGGACACTGCTTGCAAAGTGCTATCTGCATGTGCGTGCTCAGGGACACAGACTCATTAGTATGTCCTGGACACTGCTCAAGATACCCAACGCAATGCAAAATCTCACAGAAGGCTGCTTTTCTTTTTTCAGACTCAGCACCACAGTATTTTAAATAATAACAGGATTACAGCGCTAATTAGGACTGGGAAACCATGAATGAGGTGTAATGCCCATCTATTTGGTTACCAGCTCTCTTTGGTGTCTATCAGGGACAGACTTGTTAGTAGGGCCTGTCACGATAGGACAAGGGGTGATGGTTTTAAACTAAAAAAGGATAGATTCAAACTAGATAAAAGGAAGTAATTTTTTACAATGAGGGTGGTGAAACACTGGGACAGGTTACCCAGAGTGGTGGCAGATACCTTATTTTTGGAAACATTCAACATCAGGTTAGATGGGGCTCTGAGCAACCTGATCTAGTTGAACATGTCCCAGCTTATTGCAGGGAGGGTTGGACTAGATGACCTTTAAAGGTTCCTTCCAACCCAAATTGTTCTATGATTCTATCAGGAAGCTAAATGAGCTCTCATCCCGAGTGTGCCAGGACTGGTTTCTCTGCTCAGATACCTAGGCCCACTGGACACCACACATCTCCAGCCTTTCTGAAGTAATCATGATGGAATTAATTGGAAGGGGTACGTAGTACACAACACAGTGTGCAGAAGACATGATGATACTGTATTCATTAAAAATATGTAATTCTTTGGCATTGTGTGCCCTTGTTTTACTTGCTAAATAGATCTGCAAGTTAGACAGCTTTATGTGATGTTGTAATGACAGACCCTTTGATTGTGAACTCATACAAAACAGCAAGCTATGGCTTAGCTCCACGTAGTTTAAATTCCACAATTCAAATGTGTGTTACTTTCATGCACGTTGTATTTGTACATTCAATTGGTAAAGGGATGCACTGTGACAATATGACACCATTATACTGCCATATTGGCCGTTATCATTCAATCTCATGTTAATTAATTTCTCATAAAGAAGATGAATTGACTCCTGCTGTTTTAAAGTGTCTCCTACTGGTGTCTGCTGGAGTTACATGGTGTGTTGATTAACATAGAAGCCTTGAGGAAAACAAGATAATTTTGGGGAAAAAAATAACAAAAAAATTAGCCGAAATAATGAAGTAGCAAAACAACTGCCCAGCTGGACTAATCTGAAACTGTGTCAAAACATTAAAGAGGAAATGGTAAATTTCATTTAAACAACAGTTCACTGAAGTGATACTAATGCTAATGTAGCTCATTTACAGCGTGCGTTTGAAGCCAGTGGCAAAGCAGGCCATAGGTACCTCAGTCCCCCTTTCGAATCCATCTTTCCTCAATGGTTAGGTGAACTGGGTGAGTATCTGTCTGTCTGTTTGATATGAAATACTTGCAAGAAATACTTGCAGGTCAGTACTCTGGGCAGATTTGGCAGAACCTCAGCCTAACAAGCTTGGTGACCTTTCTGATCCTGAACATATCAAAATACATACTCAAATGCCTCCAGAAGGTCATACGTGCCAGGGTGCGAGTCAAGCCTCCTGTCAAAAATGTCACACTGTACATGGAGGAGTCTGAGTCTGTAGCCTAGAGGATAGACCACTTCACTTAAAATATCCTGGTTCCTTTCTAGATCTTGCTCCAGAGTCCTACTGGTCCTGGATTTGGCATCTGACATGAAACTATTTGCGTCATATTTTGGATTTGACCTTTTTAGCTAGTAAACTGGCTGAATATCCTTTAACATAAAAGGCAAAATTGAATTCTTCAAGATTTTGAAAGATATTTGGAAGATACCATTTCATAGCATGCACAGGAAAACCTCCTGGTTTGTTTGGGGTTTGTTTGGGGTTTATTTGCTAATAGGGGTTGGGGTCTTTTGCTTTTTGCGTGGCAGGGGTGGATTGTTTTTTTTGTCCTTCAGAATTGTGAGAACATTTTTTCATGTTCGGTTTGGTTTTGTTTGCCAAGTCTTGTGCTACTCATCTGCTCAGAACAACTGGTACAATGGTTTATTGAAAAATAAAATCTGCAGGCAGTGAGTGCCACATTCCATTGCCCTTATTCTTTAATATGCTATCCAATTACACTTTGTCTATGGACATTGACCAAAGAAACAAGAATCAACAACTAGTATAACTACAGCATCTCTCAGATTGCATGAGATCTTATTTTATTTTTTGTGGGGCAAGACACATTTGGCTAAGTGGAGAAGATGAGTGAAAGGCAATCCAGTTAGCATCAGAAATGTCTCCGCCTGCCACAAATTATCAACTTAGCAGACAAAGGAGATCCTTTACACTTCAATATGAGACAGAAATCTTTGTTTCAGCTTTCAGAAGTTATTGATCTTTGTTTGAATACATGAAAAAATATGACAGCCTAACAGATATCCCCAAGGAAAAAGCAACAAGGAAACCTTTTAATAGGAGGAGACTTCATTGATTGTTAATACAGTGTGCTAAATTTTAGTTTTGATATAATTCCATTGACTTCAGTGGACCTGAATAAACCAGAGCTTGAGTCTCCAATTATCACGGTTACTGCTGAAGTCTTCATTCACTTAGTTTTTACATATATCCTTTTTTATTGGAAAGAAATCAAAATTCTATACTGGTATCAAGTTGAAACCACTGTTTTAACAGGAAACAGGATAGAAATTAAGTAACTAACTTTCACAGTATGCCTATCAGGTAGGCAGATAAACACCACTACTCTTGTTTCGAAGGTGGAAAAATATGGGCTAAGATACTAACACCGGATCACACAACAGTTTGTTGCAATCTGACTGTAAACTCAGAATCTCAAACCCAAACTTCTACTCATAAATCCCAGATCATACTTGTGGTTTGTTGGGTTTTTTTCTTTCTTTCTTTTTTTTTCAGTCCTCCCACATGTCAAGGGTCTGTAGACTGCATGATTTGAACATATGTAAAATATAGTTTTGAATGTGTAATGTGAACCTACCCATTTATTAACACTTGTTGGTGACTGAAAACTGAATGATTTATACTGCTACTGCTTCCAGAATACTGTGATAACACTCTAGCATGTAATGTTGGACTTAGGTGAAATTAAAGCCCACATCTATAATAATAAATCAAATAGTGCCCAGGAATTTTCTCAGGCATCGGGACAAGATTGTCTATATTAAAAACCTGATGCTAATCCTTTGCACATGGCATTTAGCAATCTCTCCGACAATTCCCAGACATAGTTCAAGATGTAAAATGTTCTAGGGATTATTGCTGCTATGGGGTTTGCAAGCAACCTCTCTTGTTGTGGAGATCTTGATCTAGACCAGACTGTTCCTTTTAACCAAAGAGCTTAGTAATGTTCACGGGCACCTAAATGCTCCAAAATTATGATCCAGAAGATGCAGACCACTTATACTCTAGAGTTTCCTTCCTTTCTGACATGAATTTTTTTCTGTCACTGAGGACATTTCGGGTTCCAGAACATCTGCTTCTAGTTAGAAATTGCTTTATTCATGGTGTGAAGATTACTTATACAGTTCTGAGGAGAGAAATATTTTTCAATTCTTTTTTTTTTATTTTGTCTCAAGTAACTTCAAAAGTTGAGATAATGGATAATGAGTTTTCCCTTTTTCTATTCCATAAACACAACCATTTTTTTATTTGTTTTATTTTACTTTTAAGTAAAAGAAGTGTCTTGATGCTTCCTAAAAGCCGTATTTGGAAACCATATTATTGAGTATTTACTTGCATAAGCACTCCCATGACAGGTCAAAGAAATCAGCCTGAGTTAGTTAGTCAAGTGCTGCATGTTAAGTGACTACAATAAGACTTAAGTATATGATTTAATGGCTCCTTAAGAAGACTAATTTTGTTAAGGGAATGAGAGCAATAGCTTAATGCTACAAGCAGTGAGATCTAGTAGCTTATCTACCAAATGAAATAAAAAATGATCTAACATTTGTCCTTCCTCTGTAAAGAAAGTATACCAGGAATTATCTTTTCTGTAACAGGTGTTAAAATCATATATTGGGGAAGGGGGTAGGGACTGGCTTTAAATACAATTCTAATAAAAATGTCACTGTGTTTATTGTTTTCAGGTATTTTTAAATGTCAAATGAAGTTTTGTTTGTGCTAACCTTCTTGGTAATCACCAGGAATAAACATGTTATGTGCCAGTTAAAATACTCATGTACTTCTTTGATCCTTTTGTCTTCAGAGAAAGCACAAGACAGGGCAGAATTTTTCCTGTTGAAGAAAACTGAGAATTTATTTGTAGGCAAAATGAGAACTGACTTTAATTTCTGACACCAGGAAGTTATCTGATAATGCAGAAGAATCAGATTTGCCAAGTGAAAAGAGATACCTTATTGCATAGTAACTTTTCAGGTTATTTAGATCTATACTGAAAACAAATTGGCTGATGCAACATTTAAAAATGTACAGGTGATTTCAGGCAAACTTGTCTGAAGTTTTCAGAGTATTTGTTGATATATTTTGCTCTTAAATTTTCAGTACTTATGTGGCACACAGGTTATGGAGCATCCATCACTAGAGATTTATTTATTTTTTTTTGCTGAGGTAAAGGAACATCTGCTAAGGATGTACTAAAGACATTTGATCCTGCTTCCACACAGGGAGAAGCACTACATGACTTCTTCAAGTCCCTCAAAATATTACATTTCTTTTAACTCTATATTTTGGTGAACTAAACATTGTAAGTTTAACTTGGTGTTACATTGGGTTCTGTACCACATAAATGTATGTCAATATCAATAAACAGTAACAGAAAGCAATCACACAAATTGAAGGGGAGTAAAGGTCTTAAGACTGATTCAGACAGAAACTAAATTTGAAAGTTACAGCTCGCCTTTTCCTCCTAACCATTATGCACTAATCTGTCAGTTTTGCTCAGCAGAGTCCTGACATGGCACTGTGCAAAAATACATATTTATTGTACAATTTTTTGTGGCACTGGCATTGAAGTAATTTTAGCTGTTATTTTTTTTGCATGCATATTGTTTTGCATGTTTGCATTTTCACTTTTCATAAAACTCCGTGGAAAGCTATGTAGTCATAACCAGAGATGATTCATGATGCTGTAGGAAAATAAGAAATATTAGCAGTTAAAAAACGAAACTGTCAAAAGATGACTGTCTCATATTCTAGTCATTTCTAGTGGGTACCCAGTGATTTTTTATGATATATTCACTAGGTATCCATCCTAAACTTTGACTAGAGACAGACAGGCTAGTTAACAAAACAAGAGCATATCATTTTAGCACTCGCAACCACTGCTGTATAAGGGTTCACAGTACTTATTTGTGCGAAGTAAAGGAATGTAAATTCTGAAAAAGACCCCATTGTATGCAGAAAGACAGGCTATATTTAGCCTAAACAAAAAAGTCTACTGATATCTCCTTTTTCTTGCCTGTGTTCTTTTTCCTTCCCCTCAAATGAACATGCCTTAGTAGATGAAACCATATTTCATATTTTAGCCAGAAAAAGGAACTGAAAGCAATGCCTTTAACAGACTAAGGCCAGCACTTGTTTCCCAGGTCTTGGAAAGCTAATTAGGTTCTGCACTGGGCCTGTTTTTCTCTAGTGGTGAGATTTCAGCTCAGATCATTCCAAGCAACTGAGGTTTTATTTTCCAACATTACTGTTCTTTTCTTTGTTTGGTTTTGTCTCATTTTGTCCTGTGAACGCAAGCTCAGACTTCAGCAGTGGCTACAACACCAGCAACTGTCCATCTCAATTTCTTTCTCCTAAAAGAAGAGTGACATCCTCAACGTTGAAACCATTTTAAAACTGTTAACAGAAAACGTCCTTAGAAACAAAAAGGAAGCAAGGCTAAGAAACTACAGCAAAACTTTCTAACATTTTCAATTTCAAGATCCTAAATTGCTGTATTTTTTAAGTTTCTTTCTGTTTTTCTTATCTCTTTTAGGAGAACTAAAAGCCTTTTTGATTATAATTGTTTTCCATGGGATGAAGGATGACACCATAGGTCTAAGACTTGAAATGTTACTCCCCTTCCACTGTCTAGTGTAGCACAGTAACAAAATCATGTCAACACCTCCAACTGTCTGAGCTCCATCAAAATGGTCACTCTATATATACATCTTTCAGATTTATACTCTTTTAAACTATTTTTTTTAAAATCTCCTTTTTTACATGTTGGAAAAGCCATAAGTATCATAAACTAATCCTGAAGGGTTTACGAAATGCTCTTGAGGTCGCTTTCCTTGTCTTTACCCACACAAACATAAATGTCTATGTATACAACTATATGTATATGTACAACCAAAAAAATACGTAATACCTTCTACTAAGGCCTGAGATTTAAGCAGGAGTGGCAGCTATGCCTTCCTCTGGAGCTTAACCTACAGCAGGAGACCCAGAATCCCTAATACTGTGTAATAATAGTTATATTCCCTTAGCTCAAGCTGCTGAGAAGAGTGCTCTTGGATAACAGGCTCATGCCATCTGTTCTCAATGGTATCAGTAGCGGTTTAGAGAAATAAGTTTGTGTATGTTAGAAATGGCCATAAAGTGTTATAAACTGTTGGTGGTGTATTTTGACTCCTACACAATCCCTAGTGGCATCATGCTGGTAATATACAGCATTGTATTCTCAAGGATTGAATAGTAACTGCAGAAATAGGAAAGAAAAATTCAGCCAGGAGAGCCCTAATGAAAATTGATTGGAGAGGCTGGAGGATAGAGATATAGTGTATCTGTTCAGCAGGAAACCGAGCTGCAGTCATTTTTTTCCCCCCCCTTTTTCATCTAACTTATAGGCTAGAAACAAAGATAAACCCAGATCTCTGGATCCAGAGGAAAACTAATACTGTGTTTAGTGTGCCAAATTTTCTGCTGGTATATCTTGATACAGCTCAATTGACTTTAATAGAGCTTGGCCATTTTTCACCAGCCAGGAATTTGGTCTATTGTAGTAGGAAATGTTCTCACTGAACTGGCTGGATTCACTCAGTTACATTCTTTTCTATTATTGCAATTGACTTACACCTTTATGAAAGGTTAGGGGTTTTGAGGTAAAGGGCTGAAAATTCTCTGATTAGTCGCATGAAAGAGAGAAATTTCCTTTAAAATATAATTGTTTGGATATTTTAAAATCATGTTAAATTACATGTTGGCCATATTGTTTAAAGTGTTTGAAGTGATGTAGCTCTGAATGCTCTTAAATTATGCTCTTTTATTTGAAATCAAAGGCAAAGTTGCTTTACCTGTCTCAAATGGAAGTCTGACAGTATCTTTAATGTCTAGATACATTGTTTATGATTGTCTATGTGATGTGGAATAACGCATAGTTCTTCTGTAATAAAGCCACATAATAGTAAATTCTAGATCAGATAAAAGGCAAAGAACTATAGAATACATTGTGCCACTGTAAGATTACAGATCTGTCCTTTAGAAAAGAGACCCCTTAATATCTCTAAAGGTCCTGTGTAAATGTGTAAATGCGATCAAGGGGGTTGAATGGATTAAAATAATTATAAAGTTATACTCTTTTTTGATACTTACAGGAAGTAGTCTACTGTTTTGACTTTCATAAGTTTTAAAGAGAAGAAATACTTGAATGTGTTGTTAGGTAGAAGAACATATTCCCAAGTAGGCGGACAGTACATGTATAAGAGAGACCTCTAGCTGTGGAATGCTGATAAGGAGCTAAATATACTCCTGTAGGTGGGGTGGGCTGAATCAATAGGCAAGAGAAGTCAGTTGGAATGAGTGCATCAGGAGTTTTGAAATTACCAAAAAAGCAATTTTATGTTGCATTTTCAAATGGAGAAAAAAAAAGTATGATTATGTAACTATCCACTAAATTTTGTGTATTTGTTTGTGGAAAAGAGATTGTGTCTTGTTCTTGATTTAGCTTTGCTTTTTTTTTTTTCTATATGCAGCTCTGAGTTTTCAAATAAGGTAGGAGTAGTTACAAGGTTGCTGACTCTTGTCAAGTCTGGAGTGGATTTTGTGCTTAAGCATGATGTGAAGCATCTGAAGATTTTTGAAATAAACAAACAGTCAAATGAAAAAAACAGCTCATTAGTGTATCACAGTTTAGGCAATTCTCAGATAGCACTTGAAAGTGAAGTTCCAGGATCATTGTTTTTGACATAATACTCTTCAATTACTATTTATTTTCACTGAATGAACATCTTTTCCAGGTGTTCGGCCCGGAATAGCGGGGAACTGTTGCCTAACTAGAAATAGAGGCCTTCTTGGCTGACAAGCTTTCCTCAGATGTTAAAAGATCTGCCTCAGGTGTTAAAAAAAGAAAATGTACTTTCACCTCATTTGTAACTGGACTTAATCTTAAAGTATGAATGTCTTTAGAACTTAAACCTTAAAGTTAAAACATGTAAATAGCTCTCAAAGCCTGCCACTTCGAGCAAAAAGAGGGAAAAGTTGTAGAAATTGGAGGGAACAAGAGTACAGATATTTTGTTATTCAGAAACTAGAAAAGGGTGTTTACATTTTGCTGCCATATGGGAAAGTCAAGTTCATTGTGCAGTGAAATAAAGGAAGTAGAAAATACTTAGAGGAAATGTAAGAAGACTGGAAGGAGAATTTATGCTGACAGATGTGATCAAGGCTAAAATAATGACACCTATGTAGCACAAAATTGTATGGTGGAAAAGAGGAAAACTATCAGTGATTGAGCACTAAATTTTGTCTTACCAGAAAACAATTACTAACATGAAGGGAAAGATTAGAGATTGTTTACTTTCAGATTGTCTGGCATTTTTTCATGTAATACAGAGTCAACTTTAGCATCTGAATCAAATGACAAAAGAACTTTTTTTTTGCAGAGTTAAATTTATTGAGGGATATTCACTACATTCAGGGATGTTTTGGAAAGGTGCACAAGCTAAGTATGGTTTCCTATAGAGATGCTGTAATAGCTAATGACAGCTAAAAATTATGGTCACTGGCATGTTAGAAAAGTTAGTGATAAATAGATTACTGTAGGGATGAACAATCTATTAGTTAAGCACAAGAATACATACAGGCGCAAGAATACATCTATGTTAATGTTCAAGCAGGAACACGCTTTTAAAGAGATCTTTCTTGTATCCCCTTTCCCTCAGGGTCTAGCAACTAATGTCCCCTGGTTCCATAACCCCCTTCTCTTGGGTTCATGCTGTGGAAAGATCTCAGAGCACATAAACTAGATTTCTCTTGGAGGGACATAAGTCAGAAGATGTACTCCAGGACCACATGTAATATTACCCAACTTCTAATTGAGTGCCCACCCCCTGGATCAAACTAAAGCTATGCCAAAGTAACTCCCCCTCATCAGCAGCTGTTTCGCTCCACAGATTCACTCCTGTTTGGCTGTACTACTTGTTAATGTAGACCACACTCAACCATCAGCTTTGTAATGTGCCATATGCTCCTCTTTCACCACCCAGAAATGGATGCAACATCATTTATACAGATCAGATGGAGAAGAAGAGAGCAAATCAGGATGAACTCACTCAGTTATAAATGTATCATGCTAACAAAAATATTTACACTGAGTAAATACTTGTAGTACTATCCAAATAAATTTAAACATGGTCTTGTGTCTAGAGGCCTTTTCTTCATGCAGCAGAAGCAGACATTTTATACATCCTAGAAAACATCTAAAGGTGTACCCATACATAAGTTTATATAAACACGAGAAAATATTCAAAGTTCTGTAATATGGTACAAATGCCAAATTATAACAAAATTTAAAATTAATTAGATAGTTAGCAAAGTGCACTGAAGGATTTTTTTCTCTTCAGTGCAGCAGAAATGCCGGCTGCGCAGTGCTGTGTATGATTTATTCATAGGCTGCTAATGAAGACATATCTAATCATCATAATTAATTGGTATTTTTGTGCTTTGGGGCCTAATCACAGAAATTTTCATATGTTGGCTCAAACTGATTTTAGCTGTGAGGCAAAAATTCACAAGAAACCTTGATTTTTCTTTGTTCAAGTTTGCTTTTCCATTGAGCTTAACTACTGTGTGGGGACTATAACTTAACCCTCGAAACACAGCATATGCTGAAGTGTTGTGAAAATGAGCTAGGAGAGGATGATTTGCAGGGATAGCGTTACATGCCAACCGTTTTATGTTTGCTGTGGAAAGTTGCTTAAATCAGGCCTAATTTTAACCCTACTTAATCAGCATCACATCAGTAAAATAATCCAGTAATTTTTGTAACGGTCCACACAATTTCCTGATATTTCTTATTGTTTTGTGTTCTAAACACACGTATATGAAAAAATATGAAATGTCTTACAGCTCTATAAATGTGCTGTTCACTTGTTCATGCAATTGTCTATGTTCCCCGTCACTCTACTAGTAGTCAATAGATATATGAGTTAAAAGTCGGGTTTCATTTTAATTCCTGAAACTAAAGTGTCTTTTATTATATAAGAGGACAATTTTCCACAGGAGAACAGAATTAAATTCTGTTCTCTGTTTTAAATAAACAAGTACATATAAATATACATAGTGTAACATGGAAATATATATATTCTCTTTGGCTGCACTAATATAACTCCTTCTTGTTCAATCTTCCAAATATGGCTGAAGCATATACCATTTCATACCCATGAAATGAATACTCCCACCTTCCTATGTTGTAAATGACTTGTGTATGATAGGCCTTCATTACGTCAGCAGCAGCACTTTCATTTTTGGCTAATATAGCTGTTCCCAAAAGTAACTGCAATAATCATCTCCCATCTTGCTAAATATTGGCTACTGGGTACGGGGAACTGTGTACTCTTTGTGAATGTGCATTATAATAGAGAAAGTATTGCATTATTTTTTTTTAATCTGAAGTCTTATATCTTCTATTAAATATACTAACCTGTACTGGTACTACAAGTGATATGTAACAAAATAATTCTAGATTTTTTGTCTGATATTTACCCCTCAACCTTTGTCAGTTTTTATTTTACATTCCAGAAATAGTAATTTTATTTAACAGTTTCTCAGTATACATCTCACATCTCTACTACATTTCATGGATCTGAACTTTCAGGATTTTCATTGTCCTGGGATAGTAAATTATATGTTCCCAAGTATTTGTGATTGGCATGAGTTGTCTGACTCCAAATGCTTGGAAACAACCTTGATAGTTGTAAAAGACACTTTGTCCTGTTTTGAATGTTCATGAATATATTATCAGAAGCGGCACGTTGTATGAGGACTCTGCCAGAAATTCCTGTGTAAGGAATCCTGGAAATTGAGCTGAAGACCCTTGCATCCCAAAACACTGACTTTATCAATTGAATGAAAGAAGAATCTCCATTAGTTAGTTCTAGTAGCAGCAATTCTTATGAACCATTTCTAGGCCTTCAGACAAGGCAAAGGCCATTAAATACTTCCTTTAGTTCCAGTAAAGTGCTTGAACTCAAACAAACTAATACAAAGATGTTCCAGTGCAGTGCCTAAATGGCATGCATACCATTCCAGCCAGTGCACTTTAAGGGTATCATATGAAGGTAATTAGGTGCCACTATGAGTAATCTATCTTTGCTCGGACTTAAACAACTGGTTTCCTATTACAAAAGAAATAACTTTATTTCTCCGGTTCAGGAAGAAGCAGTTTTAACTATTTTTAAGTGTCCCATCTGAGTTCCAAAAGAAAATTATTTGATCCATTAAGTAACAGTGTTACTCCATTCTTCAAGAGGAGAAATGGGAAAAGACTGCATGACTTAGCTTAGCCTACTAGGAGGAAAAAAAAAAAGCCACAAAAAGAACCCAGCACAACAACAGGGACACAGTTAAAAGTAGCAACACTTATATCATCCTTTCAGTTTCCAGACATGAGTTGGTAAGGCCATTAATACTACAGTTTATAACAGATGGCCGCTCTTGCTTGGACATACACATACATCATCAAATTTCCCTTTGAGTTTCACCCTCTTTAATTCCCACTGAAGTCAATAAGAATTTCATCTGTGTGGAGGAGAGCAGAAATGGACCTGCAGGGATATTTTTCCTGTGTCTCAAGTGACGCACTGTTAAATGTAGGGATTAACACAGAAAGGAAGCTGTCATGGGGACCAACTGACAAAGAATTTTGTTTTCATCCCTGTGAAACAGAACTCTATTAATATTTAACTTTCTGAAGGCTAAAAATGAAAAGTTCTTTAATGAAACCAAGAGCTAGAAAATTGTCCATAGATGTTCTATATCTATATTCCTTTGTCTGATGTTGTATTCCTTGAGGATCCAAAACCAACCAGGGTCTATTTTCTATTTTGCTGTTCTTCAGCATGCAAGGACAGTCAAACAAGGTATATCTGATCAGGAATCTGAGGAAATTATAACTTTTGAGATTATGTTATTAAGTCTTCTGTTCTTCTTCTTTGTTTTTTACCGTCATATTCAAAACCAAACAAAAATACACCCAAAACCACCAACAAAACACAACAAAACTCACCAAAACCTATGAAAGATCCACAAGTCTTTTATAATCTGAGTAATGATCTATGCTTTAAGAAGACATAACTTCAGCTTTAGATGACCCTATAGAATGCTTTTGATTTTTAACTAGCATAGGGACACAGGAAGAAATCTATTATTTCATGCACAGTTTACTTACCTACGTCATAAAGGCAGAAAAATTCCCCTGTGGAATTTGATATACGATGATCGGGGCTGTAAACCTATTCTGACTAATCATGTTTATTCTGATTGATTGAGGTAATTGAAAAACAACACAGATATTCCCTGTAGGTGCATTTTTCTCTTATTATATTTGCATGATAATAAAAAAGGGATGTTTTCAATTCTCAAAAAATAATTATCTTGGCTCTTCTTAGCCTGCCAGAACAGATTGCTGGTCTGACTGATATTAGTCTAACAGGTAAGCAATCTGTTTTCAAAGCTTGACCATACTAAATTTAATTGTTAAAGGCTGAAATATACTTTTGGAATGAGTTGTTCAGCACATCATTCTTAATGCCAATATATGATTTTTTTCCCCGAGTGATGCTATCTATACATAGGGCAGTGAAGCTGGTGAGGGGTCTGGGGGACAAGTCTTACAAGGGAACTGGGATTGTTTAGCCTGGAGAAGAGGAGGCTGAGAGAGACTTTATAACCCTCTACAAGTACCTGAAAGGAGGTGGTAGAGAGATGGGGACTGACCTCTTCTCCCTAGTGACAAGTGATAGGACGAGAGGAAATGGGTTCAAGTTAAGCCAGGGGAGGTTTAGGTTGGATATTAGGAAAATTTTTTTCGCTGGAAGGGTTATCCAACATTGGAATAGGCTGCCCAGGGAGGTGGTGGATTCGCCATCCCTGGAGGTTTTTAAAAAAAGTTTAGACGTAGTACTTGGGGACATGGTTTAGAAGTGTTTTTTGTCAGGTTAGGTTAATGGTTGGACTTGATGATCTTAAAGGTCCCTTCCAACATCAACAATTCTGTGATTCTATGATTCTGTATCTACTTTGACACTGTTATTTGACCACAAAAATAGTTTTTAACCTTCTCATCAGGATCACCACTCACCTCATACATTTAGGGATCTTGCCTATTATATTTCCTTGGCCCACAGAGTATGCTGGAAAGCCTGATAAAACAATGTACTTCACTTATCTTTGTGATAGCAAACCTTGTGCTTAGTGGCAGCAATGTATCTATGCCAAAGAAATGAGGAAAAAGCTTGAAATAACCTTTTATGAAAAATCAAAAAAGTATAGGCCAAAATATTATGCTTAACTCCCTAACTTGTGCAATGACTTCCTCAGAAACCGTACAGCATTGCCTTCTTATTTATGAGATAGTCCAGTACCAAGATCTATTCTTTTACAGAAGAAAAAAAAAAAAAGAAAAAGAAAGTGGAGATTAGCTTTTCCTGGGTTAACTTTGCTGTCTAATACAGAGGTGGATGAATTTCCAAGTTTCAAAGGCCAACAGAAAATGAGCATCAGGACTTTTGGATGATTATCTAGCATATATCTGATTGCAGTTTAGGTTTCATGTTGGGGATATTTTATAAGTAGTTTGCCTTGTGGAATCTCTAGTAGCATTTCTTTTTATTTTGATAAAATACAGGGTATAGAAAGATGTTTAAAATATTAAAAAAAAATCTAATCAATGTGTTAAATCTAACATTCAGAAAATGCAGTAATTTTAAAGGAAGATAACTGCCTGCTTCAGGTCACCTAAGCTAGTAAACTAGTTAACAGAAAGGAAACTTTTTCTCCAAAGAGAAATGAAAAAGAGGGATACCTATTTTAAAACTCCTATATAATAATTTGAAGGAGGGAGCCTATATCTCCGCATTGATAGAATTTCCATGACAATATAAATTTAAGTGCTTTAAAGCTGTGTCATGCTCAGTGGCTTAGTTTATAAAGATACCAGCTGGAGCCAAAAGAACAACAAAAATATAGGAAAGGTGTTTCTGACATCAGCAATTACTTTATAGCCTTTCAAAAGTCTTTATTCAGCAGCTCTTTTTTTAAATTTTAGTTTAGCTGAACCCTTGAATTTTCTGTTAAATTTTGAATTTGTTCCAGTAAAGTACATTAAAAGTGAAATCCTAGACTGGAGCTTTCATTTGGCTCTGAATTTTTTTCATATAATTGGTCACAACAAATATTCTTCAGAAATGTAAGAACAAATGTGTATGTATAACTGAGGAGGACAAGTATATACCACACGAATGTTGTTCTGAACTATAATGAAAGATAAAACAATTTTTTTCTAAATTATGTCCTAGATCAGAATGTCACATCTGAAGCTTTGCAAGATTTCTTGCAAAAGATTCCTATAAATGTGTGTATGTGCAAGAACTCACATCAGGAGTGTTCATGCAGCTATCTTGAAAGTTATTGGGAAGTTTTAGAGTCATTCAGACATGGAGAAGGAAAAAATTTGTTACGTAAGTGTTTAGAAAAAGAGCATTAAGTATAGCAACTAGCTCAGCTTTTGTTAATAGGTCACAAGCTGTCCCATTTCACACACAAAAAGAAATGGAATTCATAGAATTATCAGGACGAAAAGCTATTCCAGCCAAAGCTTGGTACTGTTCAGCGTAAAAAATATTATGATTGACAGAACCCTACTGTTTTGCAACTCCTAGAAATGTTTTTCTTTATCTGTATGTATCACAAGGAGATTTGAACCAAATAGTGGGATATTTTGAACACTAAAGAGAAAACAATTTCTGTTGTTTCTATTGTTTGATGGAAAGTGCAATTTTACAAGGATATCCAGTGACTCGTCCTATCACTTCACTGTATGCACATCTAAAACACGATTGATTCCGACACATCCGTTACCAACTTGTTATTGGTGAAAGAATCCTATGAATAAAAATCAGAAGCTATTTGTTGGTAAGCACATCACAATACTTTTAAAAGAAGTATGGGTTTGGTCCATAAAATAGTTTACTGACTTATTTCCTGATGATTATGAGATAATGAGCAAGTGTTGCCTCGTCACAAGCCATATTATTTTGTACTGATGCTTAAACAGAAACTATATTTGATCATGACCACCATTAGCTGACATGTCTTATTAGTTATAATGAGGAGCTGTATTAAAGTATGTTACACAGTTCTAGAGAATTTTGCTCTGACTGGAAGGATACACTGCAACAAAAGGTGAGGATTTTTTTCTTTGTATCTGCTGATGTGCTGGTGATGATTTGGTCTAAAATGTGTAGACTGTATTGTTTTTCTCATCTATAATGTAGTTATAAGGACAAAGCTAGTCACATCAGAGGATTTATCTGCCTTCCACCATACTTTATGTATTTCCTGCATCTTCTCTCATGTGCAGCCTTTCAAAAGATTAAAGAGCTGGCTAAGCCAGCTCCATCTATTTTCTCTACGTTACCACAGTATCACTGTGTTGTTTTGTTGTTTTTTTTCTCATGAAAGAAAACATCTCTGGGGAAGATATTTTATATGATTTGACCAAACTACAGAAAATATATAAAAAGCTAAGGAAAATGTGTGTCTGTGTAGCAAAATAACTCACTATCAACACAAACTGATGGATATTCAGTTTTGGGCCTCCGACTACAAGGAACACATTGAGGTGCTGGAGCGCATCCAAAGAGCAACGAAGCTGGTAAAGAGTCTGGAGAACAAGTCTTATGAGGAATGACTGAGGGAACTGGGGTTGTTTATTGTGGAGAAAAAGAGGCTGAGGGGAGACCTTATCAGTCTCTACAACTACCTGAAAGGAGGTTGTAGTGAGGTCGGTGTTGGTCTCTTCTCCCAGGTAACAGGTGATAGGACAAGAGGAAATGACCTCAAGTTATGCCAGGGGAGGTTTAGATTGGATATTAGGAAAAATTTCATCACCAAAAGGTTTATCAAACATTGAAACAGGCTGCCCAGGAAAGTGGTTGAGTCACTGTCTCTGGAGGTATTTAAAAGATGTGCAGATGTGGTGCTGAGGGACATGGTTTAGTGGTGGACTTGGCAGTAATAGATTGGTTTAAGGCTGGACTCAATGATCTTAAGGCTTTGGCAACCTAAATAATTCTATGATTCTATGAGAATGTGCAGCATTTCCAGAGAGAAATTACAATGGTAGAATCAGTTGGTTGTGCAAATTTTTATCTTGTCTGTCACTTCCATATCTATATTTTGTTAGCAGCTCAAATTCAACTTGGCTAAACTATAAATGTCCTTCCTTTTCTTCCTCGAAGTGTTCTTCATTACATCATATCTTGATCACGATGGACAAAGCATCTTTCTGGAGCAGTCTTTTTTCAGTGGTGCCCATTGATAGGACGAGGGGTAATGGGCACAAACTTGAACATAGGAAGTTCCATCTTAACATGAGGAGGAACTTCTTTACTTTGAGGGTGGTGGAGCACTGGAACAGGCTGCCCAGAGAGGTTGTGGAGTCTCCCACTCTGGAGACATTCAAAACCCGCCTGGACGCTGTCCTGTGCAACCTGTTGTAGGTGACCCTGCTCTGGCGGGGGGGTTGGACTAGATGATCTCCAGAGGTCCCTTCCAACCCTGACTATTCTGTGATTCTGTGATTCAACTTAAATGCCACCACAGGTCCTCCTATTCACATTCTGTTTAATTGTAAGAATTACAGTTCTTTATCCATCTGTAAAACAAAATAATTTTTCTTAGTCTGTAAAGTTAAATCTCTTGTCCAGGTTTCTTCTCCTGACATCTGAGTGACTTCAACATCTGTTATATTTAAAGCAACTTTTGCCAACACCTGCTACTTCAGAATGCTGCTAAAAGCACCCCATCACTTTGTTATGTATTTCTTTGCATCCACTTAATGGATTGATCTATTAACTTTGGTCAAGCATGATGCCTCCCTCTACTTTTCAGGACATTCCTGATGTCCTCCTGGACTACTTAAATGTCAGTTCTGGATTCAAGTTTTATTCAAAGTTTTATCTCTGAATTTTAAATCTTTGGTTTATTTTTAAACAGTATGATCCACAATTTCTTCTCCCACATCCTCCATGCTTGAGACAACCTTTCCATGTGTAGCTCCCAAACAACAGCATTGTCTTTTGGTGTCTGAATGATCTTACAATAGCTTGATTGCTTCAACCATGTTTTCTGTTTTCTTTGTAACTCCTTCATGTATCTGAATGCATCTCCTTCCTCTCGTCCTACATTCTGGTTGGCAGCCACTTGAAATAAGAAACTCTTTTTTAGTTATCTCAGTGCCTAGTACAATAGGGTCCTAGTCCTTAGATTAGGCTTGAAACTCTTCTGGACAGTGAGCAAAATTAACAAATGATGACTGGGGAGTGGAACTGTATCACTTGCACTTACCATCAGAAGACTACTGAAGGAGTAGTGACCTAAACACTCCATCTTTTGCATCACTGAAATCAGGCAGTAGTACACTATGAAGCCTGGGGAAGCTCACCTGAGAGCTAACATGCACTGTACATGAACAGAAGCATTTTCCTTTGGCAAAGGATGTAAAGCTCTGATAATATAGACTGACATTTTAACAGAAAAGTGATTCTGTTTTTTTTTTTTTTTTCACTGCTCCATAGGAATTTTTAGCAAATCCATTTGATTATGATAAAGCTAAAGATTCAGTTATCCTTTCTGTGACCTTCAAAGAGGGCATCTATCTCTCCTCTTGCACATGATCCACTGAGATCAATTTTCAAAATCCTCTGAATGTTAAAAATATTTCAGGTTCTTTTTCCAGGCAAAGAGGCTGTGACAGAAGGTAAAAAGGAGCACCCTAGGAAGGTAATTCAGATATGTGCAAAGAACCACTTTATCTTTCTGAAAAGCAGATAAGGTTCCTAGCAGGAGAGGACCACATACTCAACCAGCCTTATGGGCATATGCAAGATCTCATGCCACCACAAAACGTCTTGATGAAGTGGAATGTGCTGTTCTGTTAATTAAACCAACATCTTAATTAAAATACATTCCTTTAAATATAAACCAGTTTATCTGAATCCCCCCTAGAATGTAGCTGTTATTTTCCAATCTATTTAGTTTCTAGTACTTTGAATTGAAATTATAGTTAATTATAGGTGGAATTTAGAAATGCAGATCTAGTGAGTTGGTTCTGATCACATCGGCTCTCACACAGAATCCTGTATGATCCTCCCTCAGAATTTCACAAGCTTTTCTAAAGCATGAAGTCTGAGAAATTCTCTTTTTTTTTATGTGAAAATCTCTGGAGCACAAAATTCTTGTGTCACCTCTTTTACTTCTGTAATTTTTTTCTGAATTTTTTTTCACAGAACCACACTGGGTGCCAAACCATCAACAACTTCCAGAGGTACATCTCTTCTGCCTCCCTAAGTTTAGACTACACATACCTTACCTTGTACATACAACTAAGATATCCAGGCTGTCAGAGAATTTTGCAAATAGCACAGTAATTCTTTTGTGGGAAACTTCTAAAGACAAGCAAATATATTTCCATACCTTGGAAGTCTATAGGGCTGATTCAATGTAGTGTTGGTATGTTGGCATGAATCATTTTTTTCTGTTCGTTAATGCTTTAGGGAAAAAGAATGGAGGTTTTTTGAAGAGGCCAGTACACACATCCAAGACATTGAACAAATGGTTTTTATCTAGATTGTACAAACCAAAGTAGATAAATAATGTTTAAAAGTACATATTCAAATTCTTCAGCAGGAACAATAGTATAGAAATCCCTTCTCCCTAATGTATTAATACCCTTTCATGTTTCATTGCTATTGTTAGTACACATTTATGACTGTGGGAATTAATGTATTCTGTATTCTCCCCTGCACACCTTTTTTCCTTCCTACATACAAGAGAAAAAAATTCAACACAAAAAAAAAGACAAAAAACTTGTTGTTCCATGTTTTCCATGACTTCCAGTGTCTTTCTTTTCCATTTAGGTTCACCCAAGTCAAGCAAATAGTAGTTAACTCCTTTTATATAGAAAAAAACTTTTTTCTTTGAATCAGTCACTTATTTTACAAAGATTGTGGAATTTTGCTGTCTTTGAGATATCTGCCTCTTAGAATCAGTTGACACTGTCCAATAACTTCAAAAGTTGCTGTTGAAAAAGTCCTATGTATATTTGCACGTGAACACGCACATGAATACAGACTAAATATTTTGTTACGGTAAGTAAATCTATTTAGGAAACCAGAAAACTACTGTTTCCTAAAATAAAAGTTATTATTACATACTCGTAATTATTGCTAATTAATTTTTATATTTTATAAGATAAATACTTTGAAATATTGTAAAACATAGAAATGTATTTTTATGATATAAATAAGTTATATATATTTATATCAATTATATCAATTAAAACATACGTATAAATATATCATATTTCATAAGATTTTTACATGAGTCACCAGAAAACTTGTCATGTAAACAAGTACAGAGTATAGCACAGAAAGGTGAGAAAAGCAGCTATCAATCTATGGATTAATAGAAAAAAGGAAAGAAAAATTCATTCAGTTAAACACTACAGTGGCAATAAAATGCTTACCTCACATGCAAAGGCCTAATTAAGCATAGAGGCAAAATCTAGTTCCATAAATAACTATCTATAATCATACACAATTGGCATGTCATTATTCATATTACACAAAGAACAAATGAGAACAGAAAGCAGTATTAGTCTTATAGAACTGAGTTCCTAATTAAGTCCTCAACCAAATAACTAAGCCTCACAATCTCTTCTTCCTCTCTCGTTTCTCAAGCATGGTCATTAAAACTATCTGACAGCGTCATATGCAAAACATTTGTCTTCTGTCTGTTTTCTGTAAGAACAACATGAACCTTCAGAAAGAATAGAATGGCTACAGTGCATTGGCTCCTAGTTAAGAAAATCATCTGAATAGCATGAGAAGTAAGAAGCAAAATAATACAATATTTTGTTCTTAAAATAATTGTCTATTTTTTCTACATCAGAAATAAATCAATCCCTGTTTTTAATTGAACTGAAAGGTGCGAATCTGAGAGTGACAACATGACCATTTACAATGGACTGATCTGGAATATTCTCGATAGATGTAATAATAAAAGCAATCAAAAAGCATCCCTGTCTTGTTAAAGAATGATTGATAATTTCCCCCAAGATTACTGGAGAAACTGGGAGATTTTCTCACTGATGCTTTTTATTTTATTATTCAATATTATTCTATTTTAATCTTCTTTAAGGGACAAAGGTACACTACATACCACAGTACAATCCCAATGTCATTTGAATTCATGTTTATATGCCCAAACCTGCTTAAAATAGCTAGATTAGAGACAGATAACGACAGGCAACTTGCAAATACAGAGATAGTGCTGGATTTGAAATCTTTTAGGGGGAATGTTAGCTTGAAAAGCACCCCAAGTTAGAACTATATGTTGCTGGAGTATATTTCATTAGTTTACTCAGGTGCCTATAAAATCATTTACTGAGGACGCAGTATAAGCATCAGTGTTTATTTTTGGTGATTTGGTCTACTTTCATTTTGGAAGTTGGATTATGGGGACTTTTACGTCTGTGTTTTGAGATTGAGTTCAGATCAGGTTTTCTCTTGGCCCACTCTGTGCAGATGATGCTGCCACCTAACAATATTTTCTTTCTCTCGCTTAACCTAAGTACACACTACTACCCAAAATCTTGGGGCAGATACCATACATAGTAACAGCATACTCTCTAAGCCCTGCAAGCCCTGATATAAACTGTTTGGATAAGGGTTAAAACAACTTGGCAGGGCTGGATTAGGGATACCAAATTGTCTTCTGCAGGTTTGGACATAACGTTCTTCTGCTTGTTTGGACATAGGACTTCAGCTTCTAGCATTGTCAGTCCTTGTTTCTCATATATTCGATACCTTGACTAGAATAAGTCTAAAGGCTGAGAGATGAGTAATGCCTTTTCTATTTTAAAACACAAGAGGGGCTTAGAACTATTGCCTCTAGCAAATGAGGGTATATTACGGAGAAACAGAAAAAGAGTTTGGTGCTGGGGCAGAGCGCAATGGCGAGTGAATGATGCATCATTGCCATCTACTTTAATCTGGGACATTAGATGCAGCCATCGAGAGGGCTGAACAGACAATTAGGGAACCATAACGCTCTGTGACAGGCTGCCTTTTTCCTCACATTTCTACTTTATGAAAGAGTGAATTTGACTCATTGGAATTACATCCTTAATGGACTAAAGTAACCCAGTCGCAAATTGGGCCACCTATACACAATTATATGAACACTGAGCCAAATCCATCACTGCAGTCCACCTGCTTTGCAAAACATCAGTAATGCAAAGCAGGCCAGTGTCTGGCCTCTCCAGCCAACTAATGTAGTTTTACAGCATATTTCAACACAGGAATAGTTCACAGCAAACAGAACACATCAGTGAATCCAGAGTATTGCACACTGAGCCGATTCAATATAACGGGGAAATAATTTATAAAACTTGTTTCAAGGAAACTAGAAAAGAATACAAAATAACCCTTGTTGTTAATTAATGTATGTTTTAAATAATTAAATACAATCATTTATTATCAGCAAAACAAGAATTTACTACCTGTTCACTCTGTTAGTAATTTTTTCCAAGTCTGTAATTTCCCTAGCTATCTATAGAACATAAAACAACTGCTTACAGCTTGCATGTACTTTCTATCCTTTAAATCAAAGGAATAACAAAATGAAATTATGCATTCTGGGCATGTACTAGTTTGTATACTTTTTTTTTTTTTTAAGATGAATGAGGAAGGCACCACCCTTTCCCTTCATTTACTTAAAATATTCCAAAACTAAATAAAAGTGGTTTGATTGATGCTTGGTTTTGGTGGTTTGTTTGTTTGTTTGTTTGTTTGTTTGTTTGTTGTTTTTTGTTTGCTTGTTTGGCTTTCTGGTTGGTTTTTTTTTTTTCCTATTTCTGGAAGTAGCTTACTGTAAACAAAACAAGAATGTATTTATTTTCGCATGTCCTCATGCCAAGGGATATGATGACGCATTGCTTTAGAAATGCATCTGTCATATTGAGCTACCTAAAGTGACATGATACTACGTGACATGTTGATGAACAGTGTGACACAAGGTACATATTTCAATATATCATTCAAGGCAGAATTATAACAAGGGAAGTCCCAGATTTAAAAGGAATAGAGATGTCTAGATTTTAGTTTTATTTTTTCTTTCTAGAAACTTTAGAGATTGGCTGAAAAATATGGCCGATAATGTTAGTACTCTATTTGCTAATGTCCTGTTAATCACACAGGAAATGTGATTGTTTCTTAGCATGAATTATTAGTCCAGCTACGAAAATAGCCACTGTACCATGTAGGTAGGAAAGATATTTCTAAAGGTTATTGATTTTTTTTCTGGTTCTGTGTGATACTAAATTGTGAATAACGTAGGCAGAATGAAAAGGTAAATTTATTTCAAGAGAAAATTACAAAGGATTTTAGCTGACAGCTGTTGCTTACCAGAATGCGGTTTTGTACAACAGTTATTGTACTGTGCTATTATTGGACTGTGTTATGATATATGCAGGAGTTTGGATGCAGTAGAAGCACAATATTGACTTTTTAAACAAAAAGGTTTATTCACATCTAAATTATGTGAACTGTGCTCATGTGCTGTAAGCAAGGCCACAGGTGAATGTATACTAGGAGTGAAAGGATTTATTGCATAATGCAACTTTAAGAAGCAAACTCTCATGTTTATTTATTTATTTACTGGTTTCATAGTTAAACAATGCAATTGCAGAATAGGGGTTGCTAAAAGGAATTCAGAGACAATATGAAAAAAATAGAAATCATGGAAAAGTAAAGGAACATTTTCATGAAATGTTGTATGAGTTGCAAAAGAAAATCCTCTTGTCTCAGTGTTGATAGAATTTTAAGAGAAGAAAAAGAGCAGGGGAAAAATTAGGATGTCTACGTATGCTCATGTTATATGTTTAGACACACATGTGAACCCACAACTCATTTCTTCATTCGTGTGTAACTCCCTAGGGTTCAAAAAAGAGCCAGCTTTCCTGGATAATTTTCAGGCCTCTCCCAAGCATACTATGTGATAATGAGGGTTGAAGAAAATCAGGTCACTGACAGCTCAGAGATGTTGAAATTTGCCTGTCTGTGATTACTCCTCATACTAAGGCCAATTCCAAGTTTTGATGTAGTCTCAGAGGAACCTCACCATTTACGTTCATCGGTTTCAAACTGAATTCCCTTCCATAACTGGTTCAAATTAGTAATGCAAACTTTCTAGAAAATAAATGAGACCACACAGAAAGCTTTAAGATCCTTTTAATGAACACAAGTACGTGATCAAACCTCTGTGATACACTGCTGAAGATATGGAGACTATGTAAATCACTGGTGTACAGTGATTACAAACAACATAAGGATAAGAAATAGCTTACAGCTTTGTTTTATTTTCTCCTTTCTCCATGATCTCTAAATATCAGTTCTGTAGCCCCTGGTGCAGGCAGGATGCTTTGGACTGTAATCTCAAAGCCAACAACTTCAAACAAACAAACAAACAAACAAAAAAAAGCATGATCCTCCTATTCAAACTGAGTTCATGGGAGTAAAATCCCAGCCTTGTGGAATTTATTGGCAAAACTTTTACTGACTATACTGAGGCCAAGATTCGAGATTTCATTTGTTGTTTAAGAAAATATGTCAGAGGTTGCTTCAGATTACTACACTAATTTAATTTCTTTTCAGAGCCCAAAATATTCACTCCATTTGCTAACAGTATTTCTGCTCTGTCCCTCTGCATAAACTTATTAAACGAGGTACCATTGTAAGGTAGCAGCATACCATCATATATAAATTCTGTTTTCCAATTCCTAAACTCTTAGGGTCAATTTAAATGCAGTTGCATGTGATACAAGTCAGTGCAAAATTTGACTTACTCTATAAATGGGAGTGAAATTAGTGAAGAGCATGTGAAATGGTGCTAGCTTTGAAGAATAGATTATTATCAATAATTATGGTGCCTGTGATGAGTACTTTGACTTTTACAGTTCCCTGTAATTTACATGATTTAGATGTATAGAAGGGAGAGAAATGAAACAAGAGCTTCATCCTATTTGGGGAAATAAAAAAGAGTAGAACAAAACCTCCATTTCTCAAAAAAGCAACTCAATAGATTGCATTTTAGAGCCATCACCACTATCAACATTTAAAAGACGACGCGAGAGTGAGAATAAAAATAATGTGATGAAACAATTCAGAACTAATATCAGGAAAAATGAAATTTCAACATTGCTGTCACTTTGCTGACTGAGTTGATGAGTTGAGCTGATGTAGGGTTTTTTTTAAGCTGTGATTGGCCTGCCAGCATGGATTTGTGTTGTCATGCTGAGGGCCCCTCTAATAGCCCAGAGGTAGCAGGTGGCTGCTGACTTACAGAGGCTTGCATCTATTTTATTATTTGTTGGCTCTTTTATCCCTGACAGATTCAAACACAAATAAATTCAATCAAGAACCTCTACCTTTCTATGATTCCATTTGGTACCTGTAGCTAGCTGCAGTGCATTTCTGAAATAGCATGACAACAGCCCCAGTGACATGGCTAGAAGTAAACAAGATGTTTTATATCCTGAGTGGTGGTGCTTGGGCACCTGAACCAAGGAAGAAAAGAAATGCAACTTTCTTGTGGAGCTCACTATGGGGAAAAATAGTGCACTTTAAGACAGAAGCCTTAGCTGAATTTTCCTCAGAAGTCAAAAGGTGAAAAATAAAACAATGTCTTGTTTTGAATAAGAATTGGGCCAAGGTATTTTGAAAACTGTACCCCAAATCATTAAGTGCAGTGGATAAGAATATAACGAATTGGTACAAAGTGGTCACACTTTAAGCATGCTCTTAAGTTCCTGTGTTCTTCACAATGTGCAGGTTGAAAGTAGCTTTCAGTCACTCTAACATTACTGAGATCATCATCCCTATGAGTGGTTAAAAGCTGATATCCACAAGTATACTGTGCTATATGATCCAAAGGAGTTGAAAAGTGTTACCATTTGCTATGTATGAGTCAATTTTTGAATGCCCACACCTCAGGTCTTTTAGTGAGTGCTGCACATCTCTGAGGCACAGATTATCTGACACGGGCTGTCCCAAAAACTGAGGACTGATGAAAACTAATGCTTATTTAAAAGGTGACTGTGGAGGCTGTCTGCTTTCATGCTACTTTAATTAACACCAGCAGCTCGTTTTTATGAAGTACCTCCAGAATCAGTTGAATGTGAAGGTCAGATTTTCCCTGCTTTTGATCTGTAAAGGTAAATGTCCTAAATAGGAAGAAAATATTGACTGGTAAATATAGCTACTGTGCTTTTGTAAATTTCCTTTTACTTGTCCTCTTCACAGAGATTTTTGAGAAGTCTGACAGTAACCATTGAATCAAGGTAAAATTATCCCTCATCCCATTTGGGTGTCACTTGAATTATAGGGTAATGTATACATACAGCTAAAGCACATCTTTTAAGAAGTGCCTACTCAGTCTAAGTGAGGCAATCACTGTTCCACTGTGTGTCTGCGCTGAAAGACTTTAAAGACATTCTCATGTTCTGCAAAGAGGCAGAACTGAATAGGAATTTGGAATACAGCTGCCTGGATAAAAGTTAGCAAGACCATTTCATCAGAAATGCCTCATATTGCTAAACAGCTCCTCTCTTCCTTCAGTTGAAGGAAATAAATAGATGGTACAAACCTAGAAGTTGAACTTGGGCACTCCTAGCCCCACCTCACCTGACCCTGCCCCAGCCTTCCCTTTTCTCCCTTCATTCTTCTGCAAAGAACAGGAGCGATGTTAGGACATTCAGATATTTTCTGTACACTCTCCTACTGCAGTAAATCTTCACGTTCCTCTCAAAGACAAACTCAGCAGATCAGGAGAGAAGGCAGCAGAGCAAACCAGCAGAATTAAAAGCATGTGTCAAAAGGCAAAACCATGAGTTTTCTAAGTGAGCCAAAACACAAAATCTGGAAGTGAAAAATTTTCTGTTCAGTGATCCAGCTACTTGCAGAACTCCCAACAGTTGTTTTTCTCTCTCTCAGGAGTGTCCCCATGCAAATGCCTACAGTATCTTAAAATTTAGCTGAAAGTTTCTTCTACTTCTTAGTTATTTCAAAGCACTCATCATGGAAAAAAAGGAGGTGATTGGTAGCACCTAACATGGCTTCACCAAGGGTAAGTCATGCCTGACAAATTTGGTGGCCTTCTATGAAGGGGTTACAGCAGTAGTGGACAAGGGAGGAGCAACAGAGGTCGTTTACCTGGACTTGTGCCAAGCATTTGACACTGTTCCACATGACATCCTGGTCTCTAAATTGGAAAGAAGTGGATTCGACAGATGGACCACTCAGTGGATAAAGAACTGGCTGAAGGGTTGCACTCAAAGAGTTGTGGTGAATAGCTCGATGTCCAAGTGGGGACCGGTGAAAAGTCGTGTTCTTCAGGGGTTGGTATTGGGACTGATGCTGTTCAATGTCTTTGTTGGTGACATGGGCAGTGGGATCAAGTGCACCCTCAGCAAGTCTGCCAATGATACCAAGCTGTGTGGTGAGGTAAACATGCAGGCTTTAGAGGTGGGCCCATGTCAACTTCATGAAATTCAACAGGGCCAAGTGCAAGGTCCTGCACCTGTGTCGCAGCAATCCCAGGCACAAATACAGGCTTGGTAGAGAATGGACTGAGAGCAACCCTGAGGAGAAAGACCCGGGGGTGCTTGTCACGAGCTGACAATTCACAATCGCAGCCCAGAAGCCAACCATATCCTGGGCTGCATCATGAAATTGTGGCCAGCACGTCAAGAGAGGTGATTCTGCCCCTGTACTCTTCTTTGGTGAGACCGCACATGGAATACTGCATCCAGCTCTGGAGTCCCCAACATAGGAAAGATGTGGACCTGTTGGAGCAGGTCCAAAGGAGGACCACGAAGGTGATCAGAGCGCTGGAACACCTCTCCTACGTGGACAGGCTGACAGAGTTGGGGTTGTTCAGCCTGGAGAAGAGAAGGCTCCAGGGAGACCTTAGAGCAGCCTTCCAGTATCTGAAGGGCACCTACAAGAAGGATGGAGAAGGATTTTTCACAAGGGCATGTAGTGATAGGATGAGGGGGAAATGGCTTTAAACTGGAAGAGAGTAGATTTAGATTAGATATTAGGAAGAAATTTTTCACTCTGAGGGTGTTAAGGCACTGGAACAGGTTGCCCAGAGAGGCTGTGGAAGCTCCATCCCTGGAGGTGTTTAAGGCCAGGCTGGACGGGGCTTTGAGCAACCTGGTCTAGTTGGAGGTGTCCCTGCCTATGGCAGGGGGGTTGGAACTCGATGATCTTCAAGGTCCCTTCCAACCTAAACCATTCTATGATTCTATGATTTTATGGTTTATATGAATTTGTTGTAGTCAACACATCTTTAAGACTTTGTACCCTGAATCTTTTGCCATATTATTTTTCTCTAAATATTTTCCTTAATTTTTGATGAAGGCTGCCAAGTTTTGTCTGCCTACGTAAATGCACACTGTGATGGTCCTGCCGTTCAGCTCATGAGTCAGCATTTCTCAATGTTGTCAAACCTTGCTGCATCAAAAATAAAGTTTCATATAATTCTGAGTTAAACAGTAGAAACTCCTGAACAAATATTTTAGACCCTTCAAGTTACAAATTTGAGTATCTTTTTTGTTTCCTGTGTGACCTATCAGGTACAGTCAGTGAAAGGCTCCAGGAGAAGACTCACCGGTGGTGTATATTGAGTAGTATTTATATTCACAAGTAATTGCAAGCGTACAGTAGCACAAATACTTAAGTTCAGCCAATTTAAACTCAGTTTAGGATCCAGGGACAGATTATAGATAGAGGCTAAGCAGGTTTATGTTTTTCTTTTTTCACAGATCATTTCACCACTGACAAAGGCCTAGGAATAGCAGGGGTCCACTGCCTATACTCTGCGCACTTCCTTTAAATCTAAACATGTCCCTGAGCAGGGAGAAACAGCAATGGGTAGTGAAAAAAAAATAAAAATATTGGATTTTGTGCCTCTTCTTCTAGATACGGAAGTTCCTTTTCCTATTTAGCCTTTTTGACTTGTTTCTCAACAAAAAAAAACAAACAACAACCAAACAAAAACCCCCAAAAACAACCAAAATCACCAAAACTGATATACAGATTTGATGATTCAGTGCAGGTACACAAGCATACCTGAATAAAAATAACAAACTGAGAAATACAGGGGGTACTGGGGTTTTAGTGGTTAAAAAAGGCAGACTCAAAATGGACATGATAAAGCCTGCTCTGAAGAAACAAAAAGCCTATTCTACTTGTCTACAATGAGGAAAAAAAGAATCATATATGTGTGTGTGTGTACATATAACTCAGAAAGAAATTCTTATTTTGGCCATTAGCAGGAAAAAAGAAATAAAAGGAGATATTGTTGATACAGAATGCTTTAAAAAGGTTTAGAGAATTTGAGGAACAAATCAAATGTGTCAGTCCAGAAAAGAATAAACTAATTTGTCGTGATCCTTGTAAACACAGTTGTGCTATAATTTCCATTGTTTTATTTAGACTTCTAATAATTTAGATATTTTGTATCTACATATTTAGCTATAAAGTGCTGCTGAAGAGGAAAGGGAAGAAAAGGTTGTTATTTCAGCATATGCTTCATTTAAGTGACTTGGATTCAAGTTCCCAGACTTGGGTAACTTTGGCTCATTGACTTTGGGCTTCTGACTTGCATCAGCAAAAAAAAGGTGGTAAATCTGTATCTCATCGAAGCAGAATGCACATTAAATCTCCCCAGCATTTTGTGAGTCTGCTAGATGCTAGCACAATAAATGTCTTGGAAAACCAAGAAATAAAGCGTTTAATGAATGAGTCATATCCTCGACTTCCGTAGTACATTCTCTGTTTATCTCAAGTAAGGAATCTAACCCAATTAATTTGTTTAATGTTTCCAAACACATCTTGGAAAATAATATTTGCTTTCTGCTATAAAATGACTGCAGTTTGTATATCAGTCATTTCCAATAGGATAAATTCAGACAGATGTCCTTCATATATATCCATAGAAAAGTGTACTTGATGCTTGTGCGATGACAGAGATTCTGAAACCTCACCCTGTAGCAACTTCAAATGCAGTGTTCTTTTTCTTTTTTTTTTTCTTTTTGCAAGTAAATACTTAGAGTCCCAACCACAAATATTTACACTACAATGAGCAGGAGAGATTAAGTTTATAGGTAGACTTTATCAGAAATGCTTCTAAGTATATAACCATGCCTTCACAGAAGCATTTTTTCTTTTGTAATGGAAAAAGAAATCACACTAATGTTGTATCAGGAACTTTGGCTGCTAAAGTGTATTTTATTTGATGTAATAGCATAAATTATATCACTGGAGGGAATTTCCACCTTCCTGAGGAAGTGTTGCTTGGAAGGTTTGCTGGTGATACGCTGCACGTCTTCCAGGTAGACATGTCCCTCAAACCAAATTCAGTGCTGCAGGTCCATTTCTAATTTAAAAGATTGTGTAATATATAGAACATCCCTATGTTAACACATACATGCTACATCTTTTTCTATACTGCTATATCTACAAAGAATCTTTCCAAAAGATTAAGCTTTCTGTGCATGTGCAGAAGATGAAACACCACTGTTTACACCTGCAAAGACTCCATTTAGCCTGCTTGCATGCAAACTTCAGTGCTCGCCTAACCAAACATTGTTTCTGGGAGTCCAGTGGCTCTCTGCCTTTTGAACTTCCCAAGCAAGTTTGCCACATCTGATATTATTAAATATTTAGAGTTGAAAAGGAAATTACACTTAAAAAATCACTATTTGAGTTGAAAATACAGGTTTCAAGTTGTTCGGTAGAAAAGCCAGACACTGAGTCAGGCAGTGTGTGCAATGCTTTAATTTCTCTAATAAGACAGCATAATGGCCCATTATTGTTTTTACGTGCCACCTTACTGTGCTCTTTGAACAAATTTTCTGTCAAATATTCTTTTAGCCTCCATATATTACATTTGTATTGACCCTGGGCCCTTTCAAAACATTATGTTAGAGAAATGTTGAAGTGTTTCACTAAAAGTGTTCAAAGCCACTTACAGCCTTCCAGTAAACATGTAGTTATTCTTCTCTCCATTAGAGGTATTATAGGGTAGTTTATGGATATGAGTAGTTACACCTATGTATATGCATGTATCTATTGTTGTACTTTTATATGTATAAATGAACATATATATACACTGACACAGGAACTGTAGAAATATAAATACTATTAGAAACTTATTATTATATATATAGACACATTAAGAATGCACAAAAAAGTAGATAGATCAATTACATGAAAAGTAACCTCTGCAGGAGTTTGCTCCCTGTTTAGAGGAGTCTTCTGCTCCATTTTCATGAATGGGTGCAACAAAGACCACATTCAGCTTGAGTATCCGTAAAAGTTGGTTACATATGAATGTACTGTTAGTTATGTACCCTGAGGACTTACAGAAGACCCTAAATTAACATGAAAATTATTTTGGTCCATTTATTACACAGGGATGTGTGATGTGGCACTTCTAACATGGGGGATGGTCTGAACTTACAGGATTGCTGGGAACCTTCAGGGCGGTGTTGTTTAAACATTTCTACCTTGAGCAAATGTGTCATAAAAAGCCCTTTTATTAACTCCATCTTAGAACTTCTGAGATCTGCTCCGCTTCGCTCCGGTCAGTCTCCAAGGTCTTTTATTCTTCTGAGGTTAGGAAGTGCTTCCTAATTTTCATGCAAAATTTATGCATGAACACTTTGTACTTGTTTATTCTTATACACATATTAGCTTTCAGCTCAAATAGCTCTTCACCTTTCCCTGGCTGCTTTTATCCTGATATGTTTATTGACTGAAGTCATATTCCCTCCAAGTCTTTGTTTTGCTAGTTTAAGAAAACCATAAGTTTGCAGTTCCTTCTAAAGATGTATTTTACCTTCCTCTAGTCATAATAAATTGCTCTTTTCTTAACTGACTTTAGTTTGAATTCAGTTTGAATGTGCTTCACTCAGAATGTATGATGAGAACTGTGTATAATATCTGAAGAGTCTTATGGTGTCTCCTACACTGATATAGTCATTTCTCTATTTCTTTACTGAATATTATCTGCTTGATTAGTTTCCTAGTGCAAGGATTCCTCACTGGTGCTTTCAAACACTAATGAATCATTTTTTACTTTGTGTGTCCAACATATGTAACTTCAGATGGAAAATGAGCTCAGATGCTTTAAATAGTAATTAGTGATCTTGGTGATGGGAAAGAAGGAGAAGCTATTGTGTGTTTCCTACTGTGTATGTTAAATGACTTCAGAAGTGTTTTGGGACATTCATGACATTGTGAAACAAAGGTGTGGCATGAACTGTTAATTGTAAGTATGAACGCTAAAGATATAGACTGATGACTGGTGGAAAAGTATAACTAATTGCAGTGTGTACAGAGCTAGTAATGGTATGGAGCAGAGAGCTATGACAAGATTGTGCAGTTGTATAAAATAACAGGTACACAATTAGAAGCTTTTAAACCATTTCAGATCACCATGAATACAAATGCAAATGCAAGTGCAACTGCAAGTGCAAATACAAATACAAATGCAAATAAAAATACAAGTACATGAGGCAGGCCAGCATTTTCTGTTTGAAAGTTTTTAACCAGAAAGGGAAAAAGTGCGGTTAATGATATTTTGGATGAAACTGTGCTTCTTAATTTAATGTTTTGCAACAAAAAATGAAAACTAGGGCAAGGAGGGAAGTTCTGCCGGTATTTCAGTTTCTGTTCTTCACATTTTTCCTGTTGGTACCTTCATCTCTCTTCCCACATTTTTTTAAAAGACACAAAGTAGAAAAAAAGGAGAAAAAAATAAAGTGGGAGATATTTTGACATTTTCCTCCAGCGTCTTTTATTAGAAAATGAGCTTGTATTTTAACGAGAAATTTTAATCTCTGTTCATCTAAAAACCCAACATATAATGAAGCAATTTATTCCTTTTTATTTTCTTGAACATCCATCTGCTTAGTTTTCCACACTTATACAACTCTTAATTCCACGGAGTACAAAGTCTGGTACCATTTCCCGTTTTTCTGAAAAAACAAAGCAAGAAAGCAAACAAACACACAAACAGAAAACATAAAATGTTTCTGGACTTGGAATGAGATTTTTGACCTTCAGGTTAATCTTCGATTTGTGTTACTGATGAGCCACTCAGTGGGCCAGGTCCCATTTGTGCTATGAATTTTATAAACACAAACACAAACCAAGAGTTCTTGTTTGAGTAAATCAACTGTCTAACTGAAAAAAAAAAAAAGACATAAGGTACCTACAGCCTGGGATAGAAAAGAAAGTGAGTTATATTGGCAGCAAAGAAAAAGTGAGACAATTCTGGTCAGTGTGAAAGAAGAAAGGGGGTTCACTACTGAGAAGAATTTTTATAGGCAGCAAAAGTAATTAGTGAGGATGAAACTGCAGAAGAGCAATCAAGGGATTTTTTAGGAAGCTCTAAGCAGCAAAGATTATCACAGGACAGTGTACAACTGTATTTTCCAGAATACGTAGGAATGCCAAGCAGAGATGGCTACTGACATTTCAGTAGTAAAAATGACAGTCTGAGCAGATGCACACTCCAAAGAACTTTGGGTGTAAAAATAAGTAACCTCCATTTGGTGTGATAGAAACAGAATTAATAGAAAGATGCATATAGAGGACTGTCATTATCAAAGCAATGAACTATGAAAATGATATTTTGCTGAAGTACTTTTAATACGATGAGAACCTGAATGGAAGCTTTATTAGTGTAGCTGTACAGGAAAAGATACACCTTGTGATGGAAAGTAGAATGTGTACTGAAAGTTTGCTGTAGCCTGAATCTGAAAATACAAAAGGATGATGGAGTCAATTACTTCATTCAGGTTTGAGTCTCACATGATTAAGCCTTTCAGTGATGAGGGACAAGGTGAAGATGTTCAGAGAAAATGTGAAAAGAAGAAAAGGAAAGAACTAGGTGGGGGAAAAAATAAACTTAATTCCACTTTGAGCTTGCATTTTAAAAAAACATTCAGGGAGACAGGTCAAGATTTCATTCAAGCAAGAGGGGACAAATCTTTAGAGCAGATGATCTGCCTAAAAGTGAACGGTGAAACAGTGTTTGTGGACTGTTTGTCCAGTGGTCTGGTATAGATCAAAAGTAGAAAATCAAGTAGTGATATCTGGGAGACACCATGATGAAAGGGCAGAGGAGAAATAAAAATATACATATATGAAAATCTCTTGTTCTGAAAGTTAACATAAAATCCCTCCAAATTAAATCTGTGTGTGCACAGATGCCAGAATGATGGCAAAAGGATAATCCTAAAATATCTGGATCATGCAGTCAAACAGGCCCATTTCTCTGGGCCTTAATAAATGTTTCCATAAGACAAATGCAATTGCAGGAAAAAGAATGTACTTCACACATGGAAAATGATACACTGGAAAACAGTGTTCTGAAAATATTTTTTCAAGGCACAATGGAAAATTAAATGCATGCAAGGTCTTTGAGTAGAGTTGTGGCAAAAAGGACTAATGATATTTTGTAATCTGCTAAGCACATAGCACTGATAAGACCCATACTACTGGTTTTGTGTAGTTTTTGTATCTTCATTTTGTAAAAGTATTGATAGAATGAAATTGGTACAATACACACCTCCCAACTCCTCTCCAAAAAAAGGACAGGAAATAATACTCTGCAATGCTTTTCCTTCTTAAAAATAAATAAAATCAAAATATATTTGATTTGATATTGATTTTGTCCCTTCTTTGAGTGTTGGATTAGATGACTTCCTCATTCCTTTCCAAACTAACCCACTCTAAGACCCTATGATAGCAGCATTTTCAAAAAATTATAAGAGCAAAGGGCAGAACAGCAGCTATTTGACACATTTAAAAAAGAAATTACATGTTTTTATCATGAAGAGAACTAGTTATCTGTAAAAAAGTTTGAAAATGCTTGAAAGGGAAGCATTGGATTCTCCTCCTCTTGATGCTTTGATTTCAAAGTGTTGTCTTCTGGATGATGTGCTTTAGCGAAGGGCAAGTTTTGCTTCAGTCTTACACACGTGACTGGTCCCCATACAAGGTTAAGTAGATGAAATGCAATGTCCTTTGGTTTGGAGCAGGTTAAAGAAGGTGAAGCAGTTGTCCCTTCTGGCCTTTCAGTCTATGAATCATATTAATCTTGTTCAGAGTCTATTTTTTGGTAAGTTTTTCCTTCCTCATAACAGCTTTGTTTTCTCCATCCTGATCTAAAACAATTCTCTATGAAGTGACAGATTTCCCAAGGGAAATATCACAGTCTCATGATTTTATTTGATGGCATTAAACGTATGAGAAGTCCCAGCTCCCAGGGGAATTACTCAGATGTAAAGATTAAGGATTGAATGAGGCCTTAACTTGGCCTTTGATTTTGGGACCACAAGTAAGTTTAGAAGCAATGGTATGTGAAAAAACATCTCTCTGATCTCAGATACCTTTAAAATTATTTTATAATACATACTGGAGTCACACACTAACTAATTATTTCTTTCCACAGACAATTGAAGATGCAAAGAAAAGACTATGGAGATTTTTTTTTTCATTTTTTTTTCCTTTGCATTTTAAGAACAGAAAGATTAAAAATAAAAATTTGATGTTTCAGATGGTAAATGTTAGATATTTGGGTTTAGGGTTTCAAAGCTGCCTGTGGGATTAGAACTCCTGTTTCTTATTAATTTTAAAACAAATAGTCAGCTAATCTTCAATGTTGTATCTTAATCAGTGCATCAAAATATCACCTGTCCTGAATAGCTTTATGAAATATAACCACTGTCTTTCTTGCTTATTTTGGTTTTGGTTTTGTTTTGTTGTTTTTTTTTTCATCATATAATGGCCTGCTAGCTTGCTAAATACCTTCATCATTGCCTTAGCCTCCTCGAGTCTAGGTAATAATTAACTGACTGATAATACTTTCTGACTGGTGTTTAAGTAATTTTGAAATTATGACACTTAAAGGAATTTCTTTTTGTGCAAAATAACCAAAGCCAGCTCTAGATGTTAGCAAGCTGGTCTTTAGAACCAGAAATATTAGTGAATTCTAAATGTAAAACTATTTACTGGATGATCCTTGATCTCTGACATGAGCTGCCATCCACAGCCCAGTCGCTGCCTGTTCATCTCCCTGTGGGAACCACAGTCTTAAGAAGATTACACTACACAAATAACAATCAGCTTGGATAGAGGACGAACCAGGAGAGAGTCCATTAAACCTTTCACATCATTACAAGCCTCATTGTTTTGCAGATGAGCAACATAAAGTAGAACATATGCGTGAGGCCTCTTACTGACTCTCTGGATACCAGGGATTTCAACTATCTGAACCTAGTTGATTGCTGGTAAATGAATAAATAACCTTGAGATAATCCTTTCCTTTTGCCGGAAAGGTGCCCTGCTTAAATACCAGATAATGAAAAAATGCCCAGATTTCCTTTATCATATTTTTGGTTCTCTGTTTTCTGTGTACTATCCTGTAATTGCTATGGTCACTGCTTTTTGCCATCTGCTCACATCAGAAGGTGAAACCAGCATTTTGGAGGGAATCTTATTAAGCCAGGCAAGGGGAGAGAATAAAAAAATTATAAATAGACTTCATGCAGTATCTGATTTAAAGCACAGGCCACCTCTGGAAAAGATATTTTTCATGGGGACCTGGAGTTCTGAAGTTATCAATTTCCATGGCTGTATGTCACAACAAGTGGATAAAAGGTGATTTATTCAAAATTTAACTGGCTGTTTTATCTTTGTAATGTGCTCCTACAAAAGTTGTTTTTCATTTTCTGTGCTGGGTGACTGTTGATCATATTTCATTTATGCATATTTAATATTAATTTTCATGTGATTTCCCCCCCAATATTATTTTCCTCAAATGTCAAAATGCTGGCTTATTTATTCGATTTTTGAGCTATTGCAATAATAGCAGAGAGCTCTAATTTTAGATCAGAACACCAGCACACTGGGATTTTAGGTGTCTCATTTAAAGATAAGGTGTGTACATGCAACTAATAGCTTGCTTAGCCACTTCTAGCTTAGTACTAGAGTCCCTTCTTAAAGAGAAAGGCAGAACAACAGAAAAATAAATATTAATATATCTGGACCTCCAAGAATAATCTTTAAGCTCAGATTCAAATCTGTGTTGATAATTTAGCAAAAGATTATATAATATTTCTCCACTCTAGGGTGAACTGAGCAACTAAAATCAGTCATGAATCAACAGAATCTTCATGTGTTACAACATGAAAGACATTGATGTGTATTACTTTTCATTTATCTTATCACAGACTTTTTCATTTACTAGCCTTTATTTACACTGTATGTGTGAATCTGTTACACTAGTAATGATCCTAACTAGTAACTTTATTCTTATCTTGCATTTATAAAACCCTCTTCCCTGAAGGATCGCAAAATGTTGGGTGCTTTGAATTAAGATACTCCTGATTTTAATTTGATGCTAACTAATTTAGCTTCTCTTATTCAGCTATCTGAGTTTAAAAAGACTACATAAAACCTCTAAGAGCTCTACTGGTGACTCCGGATTTGGGATTGTGCACTCCCTATGAACTAAATGATAGTTGAATGAGGCTCATTGTTTGTCTATGTTTAACCAAAGGGGAAAGAAAAAGTCTCACACCAAGTATACGCATGAAATTCTTCACAGGTTGGGGAGTTTTACATACCTACTGATTATTGTACCTTACTTATTTAGCCTAAATGCCAAGAGGTAGTTGTGGGTGTAAGTGGAAAGGTTGGCTGCTTTAGTTAAGATTTGCTAAGAATACAGTGATGGTTAACCAAAGCAAATAGTAAAACCCTAGGACCTATGGAGCAGATTTCCAAAAGAAAACAATAATAAAAAAAGATTTATCATGTGACTTCTCTTACTTTTCACTTCTGCTTGGACATAACTGTTGAATGAAGAGTATCTTTTTGCAATGGTAATAAAATCAAATTATCATCGCACGTCTGGGTTTTGGTTTTTGGTTTTGGTTTTTCTTCGTCTATGTGAAACCAGACTAAGGATATAACAGAAGCTAAAAAATAATTTTATGTGAACTTTGTAAAAATAATTTTCTGTGAACTTAGTTACCTTTGAAAATTAATTCTAGGGTTGATTATTCACCACAGGTCACATACCTAAAAGAGTGAAAGATCTTTTGTTTCCCTGAAGAATGGGGGCACTGTAAAGCAAAAGAAGTAACAGCACTTAGAGCATGAACTCATGTATAACTTGGATGTGTCTAGAGGAAAATATCTTAGGCCGGCAGATAGATAGAAAGTATTTGGCTCAATTTATTTCTCCTCTGACATTTCTCATAAATCTAATTCCCTCCCCATAATCTGAAAGGAAGGCAACATCCTTCCATTGTTCTAATCACAAACCCTTCTCCTCTTCTCGTGGAACTATTCAATTATTTTCCATCAGTCCTTGTGGATCTATTCACTTTCTCCTACTACTTTCCTCTTGCACAATTCAGTGTGAGCGGGCAAACTGCTTATAAAAAGCCTGGGATTAGAAATGAAGGGCTGTTGTAGTTTATTGGTCAAAACCAGGCAGAATTACTCTCTGAGGAGTTGAAGGAAGCTTACTCGGAATTTGTCTGTATTTTACTTGGATCCTTTGGGTCCCATTATTCCCTCACTTTCATTATCCTAAGCACCAATTCATTTCACTTACTCTCACCTTTCCCCATGGCCGTATTACTTACAATACCGTGATGCAATGATTTTATTGCTTTGTTTTTCTCTATAAAACTTTATTGACATAATAAATAAAATACAATTTTCTGATGTATTTGCAACAATAACTATGCCCTTACACATACAGATATCAAATTCATGTCCATGATACAGATATTTTATATCAAGACAAGTCCTGGAAATAAAATAAATAACTTGAGTATATCAAGAACGATTCCATAATAAATATCGCTCCCACTGTAAATCAATCACATATTGGTTTAGTTAGGAATAAGCACTTTTTCTACTGTAAGTATTGATATCCCATTAAACAGCTGATACTCTTTCTATGCTCGATATGCTGGTTAACATGCTGAGTACTTCAGACAGTTGTGTGCCTTTCCAATTATGTTTTTAAGACAATAGTTAGGCTCAGGTAAACTGATTTTCGTTATATATTATCTTAAGGTTTCTAAAATTACATGCTGCCTGTATAAGGGGCTTCCACCTGGCCTCTCAAACGTTTGTTTTACATTCCTTATTTTTCATCACTGAGGGGCTGTATTTATTATCCAAATGTCCATTGTGACTCTCATATCAGTTAAGGAATGGTAATGTATGCATGCATTACAAATGTAAGTTAACCAGAGTGTTTTGAGGGAATTGGAAGGGTTTAGAGGAGAAGAGAAGTTTGTTGGATGCCAATCAGTTGGTGAGAGACCAGAATGTTTCACTCTGCCCTTGGTAGGTGCATAGTTACAAATCTCTTTATGCACTTAGTGTCTGGTGATTTGGGGCTCTTTCTGTGCATTTATTACAGATGGACATCTTTAGAAGTGGCCTTTTACATTTGGGGTTTTGGGGTTGTTTTTTTTTTTTTTAGATTTCTTACATGTCTAATATAATAAAAGCTGTAATCTCCATTCAGGGCCAGGTAAAAGAAGTGTTTGTTCTTACAGAGAGGAGTGTGCAGAAAGCTGGGTTTAGTTCCCCCACCAGGGATACAGCAGTTACCCTGTTCATTAGATGGTCTCTGAATAACCTGATATGGTTCAAAGAATGCTCTTGTTTAAACTGGGACTTGAAGGTACCGTTTTGTCCTCTCGAGTGATTGATTGTATGTTTGTATGATGAATAGCTTGTGGAAAGAAAGAAAAAGACATTAAAAACAAAATACCCAAACTTTATATTTTTACCTTCTCAAAAACTTGAGTCTACCTTAATGATTTTTGATAATAGATTTAAGATCTTTGTGTCTTGTTTCTAATCTGAAAATGGGGATAAATATGGGGATATTTCTCTTTCCACACAGGGTATTAATCTTCCCACACAGGGTTAAGTTCAAAACCTATAATCAAGTTCATGCTGACAAAGACTTCATACATATCAAATTCACACTGATTTTTGGAATTAAGAAACATGATGAAGGAAATGAAAAATATGTGAAAATGGGAGAAGAAATACAGGGTTCATCATAAGTGGGAGTTCTCAGCTTACTTACGCAGTAGCCAAAAACATCTCTTTTCCTTTTTTATTATAATATATTCTACTAAATTCTCTGTGTTTGAGAACTTAAAAATTCCTCAAGTGGCCTAAACTAGTACTTGTCCAGGCAGCAAACTCATCTATAGACTATCATTGAAGTACAAGCACGTATCATCAAAAATAGGTTGCCCTATGCTTGAAACTGAAGAGGGAGACAGATGGCATGTAAAACCGGAGCAGCAGGAATTTTCTGCCCTGTGACAGATTTTGAAGGGTTTTTCTTCTTCTGTATTAGTTTGGGATATAAAGTAAAAATCTAGGAAATATATATATAAAAAGGATAACATAGAGCAAAAATAAGTGAGATATAAACTAGAAATTTTGATTTCTTAGTACTGCAGCATTTGATTTCAAAGATTTTCTTTTATTTTTAAAGGTTTTATTGTGAGTTGAAAAGAAAATTTCAAAATTAGAATCCATTTTGTATCAAATGTTTTTGTTTCTAAAATATCAAAACAAATTCTTCGATATTTTAAATCTGTTTTTGAGATCTGTTTTTATTATGGAGAAATGTTAAAACTGAACATTTACCTGATACAGCTTTGGTTTTGTTAAATAAATAATTTGTATCAGAAAAATATGTTTTTGAAAAAATATGTTCCCAACCAACTTATCCACTGCATGAACAAAACAGTTTTTCAACAGCATCCATAATTTTATTCTATATCTGACCTTTTGATTTAACAGCCATCTTAGCTCACTTCCTTGTGAAAGTTTAGAAGATGCCATTTTTAATGCTGTCTTCAGGCTTACATATTCTTGCACATCCAGTGAATGCATTCAGCTGAACACTAAGAGTTCACAACACCCGTCTCATTAATGCTTGTTTGTTGCTGTCATTCTCTGTAGTTCTGTCCATGTCTTTCAATGACATAATGTAGCTTTAAAGATATAATCATATCTGATAAAAAGTGTTTACTACCATAAATCTTGTTAAACGTAAAGGAAATTTCCTTTGCCTAGAAGAAACATTGGACAAATAAGATAAACCAAGTATTTTGGTAAACCTAAATACTTAGTTTTGTTCCTATTATCTCTCACTTACTGGCTGTCAGTATTCTTTCCCATGCTCTGTTTATGGATAATGGCAAGATGCTAATAAGTACAAATTTTAACACCAGATCTAGGTATGAACATACTTGAAGTATGTTCAGACATCGTTTTGAATTATATACCAAAGACATTAGATCTTTTTATCTTTGAACTTCTGACTTTTTGAACTCATATGATGCTCTAAAATTGAACTTTATTCCATTAGTACATCCTACATTTGTGTGAAAATTATAAAAATGCTAGAATAAGGAAGTACAATATTCATAGTCCTCCTTCTCCTTAAAAGAAGGGGTTGAATTAATTTGTTAAAAACTTACCTTGAAATATCATGCTGCCTTGCTTCTGTAAAGTAAGAAAGAATCAAACCTGAGTCCTCTCTTCCATAATTCACATTCTTTCTTTAACCCGAAGTTTTAAAATATCCATTACAGTATCAGTATTATGATTTAGTACTTGCAGTATTATTGACTTTTCCAATAGCAACAACAAAACACAGCAAATCATCCTAATGACATTCCGTAGAAACCAATTAGGAAATTAGGACAGAACGTTAATCTACTCTAACACTGAAGCAGGACACACTTATCAATCCTTATCAGCTTGGGCTCTGTATAAGAACAAAAGAAAAGATTTATCTAGATCACACTGAGTAGTAATTCCAAAGAGGGCATCAACATATCTAAGTCACTATTATCACAATTGATTTATAATAATCTGAGGTACAGGGTTTTGGGGTTTTGGTTTTTGGTTTGTTTCTTGTTGGTTTTTTTTTTTTTTGACAATCTCACTGTCTTGTTCTCTTTCCAATGACTATAAAGAAAAAGTGTATTAGAACTGACTGTACGAAACTGCATGAAAAAAACTGTCCTGAAGTTAAAAACTCCACTTCTTCCCATAAACCCCCCAATGGATAACGTATGTGAAGTGCCATGTACTGTGTTGATAAGCAACATAGAAAAAAAAACTACAAACAAATGTACTACTTCTGAGCTTGGGATGTGAACTAAGAAAACAAAGGCAAGGAGTGGTCAAAAAGAGCACAAATAAACATCAATAACAGAATCCAATGGCTTTAGTATTAGATTTATGAAATAAGGATCAGGTTCCATTTGTACTAAAGATCAATTAATTAAGATGTATTCCTTCACCTTGTAAGAATTAGCTTAAGGGCTAATGCCACTGTTTTTTTCTTTTTTTTTTTTTTTATTAAAGTACAATAAATCTATTAGGATTTACTTAATTTACATAGCATACAAAATGCTGGAGAATAGAGGGAACTAGTATAAAAAGAAGCAAAATAAACCCTGCAAACAAGCAGGTTTTTGTTAAAACATCTCAGATTAAATAGATTATACTTTTGTATCCATTAATTTGCTACAAACTAAAATAAAGCTGTATAGATTTTATGCATTACCAACAGTGTATACAAAAAGTCTCCAAAAAGGTTAGATCCAGAAGAAAATGTGCTAGAATTCTTCTTATACATTTATATGAACCATTAATAGAGATTTATCACTGCTTAACAGATGAGCATGGGAGGAATGGATGAAGCCTTGACCCAGCCATTTTCCCATATGTTCATATGGTGTAGGAGGGATGTAGGTTCCTAGTGATCCAGGCTAGTGACAAATTTGTAGGGTTTTTTTTAGCACACAGGAATAGTGGCACTAATGACTTTGCACTGCAGTCATTATTTTCACCTGATTTTAGTAATCTAAAATAAAAGTGTAGTCTTAACTGGTCATCTAGTTTCCCTCTGTTGCTAATGATGAGAGATGAATGTCCGTTACTGAGATCAAAAGCAGTTAATGAATATCCAAATTGGTTTAAACATTAACAGATGAGATACTAGCTGCATTATAGGTGTGGTATCAGTTTGTGTATTGCCAGTTACATAAGAAAAATTATTCTGAAAGCCTAAATATATGCTCAGGAGGTCAGAAAACCTTGCAGATGTGGTCACACTGCCTGAAGTGTTTGATCTGGCTAATTAAAACCTAACATGTCTTCTTCCTCTATGAGAACCAGTGACTCTAGTATTAATCTCAGAAGAGACCCTTAGAGGCACAAATCTTGCCAACACCTATTGGTGATTTTATCCTGCCTAGAGCTCCATCAAGTGTCACACATCAACTTTTAAAGAAACAGTGGCTAAAACTCAGAATGGGCAGTTATTGTTGTAAGCTTGTGTAAGAGGGAAACTCTTCTTTAGTGGGGAGGTCTAGGAAAAAGGGAAAAAATTGTTGGGTTTTTTGTTTGTTTGGTCGTCTGTTTCTGTGAATGATAGACCATTAGGATTAGAGCTTCTTGCCAATGGTTGATTGAAACCCTTTCTCTTTATCCATTAGGTATCCAGTTACATCATGAGTTATCTAAATAAGTTTTAAAATAAGCCTATGTTGTTTTAGATGGCTAAATGATCCATAGACGTTTAGACCACTGGGGGGAGGGAACGAAAAAGAAAAAAAAAAAAAAAAAGGAAGGACTTCGATAATGAGAAGTTCAAGACTGAAATGGCTGACCTTTAGTTCCCTTGCCTAACAGAGCAAGAGCTCTCAGATAGATGCCTGTGCTGGATGCACAGAGAACTCTTAAGTATTTAATTACAAGAAATATGAATGTAAATGCTATGAAAAAAAAAAACAAACAACTGAACTAACTATTAGGAAATGTTAATCATCTAAGCCTATTTTAATGTCCACCCACTGAAGGTTATGTGTATTAGCATAGCATATTAACCAACATCAATCTTGGTTCTACCCATATATAAGTTCAGTGAAAGCCACATGTCTGAATGTGAACAATTCTGAATTGAAGCAAGCGAAGTTTGCCACTACATGATTTCTCTGGACTTCTGGACAGCCCAGAAAACCAGCGAAGGCACCTGTGTATTCAATATACCATGTAAATACTCACAAACAGCACCAGATAACTGTGGCTGGCTGCAGGGATCTATCTTTTCCCACTTATGATTCACAGTCATGATGCCTAAGCCAGCATTTTCTTACAAAATAACAATAGCAAAAAGGAAAAAGTGACATTTTCACTTTTACGTAATTATCTTTACAAGGGGCTAATTTTCTCTTATGCATGAACAAATTAAATGGTCACTGTGTCAGAGAAAGGTGGCAGGGCAAAACCAGCTCTGTATTCCTGTGAGTAGCTATCAAAAGGGAGACTAAGTTAACAATTTTTTTGGCTTTAATTCAGCTTAGAGCATCATCCTGTGTATTCACTGTACCTTAAAGTGGAGACTCAGCTGCTTCACCTGTGAATTCGTGGGATGGGTCCATAGTTTTATATCAAGTGGGACAACTGCAATGGGAAAAGGACTAAGTCATAGTTACCAAAGAGTATCTTGGGATACCCTTGGTCCTTAGCCAAATTTCCTGGGAAGTGGGAGATCTGTGAAGCTCCAAAAGGACGATAGTTTACACCCATATTTCCCACACCTCTAGCCCCACAAGAGATGATCTAGCAACTTGGTCAGAATGCCTATGAGTTATTGTCCACCAGGAAGCTAGCCAAAAGGCAGCCCACTTAGTGAATCCCAAGAAATGTTGTGTATAAGGTGGTCTTCCAGGTACTTTCTACTGTCCAGTTAGGTGTTCCTTCTGCCATATGCCATCATTTAAGTGATTAGATTTTTTAAATATTTTATTCTTTGGTAGCAGTTCTGCCAGAGATTTAAAATTTCAACCTGAGCACCCAAAACATCTCTTGAACCACAAAGCTCAAATGAAAAAGGCTTTGGACATTTAGAGTCAAATACATCTCACCTAACTTTAGACTCTTATGACTGAGATGTTTATGTCTGATTTAGTTGTCTTTGAATCCTCTTATAATCAATGAGTGGAAATAGTTACTCCAAAGCTGCAGTTCACCTGGACTATTTTAGATGCTTATTTTAGAAAGGGAGGATCTGTACCTTAGAATGAATGTGCTTAACATGGACTATTTTATCCTGCAAATGCTCCACTTTATTTCCACCTGGCATTGAAGATACCAAAATTCATTGGATTCTGTGTATAATTGTTGTTTGTTCCTTTCTTTATTGTCTTTATATGGAAGTTCTCCAAAGGCCTAAAATTCTACCTCTATTCATGTTATACAGAACTTCAGCCTGGACAAACCTAGATGGCACCAAACCTATTACAGACTTAATCATGAGGATTCAAGGATGTGCCCTATGGAGTTTTGGGGGCTGTGTATTCTGAGAGGCACATAAAGGTTTAAGCTTCTTGGAACATAAACCAATAAACTTTCTAAAGAAGTGAGGATAGAGTGAGAAGTTTTTTTCAAGATTTGGGCCGGGCTTTTGAATTTTGTCTGAAACCTGCCTTGGGCAGCACAGACCTTGTTGACCACAGGCCCCTTAGATATTAGTACAAATAAAATCATACCAAGCTTTATATGCATACTATGCATTGATGATTTGTCTTACCTATCAACTTGCTTTTTTCATTGTGCGATGCAATGCTACATCCAATTCAGCAGGAAGACATTTTTTCTGAGTTATAGAGCTGAATACACTTTTGAAGGGGGAAAAAAACTAAAGCCCTCCCAAACCCAAGGAATTAGCAACATAAAAAACAAACAATAGGAATAGGTTCCATATCAAATTGTTACTCTGAATGCTTGCAATCACAGTTAGGTTATTCCTGTCGAGTCATACAAAAGTGATTTTAGATTCATTCCCAGTGTATTGAGGCAAAGAGTTTGAAGACAATGAGAAAAAAATAATACATAAATAATTTAAGTAAGATAAAAAGGTTTTTTTATTCAATTTTTGCACTGGAGACATCACTACTGTGTAAGCATTCCATTTTAAATATAACCAGCTTTCCCTGTGTTCTTTGATTCAATAATCTGGATCAATGAGGAGAACCTGAATCAATGAAAAGGGGAAAGAGAAATCCCAGAAGAGTAAGAAGCAAATTGCCATACAAGAAAAAGAGAAGCCTAAGTTAGACAAAATGTTGTGGTATCTACATTACAGAAAGTTTGCCCATGAACACATAGATACACACACACATTAATAATTGCAACCGGGATTCAATAGAGCCATTATCCTACATTTTGGCCCACACTGAATTATCCTGTTGATTACCAAAATAGTCAGAAGCCTGCTCTTCTTCAGCCCATCTACTGTCTGACAAGCTCCATACAGTCACTGGTCCCTATCTTCTTGGGAGGTCATTTTCACTAAAGAAGGCTCAGCCTTCATGAAGCAAATTTCCAAATCACTGAAATTTGTTTGTAGATTCTGAGAACAGTAACAGAATAACAACATAAAACAACAGCTGGAAGGAATAAAATAGGCACTGGACTTTTGTGAACTTCAAAATAAATTGTTTTTAATTTAGTAGGAAGTTTTAAGCAAGTTTTTCTTTTAACTTGACTTGATTTGCCCACCCCTCATCCTTGCAAGATGAAAACTAATTCAGCAAAGTTTTATACTTCTTCTGTGCTATAGGGATTATTGTCAAATCCAAGATATCAAAGACTGTCATTCAGCTTGTATTATAATATCTGCTTTCTGCAAGTAGTGCCTAGAACCAAAACATACTCAGAGTGTGTATCTCTCCTGCCCCCATATTTTTAATGCAATGAAATCTAGAGTTAAAGAAAAGAAATGGGGTAGAGCGTAAACATTTTGGCCATAAACGTTTGTTAACACTCAGCTTCAAACGTGTCAGATTTTCCTGTACCCATGAGAGGAGCTGACAAGCAGAAAGGTTGTCCCAGATCTCTGATGAGGAGGCAGTAAGATAGACAAAATGTGATACCAGCAAGTTCACAATAAATGTCAAGTGCTTGGTGAAGAGAAATGGAAAATATGAAACAGTCCTCCTAAACAGAGTTATGAAATATCTGAGATGATGACTCATCAAAAATATAACATAAAATAATATGTAGATAAAAAATACGTTAACATAAATGACTCAAAAATCCATTGAGCCATAATGTCTTTCCATGGTAATCACACCTTTGTACTGGATATATTTTAATTATCTGAAGATACAATGGGCTATATATCTTTTTCTAATTGTGGGAGATGTAGTGTGCTTTACTATTAACTTCCTACAAACCTTTTAACAGTGTACCTAACATTTGTCATGGGAGCTGTAAGTGTTCCGAAGCTGAAGAGACTTTTACGCAGTCATGTCCACCCCTTATCCTAAAAGGGACAGTGACAAGAAGGCTGGTGGTAGTAGATGGCAGAAAAACCCCCAACTGACTATTGTGAAAATCTTGGTCACTGAAATGAGTTTTAAGAGTACTTGAGGAAGACTATGACTATAGTGTGAAATTCTGGGGAATTTTTGGTAGGGTTCACTTCGGAAGACAGGAACCTGATGCTGAGAATATTCTGGCAGTAAATTTATTACGGGTTCCTTCTTGAGATATTAGAATTCCTCTCAGCAAAGAAAAGGAGGAGAGGCAGCCACTAAAGCAGATGACTTCCAACCCAATTCTGCTTAATAAACACCTGAGACATTTTGGGCAGCCAGAAAAATACAGTAAAATATAAGCACTCTCATAAGGACATCTTATTCAGGAAAAACAAAGGCACACGTTGCCCTAGCTTGTGCTGCTGGATAATATTACAATGAACATCCTTTTTTAGTAATTACGGAGAAATAGATTATATTGAGATTTTCAGTCCAAATTAAACAAGAATGCCCTTCAGAAACACTAGCCTGCAAAGGCTGGTTTTGTTAGTATGCTGAGATCTCTCTAAAATAGCTTTGCTTTTCCTGATTTGCTCACTCTTTGAATAAAGAAGCAAAACTATATTGTGTGACTGTGTTCTCTCATGTCTTCTTATAACAAAGAAGATGCCAGCAAACTTCTGTCATTCAAATACGCTTGCTACATACAGTTGAACTTAATTCTTATGTCCGAAAATGAACCTGTGTGCTGCATCACTGCCACACTGAGCAGCCTCCTTGGTTTTAATTTGGATTTCATTTTGCAGTCTTATATATGGTATATTCCTTGCTCTCAGAGAAGGATTCTTGGAGGCCTGTTTCATTTCCAGAATTTATTTAGGAGATCTACCTCCCACCATTCCACTAATACTCTCATCTGCTTTAAAAAGGCTAAATAATTTTTAAAGGTGTTAGGAGCTATATTTTTAGCGACAGCTTATGTCTTCTTGGCACATTCCTGGTACAGCAATTTTGGCAGACCTCGTGTTACAGAATCTCTTGGTCTGTCATGTATTAAAACTGTTCTCTGGGTATCCAAGCACTTAAAATACTTGTGAGTGTCAGGCTCGCAAGTGGATGGATATTTCTTCGGTTTAGATTTAAATGCCAAGAGAAGCTAAAACATCAGAAAAGTCAGAGATTTAAAAGGTACTCATCCAGTCAGATACATGCAGTACTTAAAGGCATATATTGGACAAAGTAAACAGCTTGCTGATTCTGATTTCAGACAGTCGCAAATGTCTGAAAGGTATATTTAAATGAAAGTAATAAAACCAAAGATCTATTGACAGTTTTGATAACAATGATGAATGCCATGGTATTTAAAAAGATAGCCAGCTGAATCATCAATAGTGAAGGCTTATCTCACAATCACATTCAGCTAATAAAATTGCAACCAGTTTTGATTTAAATGTTTTGGATTATGTGATAACCTTACCTACATTGCTTAAATTGTTATAAAAAAGAATAATAACTGCTAGCAATAGGTGAGGTATAATTCATTTAAAGCAGCACACTTAGAAAAAGGAAAGATGCCCCATTGATAAGAATGACAGCTTAGGGCTTGGAAGACCTGAGATATCTCAGCATTGACAAAAAGTCCTTATGCTGCAATGCTTTGTGAGGATGAATAAATACACTGGAGTTCTTAAAGCACCTGGCCTCTAGAGTAATGAGAGCTGTGCAGGTAACACCGACTAATAGGCATTGCACTTCATTGTTTGTTTTGTGGCGTCCTAATGATTCTAACATAAAGGGAATAGACTCATGGAGACCTGACCCGAGATCTGCTGGCCTGGTAGGCAGCTTTGACAAAATCACTTAAATTCCCTCGTTTCTCCCTGTATAAATATGGCAAATAACCTCACTTTTCTTTGTAAACCATCTTGCAATTGTCTTATAAAATATGTTCTCTAAGGCTATTGTTGCTGATAATAAAATAGTATTTATTTTATTTTTGAAATAAAGGTCTATAGAAAGTGTAAAAAAATCTTTGTTGAGAGCCTATACCTTCATTTAGAAGAAGGAAACACATTTTGTTTAAACCATATATTCTGGATTTTTTTCCCCAAATGTTAATATGTTATTACAGAATTAATGGAAAAAATATGGGAGCCCTCCAGTGGTGAAAATAATGTATCTGGATTTCATAACATAGCTACTTTCCTGTGAATGTTGCCCGTTTGCCACATTGTTGCCATAGTTTTCTGACACATATGGATGCTGATCCCATTTTGATTAACAGGACTTGATATTATCCAGCATTTGCCTGGACTTGCATATGAATATATTCCCAGGTGACATTTGTAAAAGCCAAGAAAGCCAAATTTATCTCACAGTTACTTCCTTTTCTATACAGACCGTAGAACCCTCAGAGGCTCTTTGTTTGTTTGTTTTCTCCCCACTATATACCACATGGGTTAATCATGTTCTCCCTTCCACAGGCTTCTCACCTTTAAGGGTGCGTGGCTGAAAAGGCATTTACAACTGCAGTACCAGAGATGTTTGGCTGGTATGATCTTCCCATTCTTTGGCTTCCTGGACTATCATGTTAATCCAGTCACCATTTGCCTCCAGAACTGTGCTTGCCCATGTAAAAGCTGCAGGACATCCTTCTGGAAAGGCTCTGGACGACTGAACTGCCACTGCCTTGAAACTGTGACCTGGGAGCACAGTATTGTTTCAGCAAATGAACTCACATTTTGGACCTCTATGCTCAATTTGCTGTAAAAAGGTGTGGTTATTATTTCCACGGAAAAGCCTTCCTGTTGCACTCTGGGAAGAAAGTGGAGATCATAATCTGCTTTCCAAGGAAATGTAACTTTAATTTGTTCCACTTATGCCTGTGCAATCCACCGGGACTACATTCCTTCCCTAAACATGCTAATCTCTTAACAGTACAGATAAATCCTTAATATGGAGCTCCTGTGCCTTTAGTTCAAGTTTGTAAGACTTTTAGACATTTTAAAGATAAACATGCCAACACAACTGTCAGATGGTTTCTCTTATTGAAGTTACGAATGTGAAGTTAAAAGCAGTTTCCTTGTGAGTGAGGCACATATAAAATACAAATGTCTGAAAACCAGTAGACTTTTCAGAGACCCTTTCTGTAGCACTAGAAACAATAGGAAAGTGATGAAAAACAAAGGATTCGATGTTTGTCTTCTTTTAATGAGGCCAGCTTTTGTTGGAAACACATGTTGATAAAGTGCATGGAGTTACCAAGAACTTCTTTGAAGCCGTTGGCATCCGAGGTATTCATAAGCAGCTCACAGCAAAAGCTATACAACCGGTAGCACACTGTAGTACCGTTGTCTGCGATACAGTCATCACAGATAGATCAGCAAAGGCGTAGAAGAGCTCATCTTGCTGATACAGATGTGAGCTTGCGCACGCACACACGCTGGTTTGCATCATGTTTAGCCAGAGGAATATTCCTGCATACGGATGGAGGAGGAGGAAGTGTGTTTCCTCCTGGTTTTGTTTTGTTTTCTTTCCTTTCCTCTTTTGTTTCTTTTCAAATCTAACGGCAGGCCACTGAAGTGTACAGAGCAGCAGAAATAAGATTGTAAGAGGCTGAATCTACTTTACATCCTTTGCCTTTGGATTTCAGTGGTTTTTACCATATTTTATGCAGCAGCTGCAGGGTCCAGGCCTCCTATTGTCATGGAAAAATAAAGGCCTCATTTAACTGCTGGTGGAGCTGTAGTGTGTGATGTGTGTTTGTTAGTCTAAGACATCTGCTCTTTGTGTCAGCTACTAACTCCAGGCACCACTGAGTGTCCCCTGTCCCCTACCAGGCTGTGTGCAGAGGCGGCGGGTCGGAGCTATACACCACCGACCAACAAAAGAAAAAAGGGGCAAAGAAAATATTTGTGTGCAGCGGGGACTAAGCGACGGGAAAAGAGACACTCTCAGTTGTGGCCAAGAGGTTATGTGGTCAGCATGCGACGGCTGCTGGTCCCTTAACCGCTGGATGGATAAGCATGACTGACTGTCAGGGACACTCTGAGCTATGTAATCTGACAAAAACAGTGCTGAGAGGATGCTGATTTTAGTTACCAGGCCCACATTACGCACAGTTCACTTATCATCAGGAGATACTTGAAATATGCAGTGGATCAAGCAGCAGCAACCTCGGGGTGTGTGTGGCACTTCTTGTAACCGTGCCTACCTGGACCAGCTCCCTGGCTGCGTCAGGGCCACCTCTGCACCCCCTCTGCACTGACACTTTCCTCCACTAGCACCCTGGTTTCCCTCTCAGGGCCCAAGGGCCCCCATGCCACTGCCCTTCACCATCCCACAGACCTCCCGGAGCACCAGCAGCCTCCAGGCTGCAGCTGCCCAAACCACGAGCCAGCAATTAGGAGTGTTACAGCTGTGATCTAATTGGCCAAGAGATTATTTTAAAGTGGTGTTTTGGGTTTTTTTTAGGGAGGAGGGAGGCAGGGATGGGGAGAATAAGAAAAAAAAAATATTTGTGGATGATAAGTAGTTTTGAAACCTGACTTGTTCATTTGTCTGTAATAGTTAAAGAAAAAAAAAAAAAGAAGAAAAAGAAAAAAAAAGGTACAATTGTGCTTGTATCGTAATAAGGGAATTTTTCATTTTGACATGCAAAGAGATTTTGTTAAGCTTGTAGCTGTCAGCTGATCAAAATAGAAATTGAATGGATTGATTTTGATGAATGTTTACTTAAAATTTACAGATAGTTTCTTGCTTTTAGTGAGAAAGTGAAATTTTCTTTGCTTCGGCTGAGTGTTGGAATTGTCACACAACTTTAACTATCTAGAAGTTAGATTTCTTGGCTAGTTGTCTCATGAAAGTCAGTGGAGGGATATAAGAAGTGAAACATTCCCAGGTAGTATGTCTTCAACCTCCACATTGGTATCAAATAAAGTGCCATCAGTGGAGTGTCTGACACTTTCTACTCGTTGTATGTGGAACCCAGGTCATTAGGTTAGACTTTGCCTAATGTTTAGATGGCAGAATTAAATAAAATAATTCCTCTCCGACTTTCAAGGTGATAAATTCTATATTTTCACTAGGATTTTTATTTCCATAGTTAATCTTAAGTACAACTTTGCTTGGGCATGCATTTCACCAGAATGTGATGCCTGTCTCTTATTGCCATCTATTGCATTTGCTTTTCAAATACTGATTTATTTTTGCCTGAAATCATCAGTGTCTTCATAGCAGAATCATGTAATACCTTTAGACATTTAAACATGATGAATACTCTGAAAGGACTGATTGCTTTCATTCTACAGCTGTAATTTTACTGTCTGATAGCTAAGGACCAAGATTACCAGGACCATGTACTATAAGAAGAAATTCTCTAACAGTATTTTTACTGTTCTATTGAGTCTTAACTCTTCCCTTGAATTAAGGACATCGACTCAATTTGGCCTTCACCTACTTTTCGTTTCAATGATGTATATTGATTTTCCTTCCTCTATACATGAGCATGCCTAAGTAGAGAATGCACTTCAATAGATTTTACAGCTCTGTAAGAAAACAAAGTCACATAGCAACCATAACGTCCTCAAACATGAGAGTATAGTCTGTAAGCAACCTTTTCCAGTGGCTCAATCCCAACATTAAGATAAGATATTCCTCCGTGAACACACAGAAAGTATATTTCCTTGAGACTTCGAGAATAATAGGATTAGCACCATTACAGTGCATTTTCACAAAGTAATGGGAAGTAAAGTGCAGAAAAAGAAAATGTATGGCATTAACTACAGTTCTAAAACCTAAACATAAGAAGATAGGAGAGAGAAAGTTTACTCTGTCCTTCAAAGTTTTTCAGAATCTGCTGAGATTGGCAAGACCCTTGGACCCCCACTATTTTTTGCTTTCATTTTCAGGAAAGAAAAAAAGCCCACCAGTTTGTCTATCTTTCTTTTTGTTCTATCTTTCATCCACAACCAGAAATATTTGTTAACTTCAGTGGGAATTTTGGCATATTGCAAAATGTGTGTATGATATTTTAAAGATTTTTAGAGCTTTTTGACAAACAAACAAACAAGTCCGTGGTTCAGAGACAAATTCTGAACCTTAAAAAATAACTTAAGACTACTCTCTGATTTAAGCAATATTTGTCTCAGACCAGAATCAGGTTTAACTCAGAGAACGGGCATAATGCCCCATTAGTTTTAATGTGTTTCACTGCAATGGACTCATTGCTTATATTTTCACTTTAAAGGAAAAGTCAATCTATATGCATTCCAATATAAGACACTTGGATGTTCAATATAATTGCACAATTTGCTAACAAGACATTTTAAAGAACTGTGATGAGAAATTTAAATGCTGGTAATCCGAGGGCTTTAGGTAATATGACTTCATTTTAGCTCTCTGGAATAAAGCTGATCTCCATCCTCTAGTACTGAGAAGCAGGTTTTGATCCTTGAAAGTGCATAATTCAATTTCATTGAAATGTCTGTGTGGTGAATTATTTCTGCTTAGTTTTGGCTTGCCATAAGAACTGAAAATAAATTAAAAGTCCTTAGGAAGTCACTATAGAGTGGTTGGTTGTGCAACATAGCAGAGCTGTAATTTAACATGGGCTAGTAAGCTTATTTGCATAATATAAATTTTAGCTGATTTTATAATGAATTGGCTGTGTGAGTGCATTGACCCACAATTGGCTACAATACTAGAGTTCAGGAAAAGTGGTGACATTCTATATTTCCTTGTAGCAGCTCAGTGGAATTGCAAATATAATAGCCAAGAGCATGTCTTTCTGAAAGCATGTGGGAACACCATCAATAGTGCAAATGATCTTTTGAGGACATTATTTTTTTGCTGATACTTTGTTGTTGTCTTTCTATTTTAAATTTTTTCCTCTAGTTTCTGTGTATTTTTTTAGATAGCAAAACAAAAAAGGCAAGTTCCTAAATATTATGGGGGTGATAAGGCACTGGTGTCAAGGCTAATGAAGTTATATTTCATACATATCCATACTCTTAATGCATATATTAAAGGCATATTTCAGTTCTTCACTATATATGAACAAGTGAATGTGTGTTCAGACCTCTACAACATGACAGAAAACAAGCTACAGTTACCGTAGCCTGTTTGAAACAAGCCTTTAACTGTCTGACAACAGTTCCGGACATTTATAGCACAGCTCCTGAGGGCCTTAATGACCATCATGTCAAGCTGAATCTACTATTAATATACCTCAATAATAAGGAGTAAGTATTATGGTTTTTATCCTGAGTGTGAAAGGTCCATATTTCATAAAGATCTTGAGTCTAGCTGAGTTATTAAAAGGTTTCCCATAAGAAAAGAAAGTCATGCTTTTTTTTCCCTTTTTTTCCCCAGGTTTCTGCCTGCTGAACCTTTTTTTTCTTAAAAGAAAAAAATCTTCATTTAAATTTAAATACAGAATCAGATACCACTAGCAAAGATTATCTGTTGTTTTACAGTGTTGTGTAGATGGCAGAGATTAGACTTGAAGGTCATCTTCATGTGGAACATCCAATATATTTAGCAGGACTTCCATATTTTCATGATGATATTAGGCAAGACTTTTTTTTTTTTTTATTCAAGACCCACTTCTAAAGAGATCAAGACACACAAAACCACTTATACAACAAGCAAGAATCAGACAGAAAGGTTTCCAGAAGAGACAGATCTTTTTTGGACATTCAGTTTAGTGGCTCCAAACCTGGGACATTTCACAGAGTCATGGAATAATTTTAGTTGAAAGTACTCCTGCACCTCATCTGCTCCACCCCACTGCTCAAAGCAGGGTCAAAAAGCTTGTTCAGGACCTTGTCCCCTCAGACTTTGGAACTCTTTTTTCAAGAAGCTAGATTGTCAGGCAATGAGCACTAAACCTCCTTGACACTCAGCCCTGACCCAGATCTTCTGACCAATCACTCAAAATAGATGCATCCCAAATTGTTCATTCCTTTTACAGTTCTTGTCTGGGATGGGTTTCTCCTGTGTGCAGTATAGGATTAATATGACCTACTATTGTGCCAGGCACCCTTTGCTATCTCTTTAATCAATGAGTTGAAATTCAGCATTTCTTGGGCATGATTCATCTGAGTGTATAGTAGATTTCTAATACAGGCCAGATGAATAGGGCCCCAGGGAGTCTTTTTCTGCTGAATCTATTGCCAATAAAGGGGTCCTGGGGAGATTAGCTCAGATGTAGACACGTACAATGTACATATCTGAAATTAGGTGAGATAAATTCTATCTATGGACTTTTCTTGAAGTAGTAACAAAAGAATTACCTATCAAATTCAGGCTTACTGGGTTATGGTGGATGGATTGTGTGTTACATGTTACAGGTGAACTCTGGCGAACAGATACAGCTCAGAGGGTTGTGGTTAGTAGTGCAGAGTCTAGTTGGACGTCAGTAACAAGTGGTTACCCTCAAGGGTCAGTACTGAGTCCAGTCCTGTTCAATATATTCATCGATGATCTGGACGAAGGGATAGAGTGTACCGTCAGCAAGTTTGCTGATGACACTAAACTGGGAGGACTGGCTGATACGCCAGAAGGCTGTGCTGCTTTACAGCGTGACCTGGATAGGCTGGAGTGTTGGGCAGAGAGGAACTTAATGAAATTCAACAAGGGTAAATGTAGGGTACTGCATCTGGGGAGGAATAACCCCATGCATCAGTACAGGTTGGGGGCCGACCTCCTGGAGAGCAGCTCTGTGGAAAGGGACCTGGGAGTCCTGGTGGACAACAGGATGACCATGAGCCAGCAATGTGCCCTGGCGGCCAAGAGGGCCAATGGCATCCTGGGGTGCATCAAAAGGAGTGTGGCCAGCAGGTCGAGGGAGGTCATCCTCCCCCTCTACTCTGCCCTGGTG
>VZSZ01001844.1:167914-201760 GCA_013398815.1 Ibidorhyncha struthersii
AGGGTAGTGGAGCACTGGAACAGGCTGCCCAGAGAGGTTGTGGAGTCTCCCACTCTGGAGACATTCAAAACCCGCCTGGACACTGTCCTGTGCAACCTGTTGTAGGTGACCCTGCTCTGGCGGGGGGGTTAGACTAGATGATCTCCAGAGGTCCCTTCCAACCCTGACTATTCTGTGATTCTGTGTTACTGTGATTCAATGTCCTTCAAAAAGGGTACTGTATTTTTTCTGAATTGACATTCTATCAGTAAATCCTTTTTTTTTTCCATTTCCATGTATAATTTTTTAAGAAATAAGTGCTTCTATTAGTTCATTTTTCTACAAGGAATAACTGAAGAGACATATAGCATGTGACTGGAATTATTTTCACAATATTGAGTATGTAATATGTCAGTAATTCATGGTCTGTTGATAGAACGAATTTAAACAAATGAATTTGGCTCTTGTATCTTTTCCTGTTTCCATTGCAGACTGCATAAATGAGAACTGAAATAGATGAGAAGAGAGTCTTTTGAGCAGTGATGCTAGTGAGGAAATATAAGCATTTTGTGTACAGAATAACAAACGTGAGAATGTTTTAAAAGCAGGAGATAAGGTGGTATTGGTAAATCAATCTATATCTTTTTTTTTCCCCATGACAAAACCAGAAGTTTAGGTAAGTTAAGGTCTCAGTGAAGAATGGTGTATATGCTCTCTTCAAATGAATAAATACCCATGAATTTTGGATAAACTAGAGCAGTGGAGTTCTTGTATGTGGCTTTTAAAAGTAAATGAAATAAAGGGTATTACGAGAAACTTGCCGAAAAGAAATGGAGAACCTGAGGAGACTGTTTACTTCAGAGGAATAGGTGTCCTGGTTTGAGGTAAAACAGGACCAATTTTGTTCAGTAACTTTGCTTCTTAACTAGGCCTCTTCTAACTACTGAAATTAACAGCATATTGTGCAGACACTCTTCTGTGTCAGAGTGATAAGACCTATGTTTATAGCTGATGCCCAGGCATGGTATGCGGAGAGGCTCTTGCTTATACTTATTGCCATAACAGCCAAGGCCAACCAACTTTGATACTTGCCCCGTTGGAGGGTTGGAAGCAGAAAAGCACACTGAGGTCCCGCCTGTGGGGAGGAGTGGATGGGACAGGTGACCCAAAACTGACCAACAGGGTATTCCATCCCATCTGCCTCATGCTTAGTATGAAAGCTGAGGGATCAAAGGGTCAGCTCTTTTTTGCTTCAATGGCCGATGTCTGAGGAGGACTCTGTCTGTTCGTCTGCCATTGATCCCAATCCTGAATGTAGATCTTGCATTCAGTTCCCGTCCATCACTGAGTCCAGCCTGGGACTGCCCCAGTGCCAGCCGGTGTTGTGATTGTCATCCTGAGAGCTTGATACGGTTTTGTATATATTTCATTATTTCCTTTTTATTTTATTATTAATATTTAATGGAAGTAGTTTAGTTCCTTCTAAACTCATAAGTCTCTTTTTCCCTCCTCTGCCTCTCTCTTTGAAAAGGGGTAGAGGGGAGCATCTGTCGGTCCCATCTGGGGTCCCCCATGTCCCCAGTAGCTGATTTGGCCTAAAGCATGACAACAGATCATGAAATTACTAGTGCACAGTGGCAGCTGGCAATACCTGCTGTAGCATGTGTAGTTACTCCATGGTGCTTCATGGAAAAACGGTACAGTTTGCATCATCATGGGGCTACTACAATCCCTGAGAAACTTTTCTTCATTCCTCAAAAACGTTCTCCCCTTTGTGACAGACTGCACCATTAGTTGTTTTGGTATGTACTCCAGGACCTAGACTAGGATCTGTGAAGTTTACTGGGCTAGAGTTAATATTTTTCTGAAAAGCTGTATGAATCACATGAGTCTTTTAACATTTTTCTTCCATAGCTGTGTGATTGCCACAGGGATTACAATAGTGCCATTTACCTGGGAGGAAAAATAATGTATTTACAGTACATTTTTAGTTGTATAAATTGCCTTTTCTTCCAAGCTTAGACATTATTAAATTTAAGGACCTACTTTTCCCATCAAATGCATTTAGAGTTGTGGTAAATCTGTCAATCAGCCTTCCTGATTTTAACTGATTGCTGGTCAAAAATTACATCTGGTGATCTGCAGACTACCATAAACATACTCAACTGCATCTTTGTTTGAATTCAATTGGGGTGTGTTTCTTTGTTTTGTTCTGTTTTGTTTTTAAATACTTAATATTTCTGCTGCTCTGCACAGAGCAACTCTTGTACCAACCTTAGAAAGCAGAACCTAACTTTAAGTGGTTTATGCTGTTGCTAGTATTTGTCAGTTCAGGTGCTATAACATGTCAAAATGGATTCATTCTGTTGGTACAGGAAGAACTGAAGCAAGTAGTGAATCTCTGAGGATCTTCACATCTCTATTTCCTTCATGGTTAAGGGCAACGATTGGTGACAGTTTTGTCAGCTTGTCACATAATGTCGTTGGATACTCCTCATGGCTGTCTGACAGTAATTTTTCCCTTCCATTTGTTAGAAGGTACCAGCCAACAGAAGCCTGAAGAGAGATAATTTTCTTACGTAAGTTCGTAGTGAAAAATGTGTAAATGAAAACAGCCATGCGTGTTCTTTTATTTTTTTTATACCATGGTACATTTTTCAACTGTTGACTACCTAGCAATATCGAAATGAATTTTTTGCACTAGAATCTGAACGTAGAAGTGCAACTACTCTGAACACAGAATTCCTATTGCAGTGCTTTTAGATCTTCACAGACAGAGATGAAAATATTTCATTTTAACTTCCACACCCTCTCATGCTGTGATGTTTTCCTTGTTCCTTACAGGCAGGTCATTCTACATATTTCCCACAGAATTCCCACAGAGGACCTTTGACACGTTCATGAAGTTACAAAAACATTTGGATGAACCAGAGTACAAAAATGGATAAACATAACTAAAACCTTACTGAGTAAAATAATATGAAAGAGCCACGAAAAGAAAGTTGATTACCTTTGTAAGAATGTCTTTTCAATTTCCCCATTGTAGGTCTTTCTACAGTGCCCTGATGCTCAAAAATGACATCTTTGAATAGCTTTTTCAGAAGTAAATTTTGTATGCTAATGTATTACACATGAGAGCCAATAATAATATGTGGGACACTAGTGCCTGTTTCTTCAAGGCGATTGAGTGGCTCAGTAACAACACACTGAGAGCTCCATGCTCAACAGCAAGATAAAGAAACATCTTTAATGTCTGAAAGAGTATAAGTGACAGAAGTGTCTCAGCTTCAAGAAATTCAAGAACAACCAAGTGTACTATTTGAATGTACCTTAGACATACAGTCTTGAAGATGACAAGAATAAATGGTAACAGGAAAAGTTTAAGATCTTCAACATCAGGATGCAGAAAACTTACAAAAGTGGGGTTTAAACCCAAATGAGTATCTTAAGCAAAATAATAATGGAAGGATATTAACATGTATACTTTGCGGAGCTACTAACCCCATAAGATTTTAAAAGATGTTTCAGATATGATATATATTTGATATAGATATGGTATATATGACATATATTTCTACATTCTATCTGCATGGATCATACTGTTGTCCTGGTGTAAATCTGTGAAGAACTGTGTCCTCTTAACCCACTTACTGCTGCCTTAGACATTACCAAGTATGATCCACTAACCTGAACTGAGGTACAACAATCCAATTTTTAAACTTTGACAAAAAAGTGTTTAATGTTTGTTTTGTTCAATACCCTCTGTAGAAGACATATCAAGACATAGTATTATGGAGTTTAATTGTTGACCTCTAAAGTTTGTTATTTCTAATTTGGCTTCAGAAGATCATATTTTACTAGGACTCCTTGCTTTGCATTCCCCCCTGTGTCTTTAGGTGAAAATACGTTCTTCCATTAATTATTGCTAGCAGTTCTATATTTAGATACCCCAAATATTTTGGTTCAAAATCTAGAAATCTTGAAAGCTCAAACTTTAGAAAGGAGGAAAGAAGGAATTCTTCTAAGATATTGATTTCAGTATCTGCATTTTTTCTTGTTATATTTCCTCAGTTTGTAAGTTCATCTCTTCTTCCAGTCACAGGAAAGAATGAAAGAACTGCTGGATTTTTTTAGATTCCATCTAATCAGGAAAGAAATAAACTTCAGTCAGAAAACAATCTGCTTTTAAGAAGGTGACAAGTCTCATAAAATCTTCCTGCTTTGTAGAAGAAAGACGTATGTCTGTACATAGCTTTTTGTATCTGTTACTAAAATCATGGTTTCTTGAAGCTGTGCACAAATATGATGGTATATGCTCTTACTTAACAGGTTTGCTATATTTTAGTCAGGAGCTTTCATTTCTGACACTCTAGCCTTGATTTGGAGTACCTTATACCATGATTTATTCTTAATCTTTGCCTGATTTGCGTAATATAACAAATGTGATAGAGTGAGATTACCAGAAGATGTTGCTGTCACAGTAGTTTGAACTATTTTGATTTATCATAACAACGCTGATTAGATAATCAGACTCTTGAAAAGAATATGTCACTAAGAAATTGCTAGAGACAAATTTCTGTTAGAATATTGTTATTACTTTATTGCACTTGGATTGATTAGGAAAAGTTTAGAATTTCTGCAGATATAACTAAGTTAGTCATGACATTTAGTATTGTGTTACAACAATTTCCTGAGGTCATTGGCAAATGATAGCAGCATAAAGGAGGAAGATTTTCATTTTTCAATATTTTTCTGTCAATAGGTTTTCTTTTTTTAAATCTACCTGCTGCTTTACCTGTCTGACAAGACATCTTTCTATATACTGTTTTGTTCCTTTGTAGAACCGAAACAGGTGATGTTCCCTCATTTACAGTTCAGGAAATGAAACTATTTGTTGCAGACAGTCAAGTGAGAACTACAAGTCTGCATCTCATTATACAATTTAAACTAAACAACATGTTTTTAGAACAAGGTATTGACTCAGTGCTCTGACTAAGTATAGTGTAAAACACAATTAATTTGAGCACCCGATAAAAGAACTTGGTGATTTAAATATCTGCCTTGAGGAATCTGGTGAACAAGATTGCAAATGCCTGTGGTAAAGACTCACCATAAGCAAATAAATCATGTAGGATGACAGTCAGATCTGTGATGAAGAAATCAAGCTTCATGGCAAAGAAATATTTTTACTATAACTGATAATGGTAATAAAAATTCCAGAGAGACTATCTGTCTAAATTCTGCTTAGGCTGGCATTTGACCCCCTAAAACTCTCCTAAATAGCAGCCAGTATGACAGCCTGCCTACATGCTGCCTACTAACCTTATCAGGACATCAGGCATCCAATTAATTTGATGATTCCCTATCCAGCCTCCAAGTTACATGTAAACAAACTTACCCACTCATGCTCAGATGTGCCTGTTTCAAGAAGATAGGCAGCTATGTCCTTCTTGGTGCTCTGATGAGATCTACTTATAGATAGATGGGCGTCTGAAATCAACCCATCCTGGATAAGATAGACGTGATCAAGAACAACAGTAGTGCAAAACTTCTGTGTAACAGAACGAGGCCTTGAGAACTCACCTGGGAAGCTGGGAACTCATATCCTAAATACTGTTTGAGCTGAGGGGATCAACATTTCCCTCCTATCGAGAATGTTGACACTTTTCTAACAGTGACTGTTGCTAAGAGTGTAGTGTAGTAGGTACTACCAGGAAGCAAAAAGAAATCTGATACCAATATAGCAGGTGGAACATTCCCTTGTGTAAGGATAAAACTGATGTTGATGCTCTAATGTCAATTTCTTGTATAAGGACTCCATCAGAATACTTAGTTTGAAGAAGAGGGACAGATTATCTCACAAACATCTAGGTTTTGGGGAAACTTTCTACTACTTTGAGGCTAAGGTTCATCTCCTCAAGCTGGGTAGCATCTAAAATGCAGACTTTTCAGCTTCTTGGCTGGCTATTTTAACCAGTAAATTATAGGAAGTAGATGTACCATACTCCATTATAAATGGACAGACTAAATCCAGAAATGAAAGAACTCTGTTTCCTCTCTTTAGGTTCCCAAAATTTCAATGGAAGAGGTAATTATTATTCCTGAATAGCATGGATTGCCTTCTGGAGATACTTCAGAATTACTCCAAAAGTATCAGAAAGTCTAGTTTAAAAATATTCGGTGTCTACTTTAAATTGCCTAAACCCCATTTAGGAAATAATGCAACTTCTTCCACAGGATGATGTATCCCATCCTAAAATTGCTGTCTAGGACAAAAGGGGTGAATAATTTCCTCTGGAAGCACTCGTCTCTCTTCTTTGACTATGAAGACTTTAAGTCAGGTGGAACAATATTTGTGCCCTTAGGTCAAGCCCCTAAAATTTCAGCCAGGAATTATGAAATTAGGCATCTCAATAAAACAGTTTAGTGTCATCCTTAATTTCTGTGGCATGTTGACTGCTTAAGTATTTCACCCAAACTATAGTGATTCTGTGATGTGAAAACATGTAAGAATAACTAATGGTGAAGTGAGAATGTACATTTGCACTTGTACCATTTGCTCCCATCACTGTGTGTTGACATTGTGTATTTCAGTATAACTTTCCTCTTTTTTGAAGGAAGATGAGGTACTGACTGTTTTCCAGGCCCATGATCAGGACACTCATTCCAGAATTTTAAAGACCTGACTTCTAAGTCCCCCTTCAGCCACTGGACAAGTGTCAGACCTATATTTTCCAGCCCAGTCTTACTAGACTTTCTGACTAGAGGCGACACTCTGAGGGGGCCAGATATCACCTTTTTGTCAATGTTTGAATGGCATGAAAGAGTGGTGTGGCAATAATAATCTCTACTCATTTATAAAGCGAGGCAGACATTCTCCTGTTGAGGAATCCTTGCCTTGCTTACGCATTTTACATTAAGGAGAATAAAATACACAAGCTACCCTTAAATTTCTGTTTAACTCTCAGCTGGGATGTGAAAACTTAACTATTTGGATGAAATTTACTCTTTAGGAGTTATTTACTGCTATGTTTCATGGCCTCTGATATGAGAGAGTTTTGCAATTTTCTTTTCGAATCACCCGCTATGCAGAATAAATAGTATATTTCTAATGCAAAGTAATTTTAATTAATTTTAACTTAACTTTATAAGCAATTTGCCCTCATGGTTTAGTGTATGATTTCTTCATTCTGCTTTTTTAATAAATTACACCTTTTAGGAGGGGAAAGGGCCTTGTTGGGTCATTCAGACACAGAAGAACACCGGCTGTCTTTTTTTACTTTTGTTCAATCCTACGCAATTCCATGAATCATCATGTTTTGTTGTGCCACCTGGATATCCAGAGGAAGCTCAGTCTTCAGAATACTGTGACGAACTCTTAAGCAAAAGACTGCTAAAATTAAAGAAACTAATGACAGAACATCTGAAGTAGTCAACAGTTTCTTAACTTTGTTTAAGGACTGGTTCTCATCATAACAACAATTTTCTATTTTTGTTATGAGTTTTTTGTGAAATGTTGTGTGCTATTTTTTCCTCATCCATCTTTATTCAGAACATAAAGAAGCAATTGTAAGGTTAAAATAGACAGCTAACATTTTCCTGGCCACTGAATATGTATGCATTCTGATTTATTATTACAACATTTAAGCATACAAACATTCACCTATCCATACAAATATCAGAGCTTAACGAAAAAAGTCCAAGATTATTTTTGTAGGATTTAAAAATATAAGTTTTAAATTTCTTTAAAATGAAACATTTTGCTTGCATTCTAAGGCACTGGATAAGAAGGATATTTGATGGATTTAAAGCCTATTTACAATAGTATTTTTTATTCTTATTTGAAAAAATTAACTTTATTATACTACGTTAGGCTCTGGTTTTCATCAACAAACTAGAAATCTTTGATCAAAGGAAATTGCTGAAAAGCTGTGGAAAATATTTTGATAAAAAATAAAATTGACCAGAGACTTCCTAAGAAACGTGTGTTCAAATTGTTCTTATGCAAGAGACATTATTTTATGGCTACTTTTCCTGTATTATGCATACTGATTAGAGAGCTATTGTGTTTCACCCTGATTAGTATTTCACTAATCTGGTGAAGCAGGGAATGAATAAGAATCTAATAAAATTATGGAAAGTCTGTTTATATAGAGTATGCCAATTGACAGAAATTATCCTTTGCAATGTAGTGAATATCTCATTAGTAACTCTTCAGAAGATTATGGATCTCTTAATGCTTACTTTGCTCATACTTGGCTGCTGAGCCTTTTAATAGTCCATCACTAATTATTCTTTATCACCCATCATCTGGCATTCCAAGCAATGTCTTCCTTCAGAGTGAACCCAGGAAAGCTTTTTAGGCACATTTTCTGTCAGCATATTCTTAAGAACAGCCACTTACTTTTTCTTTTGTCTTTCTAACAATTGACAGAAAAGCTTTGCCATTTTCTCTTTTGCCGTCTTCAAGTGTCAGAGCTAGGTTTGAATGGTCTTTCTCCTGGGATTTATTAAAATAAGTACATCTATCTACTTACCTTTCCTGTGTCTTCTTTGATGAGTTTCTCTCCTTGTCTTCATTTTCTCTCTCATAATTCTTACTTCTCCATAATATATGCCTTGATATTTCCACATGAGACTTCCCCCATGAGGACACCAAAAATGGCTCATGGCAAGCTTTTTATACACCAGGAAACCTCTAGTACAACTAAAGTAAAATATGAATCCAGTGACCCTGCATTAAATTCAAAGGCTTTTTATCAATACATAGGTAGAGAATACACAAGAAAATTATGGCGTATGTGTAAGAAAAATGTTTGTTCATCAGAAAATAAGAAAAGAATAAAGAACACTAGAATATTTGTGGAATCTGGAACAAGGAAGATGCTCTCAACAGAGGAGGATCAGGTTATGGAACTTTAAACAAGCTAGACAGATGTAAGTCCATGGGGCCAGATGAGATGCAACCATGAATGTTGAGGGAACTGGCTGATACCATTGTTTATCTTTGAAAGGTCATGGTGATCCAAAGAGGTTCCTGAAAACTTGAAGACAGAAGATGTACTCCTGTCTTCAGGAAGGGCAAGAAGGAACATCTGAGGAATCAGAGGTCAGTCAGCCTGATCTCAATCCCTAGGCAGGTAATGGAGCAACTAATCCTAGAAAACATTTCCAAACACATGAAGGACAAGAAAGTGATCAGGAGTTGTCAGCATGGATTTATAAAGGGGAAGTTATGCCTGACCAACCTGATAACCTTCTGTAATGAGGTGACTAACGAGGGAGAGAAGTGAATGTTGCTTATCTTGATTTTAAATAAGGCGTTTGACACTGTCTCCCACAGCATCCTCATGGATAAATTAACAAATTATAGATTAGGTAAGTGGGCAGCAAGGTGAATTGAAAACTGGTCTAACAGGCCCAGAGGGTAGTGGTCAGCAGCACAAAATCATTTTAGAGGCATCACAAATGGGCCAATGAGTATGTTCAACATCTTTATTAATGACCTAGATGATGGGACAGAGTGCACCATCAGCATGTTTGCAGATGGTACAAAACTGGGAGGAGAGATTGATACACCAGACAGATGTGCTGCCATTCAGAGAGACCTGGACAGGCTGGAAAACTGGGCAGGCAAAGAGAAATCTCATGAAGTTCAGTGAAGGAATATGAAAAGTCGTGCCCATGGTGAGGAATAATGCCATGCACCAGCAAGCACGGTGGGCCAACTGGCTAGAAAGCAGCTTTGGAGAAAAGGACCTGGGGGTCCTGGCGGACATCTTGAATGTGAGCCAGCAGTGTGGCCTTATGGCAAAAAAAGACAAACAGCATCTTGGGCTGCATGAGGGGGAACAGTGCCAGCATGTCAGGGGAGCTCATCCTTCCCCTCTGCTCAGCAGTGGTGAGACACATCATGAGTGCTGGATCCTGTCCCTCATATAGAAACTGATATATTGTAACATATTTTCCTACTTTAAAAAAAAATCATCATTTCATAGGATTTTTACCACCACCAGATAGTATCTCGCATCTTTTTTTCGTAATCTTCCTATTTTTTAATTGTTTTATTTATCTATTTTTAATTCTTATCACTTTACTCCATTAATCATATAAAATCCTATTTGCCCTTTAAATTTATACCCTTCAGCTATGTATAGGTTTTCAACACATTGAATTTCTGTGGTTACTGGGTGAAGCTACATAATACTAAGGACTACTTTTTTTTTTATGGTGTCTATCTCATACCAGGAAATTGTTGGTCCACCAAAGGTATTTAAATACATAGGTACCTGATTGTGCCCATATATCAGGTGTGTAAATGCTTCAATCACTTCATCAATTAAATTACAGGTAAAAACTTTGCTTGCAGCATTATGGAGAGAAATATCAAAGATCTACTAAGCTGCTGAGCTCATAAAGTTATTCTGTGCATCTGACAATGTAGATAAAGATCCCCCAAAACCTTAAACTTTGTGTATGGTTCAAGCGATAAATAACAGATGGTGCAAGAAAAACTGCACATTTGTTTTCCTAATTTCAGGTTTAAAGTATGTTAAGTGTGAATAAAGCATAGAATATCATGGACTGAACTATTTTCAGTGAAGATCTCAGAAGTGAAGACTTCTAATAATTATTCCTAGAGTTAAGCTCTATTTGTTACGTCTCTCTCTTTCTCCATTTACAGACAATCAAGTCAACTTTGGGCTCTGCTGGTGTAAAAACAGAGGAAGAATAAAAGACAGTTTAATCATGACCTGTCACCTTGAAAGACAGACTACCAAGGAGGGACAGCAGGAGCTGAACTGCAAGTGCTACAGATAAACCTCAGACTGGAACTGTGAACACTGAAGAAGTTACTGAACTTACACCTAGCTCTAAACATGTGTTACTGATTGCAGTTTGATACCTAGACCTGTTTGTAGACAGGTTGTTTAATCATTAAGTCAAAATGATGATTAACATTATGACATTCAGAGCCTGACAGTAGAGTGGGCCATCCCATCTTGTTTACTATGTGGTATCTTTGAAGGTTGTGCTCTGCAGCAGAAGCCTGAAAAATACCTTGGAAATGAATCCAGGCAGATTTAAACCTGAATATATGGCAAATACATGTAAAGATTGTTCTCCAAGAAGGGACTTCCCACCCAATGTATCAGGTAAACTTTAACCTTGCTGAATTCACAGAGTCCTGAATCCTGGCCCAAAATCATAGAATTGTTGAGGTTGGAAGGGACCTTTAAGATCATCGAGTCCAACCATTAACCTAACCTGACAAAACCACTTCTAAACCATATCCCCAAGTATCACGTCTACCCTTTTTTTAAACACCTCCAGGGATGGCACCACCTCCCTGGGCAGCCTATTCCAATGTTGGATAACACTTCCAGTGAAAAAAATTTTCCTAATATCCAACCTAAACCTCCCCTGGCTTAACTTGAACCCATTTCCTCTCGTCCTATCACTTGTCACTAGGAAGAAGAATTCAGTCCCCATTTCTCTACAACCTCCTTTCAGGTAGTTGTAGAGGGTGATAAGGTCTCCCCTCAGCTTCCTCTTCTCCAGGCTAAACAGCCCCAGTTCCCTCAGTCGTTCCTCAGAAGACTTGTCCCCCAGACTCCTCACCAGCTTTTTTGCCCTTCTCTGTACACACTCCGGCACCTCAATGTCTTTCTTGTAGTGAGGGGCCCAGAACTGAGTACAGTACTTGAGGCGGGGTCTCACCAGTGCCAAGTACAGGGGGATGATCACTTCCTGAGTCCTGCTCACCACACTATTTCTGATACAGGCCAGGATGCCGTTGGCCTTCTTGGCCACCTGGGCACACTGCCAGCTCATATTCAGCCAGCGGTCCACCAACACCCCCAGGTCCTTTTCTGCCAGGCAGTTTTTGAGCCACTCTGCCCCAAGCCTGTAGCTCTGCATGGCGTTGTTGTGACCCAAGTGCAGGACCCGGCACTTGGCCTTGTTGAACCTCATACCATTGGCCTTGGCCCATCGATCCAGCCTGTCCAGATCCTTCTGTAGAGCCATCCTACTCTCAAGCAGGTCAAAATGCCTGCCTAGCTTAGTGTCATCTGCGAACTTACTGAGGGTGCATCCCCCCATCCAGGTCATTAATAAAGATACTAAATTATTATTAAAATACCTTACTTTCCAAAAGTGGCGATTCTTTGGCCTGTTGCATTTCTAGAAACAAGGGATGAAATCTCTGAATTAGATGTTCTATACTCAGACTTAGGGGAATGACAACTTTGTCAAGGAGACTTTGCTAAGCAGGAAACCACGAGGTACCCTGAATGGGTGTGATTTTCTGAAACTGAGTGTCTCTTTGAAGTAAATAACAGGAGCTCTGAGTGCAGGAAAGAGTGCATGAGAAACCATGTTTTTGAAAGGGAGTGGTATAGGAAAGGGAAGCTTAGGATTGCCCTGTTTTCAAGGGGCCTCTCCCCTCTTTTACCCCTCTCTACCGAGGTCAGATGTTTGAGTTCCACGGGAGGTGGCTGAAAGCTGGTGATGTCCCCTTCTCAGATGTATCCCCGTGACTACAATCAGACACTTATTTTGCCGCTGCTTTCCCAGACTAATGAATTTTGCATTCCTGGCTACGCAGCAGCTAAGCCTTGGGAGAAGGAACAGTAAAGTGCCTCATTCGGATTATTCATGACATGGTAGTAAGGTCACTCTCACGGGTTACAGGAGAGGTGGATTCAGCCCCCTGTAAGATGATGAGGGCTGGGAATGCAAACCTCTCTTTTCTTAGTGAGCACTCAAACCACTTGATTATTAAGCATAAGACAGTGTCACCTTTACCAGATATCTTTCTCAGAAGACGGCTAAAACACTCTGGATCCTGAGCTGATGGAAGCACCTAACATTTTCTATTAATTTTCTACACTCTCAGTGGAAAGATAGACACTTAAAATAGGAGTGGATTGCCCTCTGCATGTCTTCAGAGGCACACGCTCTCTCCACTATGGTAGGCAGATTAACTCATCAGCCCCCTTCTAGGGCCAAACACGTTTTTGTGCATCAATATCTAAATTAATCACCTAAATGGTGTGCACAAGATTATATCCGGGGAAATTAAATCTCTTCAGACGTGCCTACTATGCAAAGAAAGTGACATTTGAACTTATTTTGGCAGAAAAATCTTTGGGGAGTTCTATGCTTAGACATGTGAGCACAGCAGCATCACTTTTGACCCTGGCTAATAGCGAGTTGTTCAAATTTATTTCATTTGGCTCTTGCTAGTTCAGGCATCCCCACACCATACCCAATTGCGTGATGAGCCCGAGAACAGCATTTGTCAACCTGAAACCAAGAACTAAGCATCTAAATCCATACTTAATGTACGCAAGAAGTAATGAGTTATTCAGAGGCAAAGGGCAGGCAGAGCCCCTGTCAACTTAATGAATATTTGGGGTACAAATGACCTCTGAAAATCAGGCCATTTATTTTAGCACCTAAAAAAAGATTCAGATGTTTAATTTTACATATTCAGGTTGGAAAATTTTGGCTAGAGAGTAAATTAATTGCCTAAGGTCACACAGCAAGTCAATGTATAATGAGAAAGTAATAACGAGTGAGGAAATTTTTAATCTCTGTGGATTTATTGAATCCCAAAACTCTTTTTGTAAAACTAAGTCTTCTTGAATATATCTCTGTATTTTTTTTAATTGTGGCTTAACATTCTTATTTAAAATGCATTTTTTTTAAATAAAAACAATATTTTTCTCCATGTTTAACCCTGATTGGTAGTATCCTCTTGTTGCTATGAAAACAAAAGAGTCGGTCAAATCTTCAACAGCAGATATTTTGTTGCATAGGTAGTTAATGAATGAGATATTTGATTACAAAGGGATAAGTAACCTCTCTGTAGCCTGCAATTAACATTTAACTTGATATGACCAATAAGCCAAATGAAGGGAGAATAAACCGAATAAAAAGGAATTTTCTCTCATTAAGGATGCATCACACACATATGCTAACAAAGCACACTGTTGTGATTGGTGATTCTGTTTGCAGATTTGTATAAAGTTAAGCTTTCATCTGGTCAAAAAGAAATAAAAGAACCCACTCGCCCTCTGGAGAAAAAGAACATTTTAAACAATTCAGATTTCAAGTGTGTGAAGATAATTTATAAGAGTCAAGTGCATTATTAGGCAATAATGATATCTCAGGAAGTTAGCCACTCAGTTCCTGTTAAAATCCTCTGAGATTTGAGTGCTTAATTCCCTCACATGCTTTCTAGTTTTAATGAGTTCTTGCTTACACACAGACACAGAGAATGGTATCTGCTATACCTTTTTCATGTAAATATAAGCTAAACCTTTAGAAATATACCCTGATTCAAATACAGAAGATACCTGTCTAAAGCAGTTATGCAATCCAAAGTCAGCTGCACTATGCTTTTTCCTAGTGCACAGAACTTCTCAAAGCTGTTTATCATAAATGTAGCAATAAAGTGGGAATGGTCCTCATGTTAAGGTTTGAGGCTTGGGAAATACAGGTTTCTTTCACTGTTGCCAGTTTCCTTCGTTACCTTGGCCATGTCAATTATATCATGGCATAAAAGAACACACACTTTCTTTAATTGAAAGAGCAATTTGAGTTTGCAAGATTAACTTTTCCTTGGTTTTAAGGTTGATTTTTCCTGCTGTGAATAGAATTCTAAGAGAAAATGAAAACAAACCAAAGCCCAGACTGTTACTTTCATTAAACCCCAGCTGACAGAATTAGGCAAATAAAGAATAATAGCTGTCACAATTTTGTTATCTGGAATTCTGTAAATATATTTTTTCTAGCCAATCTCATTGATCCTTCTCTCTAGTTTTCTTCACTGACTCATCCTTTTCAAAATTTCTTCTTCTTTATTGCAGGACTCCCCAGGGTGGATTCTAGTATTAGGAATTGATTGGAATCACACTGTGGTAAGGCATCAGTTTTATAGACTTGGCCTTCCGTGCAAAGGATATGCAAATGGTCAACACCAATCATTGCCTAAACATTTAAATATTGTATAGACTGAAAAAGAAAATACAAGAACAGCCACTTCTGTTATCTTTCAGGTTCACAATAACTGGGATTTTCATCAAGGTCATGATTCTGTAGAAAGGGTGCAACACTTGGCTAAGCCTCTCTAAATCAGTGAACAATCATAAAATTATTGACCACTGGCACCACTTCAATGTGGCATATGAACCATATATGGCCTTGTGCTGGCTTTCTTTGTAGGAAAAATCTCACCAACCCAGAGGAAAATGAGTGTTCCTTTGTTAGTACACGGTGGTTGCTTTGTTCATAAGCTGAATTTTCTCATTGCAACTGAATGTTCAAGACTGGGTTTACTATGGTTTTATCTGCAAAAGACATGTCTTGTCTCAGAGCTTGTGAAAATGAATATGTGCCCAAATTAGGTATCACCTCTCTGCTGTTCTTTGTTATGAGCCATACTTGTCCTGGTTATCACTCCAAGACATAGCTGTTTGTTTAAGCCACATCAGCCTGTTTGCCTAAATGAAACCGACAGTAATGTTTTCAGGGGGTTTAATGGAATGGATTTTTGCTATAGTTAGTGGACATGGTTTAAAATGAAAATCTGCTGCCTTACAGCAGAGAAGTAAAGAGGGACTGGCATTGGGTAGTAATGCTTAGTTTGTGGGGCTGCTGTGTGGCTTCTTTGAACCTGCCGAAGGTATCCTGTATTTTCTGAACTGAAGACATATTTGACAACTAATAATTCAGCCAGAGTGAGTACGGGGTACAAACTACTATCATTACGGTTATGAACATTATTGCTTACTCTCAGCTTTAAATGTGGGTCATCATTTGTTGAAAGGTACACAGAAATCCTGTGCTTTTCTCTATTCCCATCTTCTATTTCTTTTTAAGCATTAAAATAGTTTTAAGTTTCATCTTTTGAAACCCGTCTTTAACTTTGGGTTGTGTCTGTCAGCAGGGGACTAAGTACAAGATTGGATTTAAATCTTTAAGAGAAATGTATGTCCAGTTCTGGAACTTGCTGCTTATACTGTCCCCAGTCCTTTGTGGTATCCAAAAAAAAAGGATCTAAGGGCAGCCTTCTTTGTCCAAGTAAACATCTGTGTTGAATTTGTCTATGCTGAATTGTGTTTGTAGCACAAATTGTTGTGTCCCATAGGGAGACATAGATATGAAAATTGATTCATTTTACATAAAATATATATATATAGAAAAATTCCATAGGATAAATTTTTCTGTATCTTTAAAATCAATATAAGATCCAAAGGAAATAGATTTATAATTTATTTATAGTAGTAAGTGTTTAGAGAATGTGCGATTAAAATATATTACAATAGAATTTTAATAATATATTCTGCTACTTAAATTTTAACAAAATATAAACAAGCATACACAGGAATCGGTATCAGAAGGCAAAGCACCTTTTATGTCATTGTCAGTAAGACGTTTTACCTTTATTGCTGTTTGGTTATATTTATATAAAATTTGTGCTGTTTAACAAACAAAAGAATAAAAAAGTTTTTTTTCCCCCCTACTTGCTATCACTGCAAACTAAATCTGGAATATTAAAGTGAAGCTACAAGGCTTCTTTTTCTTGTTCATACCTCATCCCTGACAATAAATATTCTGAAGGGCAAAAGCTGTCTTAAATTACGGTATTGGCTTTCTTTAGTTTTATGAATTCTACTTTGGGTTTCTAGTGTAAGCCTATGCCTTCAATGGGGCTACACAGATGTATGTAACCAGGAGCATAATTTGTACACTCAGGCTGAAGAGTGAACCTGCCACAGGAATTTAATGCTGTGGATTGATGCGTTAAAAAAGAATAAAAATCCCTTTCTCAGCGCTCTCTGCTTCTGTAGGACTGTCACCCGTAAAAAGTAAAAGCTAGCTATGTCAGTAAGTGAATACTGAATACACACAGGAAGAGTCAGTGTGCTGAATAAAATAGGGGCATTTTTAGTTGGAGACATTAGAGTTGCAGTTTAGGCTTTCAACTCTACATGGGTCAATAGCAGTAATTAGTTCTGTTCCATTACATTCTTATACTGGTTTGTTCACCATAATACCTGATGCATAATATAAGTACTGCATGGTGGAATTGTGCTGGTGTGTTTTATTTCCTTTTGCCATCATCTGTGCAGCTTAAAAGTACAGCATGCAGTGAGCATCCCATTGTTGTTGCCTTTTTAAAAATCATATTACTATTAAAGGAACATATAGACACATCAAGTCAAGATGCAATTTCAATTAGGCAAGACAAGGTGAAGAAGCATACTTTGTACTCACTGAGGACATTGAGGAGGCTTATAATTGCCCTCAGTTTCTGTGCGGTTTCACAGTTTCAAGCCAGCTTTCAAAAAACTTTGCTTCTCCTTCAGATGAATTTCACCCTCCTTGGGTCCGTGCCGGAAAGACACAGTTCTCAGCTGTTGTCTCCATACCAGAGCTTAGTTAATCTTCTAGCCAGACTGGTTCCAGGTCATTGAGTGCCTGAGAGAGATATGGACTGTGACACTGACCATGATTGAAAACAGAGGCAGCTTTAGGCAGTGAGACAAGCGAGGGTAAATGCAAGCAAATGGAGTTTGCCCACATTCATTGTCAGCAATATAGACTTTACCCACTTCTTGCTGCCTTGCCTGAAAGACAAAACAAACTGGTGAGATTACCCCATTTCACCACAGGCTTTAGGCTTGTTCGACTGGGCAAAAGCCAGAGGCCTCAGTGGAAAACAAATAGCAGCTTCACTGATAAAATTACAAATGAGAAAATTACCACCCTCAACACCCTGCAGCTCCTTTTTTCTCTTCTGTATCTTTCTTCTCTTTTCCTCTGCAAACAGCAGCAGCACCAAAGGCTAGCAACACACTGTGGTTTGCAAAGATCACTGCAAGCTGGCTGCTGCTCCAGCAAAGTGGAATATGCTGCAGGTATGCCGGGCCGGCTGGTTCGTGCTCCAGAATTTACCCAGTTGACATCATGGGGTGGCAATGGCTCTGCTCTGGTTGGGGGGAGGAGGGAACTAGACAGAGTTAAAACATTTCAATGTATGTATGACTTTTTTGTATTGGTTCCCGGCAACACACCAAAAACCTTAATTGTCATGTCACTTTGAATTTAATTTAAAGTTTATTGTTTACCTAGGACTTCAGTATTTAAAAATGTTAAGTGTTTCTCTTCATTTAGGGCGTTGTCAATGTCCCCATCAGTATGTGCTGTACAATATGCCCCTCTCATTCACAAAAGGGCTGTCCTTACTGATTTAAGTAAGTTTCTGTAGGTTCTTCCTCTATTGTTCCAATATTACCTCCTAGAGCTTCTATATTCCTCTATATACAGAAACCAGTTGTCTGTAATTGCAGACATCATAAAAATAATATGGAATCTATAAGAAATCATCCCACTCACACTTGTAAATAATGTGAATCTTACATATGTAAGTGAAGGCATCATTTCTCTTTGCATTTTTGTATCCAAAATTTGCTAACAAATCCTGCTTGCAAAGGCTGACACACTATTTTGTTTTTTTTCCTTTTTTTTGTGTTATGTATATACCATTATAATCTTGTTGAGCTGTAAAATAATCTGACCACAAGTTTATTCCTTTTTTTTTTTTTAAATGGCAATGGTACACTTAAAATGCACAAATAAAACAGTCATTACCTCAAGGAGCTCAAAATTTGCGAAATAAATAATAAATAAGTGGCCTGGTTCTGGCAGGGATGGGGTTAATTTTCACAAGGAGCTGGGATAGGACACAAACAGAAAGGCTGACTAAAACCAGCCAAAGGGGTATTTGATACCATGCGAGTTCATGCTCAGTATGCAACTGGGGAAGGTGGTTGGGGGTGGGCAGGAATCACTGCATGGGAGCAGGCTGGGGTTTTTCCGGGTCCAGTCAGTGAGTGGTGGTACATTAATCATGTTTTGTATAGTCTTTTATCAGTATTATTGCTGTTTTCCCCTTTCCTTTGCTGTTCTGTTAAACTGCCTTTATCTCAACCCACGAGTTTCGCCTTTTTCTTCCAATTCTCCCCCTATCCCGCTGCTGGGGGAGAGTGAGCGAGCAACCATGTGGTTCTTTGTTGCCATCTGGGGCTAAACCATGACAATGAGATAATAATTCTTTTAAAAATTAAATGTCACAGTGGCATAGCAAGGGTAATTACTTGCCATGCTTTAAGGTTTGCCACCTGTACAAAAGAATTGAGTTGCCCATAAATATTTTAGAAGGTAGGAGGTAAGACCATAAGTACTAGTAAGTATTATGCATATACAAAACAGGTCAGAAAGAAGAAGATATAAAGAACCTGTAGGAGACAAAGCGTGAAGGGCCATGGCTGGAGTGAAATGGAACTCAGACTAACCTAAATTAACCATCATACACTTGATGACTGTAAATTATGGAATAGAAGAAGTTAATCACTACTCGACCTCATTGGAAAGAGAAGTATGCCATTCCCTTGCTGTGTAATCTCATCTGGTTTATTACATATAAAATCTAAAGAAGCTTACAGATGGTGTACGTACTGTGTTATTGAAACATATACATGTAAACTGAATGCTGAGACTTAAAAAAAAACAAAACCCACACCAAAAAAAAAAAAAGAATTAGTGCAGAGTTTAAATGACTTACATTTTATCTGAGTACATCTTTCTTTTTTCTCTTAATTTACTTAACTCCAGTCCCATTAGTTTGCATCCCATTGTCACAAAGTGAGAAGGAAGTGAGGAGGTGAAGTTGGGGAACCCAGAGATTTAGACCCAACAATTCATGCGCGGTTTTTCAGGCAACTCGAATCCATCTATATGTGTTCAGCACAGCATCAGCTTCTCTAGGACCTCTGCTATCAACTCACCAAAACCAAGATGGCACAGGTACTGCTGTGCAAGGGCAGTTAGCAGTTGACTGAGACCTTTGTGAGCCTCTAAGGGTCTATGATTCAAATATTTGTCCAGCTGGGTCTCACATGGGACTTATGTAACGACAAGGTCTCCTGTGTGAGTGCCTATACTTTCTGGTTCAACCAACTTGGAAAACAAACACAGAAGTAGCTGTTGGGACAGCTAACTCATCGGTTTCTCTCCATATATTTAACCTTGTCTTCAAGGGCTGACGCAAAATCTTTTAGCTCTGTTTAAAAGTTTTGAGGAATGAAAGTATTACACATTTCTGAGAAGAGTTAAGATACATGCTCCTCTTTCCAAGCACCAGTGAGCCTGTTCAGATTTGCTGCCATGCAGTAGTGAAGCATGCTGCTCTCATGGAATAATAAAAGCTATTTGACAGGCTGCATGTCAGTTAAACACATCATTTTAAACACTTTCTATATTCAGTTTTAATATTGTATCTTTGTGTTATTAAAGGGAAAAAAAACTTTTAGTATTAGCTTTTGTATCACATGAGCAAAATAAATAAAGTAAAAATAATGAATCAGATACAGAGCAACAAGTTCGCACTAAAGGCATTAAAGGATGTACTATTTGATATTATTTAATATTTATACTATTTGATAACAGCTATTTCCTCCACAGGAAATGCAAATAAGGAGACCAATGATAACAGCCACTGCACTACAGGAGAAGGCTTTCAGTACAGTTTATAAATCATATTGTGCTGTTTGGGGAGCCCTAAAGGTACTATATTGAAAGTCTATGATGCATTACAAGCCTTTCAGTTTTATGCATTTAATGTTTCCCCTTGGTCTGCTCTGATGTGGAAAACAGGAAACACAAACTTACACATTTTGAGTGTTCCTATTGTTAAAGGTGCAATTCTACAGTTTTCCTTGTAATGCAGGACAAATATGTTCAATGAAAGTCAGTAAAGTAACAAGCAACCATTCAGCCACTGTGTCAGTGTGTTGGTAGAAGCACACCCACTGTTTGAGAAATATGGTTCTGTCTTGTTGTTTAAGTAGGTCACGTTTCTTGTTTCCTGGACCCTTGTATGTTTTACTGCAGCAAACAAAGATGAAAATAAAAGGATGAGGTGAAAAAAAGCAAACTGAAGTGACTCAGTACAGGATAAAATAATAGAGAAAACCAGAACTAACAAAGAAAGTTTGCTTCATACTGAATTTGTGCCATTTTAAGTGTTAGTTTTTTAACCCATACTATTGGTCTCTTCAAAGGAGTGAAATACTTTATCTTCTTGACAGAACAAATTGAGTGGAAAATTACATAAACCCCTCAGCAGATGTTCTTTCCCACATTGTTTGGGAATTTATCCCCATTACACAGTGCTTCTAAGGTCTATGCCAAGCTGAATGGGGACATTAGCAAACTTGAAGATATGTTTAGGTGAGCAGTATGCAAATATTCTCTTACCACCTCCTTCTTATTTTTCAGTGCCAGTCAACTTCACCATGGTCATGATACGTTTCTATATAAAGAATATCTCTGTGTAGGTGCTAGACATAGTATATCTCCATTGCAAATCCAATAAATGAGAATCTGTTTTTTTTCACCAAAGCAAAAGCCAAAGTCCAGACCTCTATAAATTCAGTTTGCTATAATGAATGGGTCTTGGAGTCAAAGCTGTCAGGCAACAAACAACAGGAAAAAATAAACCAATTCCAGTTCCTACTGCCTGCAAAATATCTATAGCCGTATAGCATACTAATCTCTGCAAATCAGTTGGCATTTTCAAAATTATAATGCACACCAGTGAGTTAAGCATCTGTATAACAATAAGATTTGTCATCCATCATTCAGGGAACAGCATAAGGCAACTTACTTTCATCTACTGCCAAGTGACATCTATCTAGATTGTCTGCTTGTCCATCCGACACTGTTGCAATCTTTGATCCGTTCCTTTTTTTTATTTATTCTTATTTTTTAATGCTCTGGTAAGGTATCCATGAGGTTTGTGAATGAAAACAATACATGATATAACCAATGCACAATGAAAATCTATTCAGTAAATATCCATTAACCCTGTTTGTTCATTAGCAAATGTAGTGAATTTCACCAGTGAAAGTCCCAGGAGAATAGCAAGAGAGATTTATAACCCAAGCCCAAGAAGATACATCTGCAGCTGAGAAGTGCATGAAGAGATGCACAGTAATCTGGGGATAAATCAACAATCCCATGCTCTGGGGCGCATCCACAAAGAAATTAGAGACTACCTGCAGAGAAAAATACCTCAACTGTTCTCCCTGTACTTCCTTGCCCCTAAAAATTCATCATGAATTGAGACAGCAAAAGAAAGAGACTGAAAAACTGCAACAAGAGATGAATGGTGGTGGAAGTTTTCTCCACTGGGATTAATTAGTCTTCCTTGGCCAAGGAAGAATGGCATAAAGCAGATTCATTGGATCTGAGAATCGGACAGAACCTGATGTTTTGAAATAGAAGCAGTAATTTACACAGGAGAATAGTCAGGAGAAACATGAATTCCTTCTACAACAGATAAATGTTGTTCGTGTTGTTTCCAGCAACAGACCTAAAGGAGATAATTTTGGAAGTGAAACATTACTGCACTGATTGGTGGCTACTCTGAAATGATGCCTGGAATACTTTCTTGATGAGGTGACCAGCAACATTGGTGCAAAAAACAATAACACCATTACATAAAAAGGACATTATCAGTAGTATAAGTATAAATCCACGGAAGAAGAAATAATTTTTTACTTGATTAATTGTAAGAAAGAATATTTATCATGATTGTAATATTATATTATTAGAGAGAAACACAGAAGATATATACCATGTTAAAAGGGACAGTAAGAGCAAATATATTAGTCATTACATTCTCAGACATCACTGTGGCTATTGATCTAACTTTTATCAGCATAACTGTATGGGTGGTTATTCTCTGGTAGAGGCTAGTTAAAGGGAGATGTGTTAATAAAGGTCTGTTATTCACACCATGGTTGCAAAGAGTTAATCCATCAGTGGTGGATCTGATGTAAGTTTTCCATTTTCCCTTCCCTCTCCCTCAGCCGCTCAACCCCTGAAGATCACAGGCCCCTCTTTTGCTCTAACTCAACCAAGAGGCCAGCTGCCTCCCTGGGAAACACTGCCGGAGGCTGATGAAACAAACACTTAACAGTCACAGATCCAGTTAAAATGGGACATATGAATACTGTCAAAACATTTTTAACAGTCATATACTCAAAGAAATATCTTACAACGTGCCATCTGCAGGTCCTAAACTGTTACCAAAACAGGCCTCTAGCTTAAGACAAAGAAGGTTTAAGAGAATAAGGAGGAAATAGTTAGCTTTTGCTATGATCTCCCCTGTCCACAAAGCTAAAGAAGCCAAAAACTTCTCTTTGAAAAACTGTGGTAGAGGTTAACTAACATCTCACATGCAACTTCATTAACAGAATAGCAACTGTTGACAGATAAATTCAGATGACACAGCTCTCTTTTTGTGAGCAGAAGATAATTAGTAAGTGTCTTCTTTTTATGGCCTTCGTATTAGGACAAGTACAAGCTGTAAAATTTTCAAAAACATCGAAGTCCTGAGTTCAAATGCAAAAGCATTTATGATATTTCTTCACTTTGTGTGGCAAAATCTAGTTAACTTGATTGCTAAATTTCTTTCCTATTTGTGTTGGGTGCACAAAAGCACTTGTGCTGAAGACTCCTTTAGCTTTCCTAATACAGTTGTTTGTCTTCCTCACTCCAAGCTGAACAGCCAGTTGAGTTTGATACTAGGGTCAGCATAAAACATACGGAAATTCTTAGACTCTTGAGAGACAACGGAGAGCATGCCAAGAGATGCCTGCAGTAATGGATAAGACATGTCACAGGAACAGTATGTCATACATCCTGGTATGCTAAGACATGCAGAAGGTAGCAGAATTCTTTAGCCAGCTTTCATTGTTATAAGTCATTTCTGGAAGTTTTCCAATGACTGTTAAATATAAGAAGATAACCTCACTGGTGATTCCCTGATCCCTCGACCAGTGACCTAGACATTAAGCTATATGGATGTGCTGCAGCCTTTGTCTGGCCCACTGAGAACAACTTCTGAGAGAGTAGATTGTTTCTCCAATGGTAATTTAAAGGTTACTGTTTAAGAATTTCAGATACCAGTTTAGCAGTCTAAGTAGGGAATTAGGCTGGATTTCCACACTGAAATAATTTTATGGATTTTAACTCGAAGTACCTTACTGAATTGTTTGAAGTATGAGACAAGTTCTGTAAGGAGAGTTTATATTTTTCTATCCTATGGTATTGTGTTTTTCAGCTTGGCAGTGGAAAGAATGAGGTAAATGCCAAGAATCTTATGACTGAAAGAAAAGAAGTATTTGACTTTGGCCTGAAGCCTTCATCCCTGCTGCAACACAGAATTTCTGCTAAAAATAAAACCAAAAAATCTGAGCCTAGACTGCACTAAATAAAATGTATACATGTTAACATTATACAGTTCCGGAAATAAAAGTCATAAAAGTAATTATTACCCAAATTCTATGTATTAGATACTCAAATGGTAGAACTTAGCTCTACTTTCTTCCAAGGGGATGCCAGATTTTACCACGTGAATCTGAATGTCTGCTCACTCTTTCTTTTTTCTTTTTTTTTAAACTAGATCTTAGTCTAGCCAAAGGACAGAGGGAGAGCTGACTGTAATGTAGAAATACTCATACTGGATGAGGTTCTCAAAACATTTTGTCCTACTTTAAATACATTTAGATCTCTACAGAGCCTAAATCTGGCAAAACCAAAATTCTTTGAAAATGGACTCCAGGTAATATAGGGGTGTTTTGAGAATTTTACTTACTCTAGTCAACGTATGTTCCCTACCTGTTCTGTAATAAGCAGCCATTTTTTTTTGGTCTGCTTTAATATTCAGCATCCCTGAGGCTAGAAGATTATATACAAACAATGTTAATAGCATAATTTCTCTCCATATTTCCAACACAGCCTGTCAATAAATCAGGTTTAAATAAATCCCAGTCCTGCAAGATATGACAATGTTTGTGGTCTCTCCAGTTACATTTTGGATATTTATTATAAAATTTGTGTAGTGCGCAGCATTGGAAATGAGTTTTGGTAGGGAAAAAGAAACAAAAATTCTATCTTCTATAAGCTGGGACAAATTCATAGTTCAACAAACTTTAGTATGGAGCCGATAGAGATAAGAACTCAAATTCAGTAGTATAATTTTTCAGATATGGTCCAGGTGATGCACATCCCTGCATGGCTTCAGTTTTACCTACAGTGAATACTACATGAACAACCTACGCATTATTTGCAAGGCTTTCCCCTTCCTCTCTACCTTATCTGCTTCTGTACAGTAGCACCCTTAAAAACATCCTTTGACAGCTAATTGTTTGAACCCACTTTAGGCCTCTGTGTAATAAAAAGCAATAGCATCCTGTGGGACATTTGTTTTATCAGCAGCCCTTTAGCTAACACTCAGAATAAAATCCTCCACTGACTCTCCGTTGCAATTGTGAGATTTTTTTCCAGGCACTGATAGAGGAATAGAAACATTTCTGGTCAATACAGTGGCTCGTTTTCTAGCAGTGCTACAGCTGCTGCAACTTGCTTAGTTTTGGAGCTCATGCTGAGGCCAGTGACAGACACTTAGTTTAATCCTTCATCCAATAGCCACATCTTTAAATATCATATCCCCCTGTATCCAAACAGTAACCTTGGACCGTTTTTCTGAAACCTCCAAAGAGGAACTTACTTTTATAATCTGCCTTCAGCTGTGGGAGCGGATACTCCAAAATTACAAAGCTGAACTCACCATTAATTTATTTTATGGTTTTCAGTAAACTATTTAACTTTCCTGTCTTAGACAGCTGTCTCTTTGGAAGATATTTTTTAGCAGCTGACCAGTATGTTGCAGAAGAAGAAAAATGTTGTTTTATTATGTCAATCAACTTTGATGGCTGAACTGCTGGAAGGATAACTGCAATCCAGTTGCTGTGTCCTGCACTGTAACATCTTTGACCACTACTGCTAGATTGAAAAATTTACATTACAGAACTGCTGCTATAGCCCTACTAGTGTTGCGGTGAGCATAGATATTGCTGCTGAATGTCTGAGATAACCAACCTGTGTAGTCGATAGCAGTGTATATTAGCTCTTTCAGGACACAGTTCATGATACCCTGAAGTAGGTGTCTGAAACAGGGAAGATAAATTATACCTCCGTTGAGTCTGCAGAGAGTCCAGGCTGATTAGTTCAAATGTTGACGTTTCTATTGTAGCTTCACAAAGATAGCAGAGAGCAGCCACACTAGAGGAATGCCAGTACAGGAGTAGTTATGTACAGTACAGGAGTTAGTTATCTCCAATGTAATCCAAGCATGCAGAATTATCTTCTGTTTATACAGTTTTATCTACATCATGAATGTTAGTGTAGCCATTTAACCTGGAAAACACATTTTTACACCCCACTTGTCATAACTATCCTAGTAAACATTTAAGTGATATTTGGCCTGGTTTCCTTGCGAGATGCAATCAAAATGGGTATTTGGAAAAAAAAAGAGCAACACTTTTTAGGGAGTTTCAAAATGAGCATATTCTTAGGGTCAGGGTAGACAAAAATATATTAGCTTGCCAAAAAAAGGACAGGTTTCTTTGGTTTATAAAGTTACCAATTACTTGTTGAACTATAACTAAATATAATAGTAACAACAACAACAATAAAATATGTAAAGGGAAAAAAATGCAATCAGTGAATAGCCATTTGCCAGTCACGTCATTCTAGGATATAGTCAGTCGATATACAAGCACTTATATTTTCCATAGTCAGGCATGCCACTTTGCCCAAAACTGTCAAAATCTACTTCAGCTATTACTAGCTTTTTCTACTTCCACCGTTTTATAAGACTCTTCATCTCCTGTCTACAGGAGATAAACCCAAGCTAAGGATATGACATTTACATTCATATTTCATTGATTGTAGCGGCTGGGTACACTTTGGGAGCATACAGAATTAGAAAAGATTCCTACCAACTTCAGGTTTACCTACACCAGAATGTTTCAAAAATCAGTTACTGAGGTCTGGCTTTCATACCGGACTGAAAACCCAAGTAAAATAATTTACTAGGAAGGCTATTCTATTTCAATTCTGCTGCTAAAGTCATGGGAACTGCTGTATTGAATCAGAGCAGCTGTTCCTCCAATCCAAGAACAGCTCTAACTGTAAGTAATGCCAGTTTCTTCAAATAAAGTTTCAAAAACACTGTAGTGAGCTCCTATTTAATTATCTGGCTGATGAATGGCTCCTATTCCCTCCTCTTTAAATCTCTGTTTATGCCTGAAGCACAAAATATTTCAATGTTTTCCAAAAGAGTTGTTTTATTTTTTAACACTTTTCACTATAAAGCTATATGTGTTTGTTGCCCATATACATATCTAAAACCTTTTAAGGATTCACCTGTGACTGTGAGTTCCATAAATAATATTTTTTTTTTTTTTCCAAAATACACATTTTGGTCCATTCTGACTTTTCTACCTTGCTGTATCATTGATTATCATTTGTTCTTGTACTCTGAGGAAAGGCAGACAGAATTTTACAAAATAGCTCTTAGTATGCCACAAAACTTCTTTGTCCCAGTCTTATTTAAACTACATACTTTATACTTATTTACACTTCCCAGACACTCAATTTTAACCAGATCCAGAAGGAGAACTTCCAGAAATTGTCATTAGTTTGGAAGAGTTTTCCACTAAGTTCACGGAAAAGTAAAAGTAGTGAATTTGAAGGAAAACATGAGTTATCTTTTATCTGGATGTATTAGGTAAGAAATAGGTAGAAATTTGAAAGTGGAAAAAAAAAAAGAGTTAATAAGGGACAGGTAATACTAAAAGTATACTGATGTGGTGAGCTCTAGTCCTTCTGCCCCCAATGTCAGATTCTGTCCTTCTCTTTTGAAGAAGGAGAAGGTGGGGAGAAGGAAACATTTGTTTTCTTGCTTAATCCAGGAAGTCACAGGGGAATTCTCTTTCGGGAGCAGCTATGGTAAGGGATGTGGTCCTTCTATAGAAATTACAGAGACAGCAATATTCTCTTCTTTCCCTTTACCTCTAGGACTGTATGTCTGGATGTATTGGCAGACTCTGTCCATCTTTTCTTTCTACCTCAAACAAAGTACGTTGGCTTCAATTTGTTGGAAATAGTGAAATAAAAAGACAATATAGTTTGAACTTCTTAGGAGCACAAAAGTTTCCAACCTTCCACACACGTAGGCAAATACCACATACTAAATTTCACTTGACAGCTGTTGTGTCTTGCTCAGTGAGGACAGTTGGCTCTGGAATATATCCTTACACTCCTTCACAGAGAGACACACTCATGCTGCTGCACCAAGAGTCAGTGCCACCCCTCACATTATGGTTAGTGGGATTGTGCTTGAGCTCAGTGAGAGGTAGGAATTACTAGCCTGGATATTTCACAATTGTGACAGTGTTATTGTTTGGACCCTTAGCACAAGTAAACTGAACTTGTGAAATGTATTATTTCAACATATTCAACTTTCCTAAGAAATGTTTCAAGGTAACTCAACAGGAAACAGGGTTTTCTCAAGATTTCTGTGACAGGGGGCTGTGGGAATTATCATCCTCAGGGGCATGTTCTCTAGTGCATGGAGCCTTAAAACTTGTGATAAAAATGTTGCACTTCACTGAAGTGGGAACAGTGTCCAAAGGAGTCCATTGCAAAACAGAGCACAGTGACATGAGCTGCACTTTCCATAAGCCCTTACACAAATAAGTCATTAACTAGAAATTAAACATTTTGCAGGAATTGGAAATTGAATAGTAGACTACTGAATGTAATGGAATAACTTCATTTATATTTTCCCCAAAGGAAACATTTTTATTTTTATTTTTATTAACCCTTTCAGAAATGTTGGTATTTCAACACTTGCATTTTTCATGAAAAATCCTTTTCAGAGGAAATTCTTCATAAAGATTTTCTGGTTATGTTTGATTCTATAGGATCTGTATATTTTCCTTTACTTTAGGCTTCACTAAAATGATTCAACTTTCATAAAACTCTTCTGAGGAAAGGAATTTAATTTTTAAAAAATTCATTTTTGTCCAACAGACTCAAATCCCAGGACTGTGGAAACAGCGATAATCCTGGCAGTGCATATTACTCTGTCAGTGTGTTTCTAAAGCTATAGGTCCAGAATGCAGAACCCTGACTGCACAGCTGTGTACTGCAGTCAGGGCAAAACCAAGGGCTGAAACAGCTGTGACAGCAGAAATGTCTACTGTTCCTACAGCACCTACACTTAGACCAGCAGCACAGCACGTGGTATGGTTTTATTCTATTTATATAAGGGCAGATTTAGCTGATACAGATACATCCACATGGAAGCCTTTTGTCAGTGTAGTACTGAGGTAGATAAAGCATTGCTACCGTAGACATAAGCCTAGATTGTATGAGCTGCATTCAAATGAAAAAAGTCTTGGGGAAAAAGGACTGAGCTACTAAATCACTCTCAGGCAGTTGTGAACGGTGATCATGGGGCCTGCAGGAACCAGGCTGATCTGTAGAGGAAGGTACAAAAGACTGGGGTCCAGAGACAGCAGAGGAGAAGGAAAAGGCACTGCCTCCAGAGCCAAGCACAGTCTTTGTGTCTTAAAGAGGTGGAGCTGCAACGGTGAGTGAAACCTGATAAACTGTTCTTAGGTAAATGGTTTTGGACCTCACTGCGATTTCAGTAGCTGGTTTTAGCAAAATGGAGCTAGTTACTTGAAACTCAACCCTGTATGAAAACCGAAGTCGCTTTGTAAAGCTATAGCTGCTTCAAAGTTTGCCAGGTTACAGTGCTTTCCCACCCTGTCATAGGTTATTCCACTGCAGAAAAACCAACACAAAATGTCCTGTAAATCCTCTGTCCTGATCTACCCTCACTCTGAATGGTCTTAGTTGGCAGAAGGGCCACCAAGGCAGAGCATAAATCACAGACAGGCACAGGCTTATTAGGTCATCTGAGAAAACTTTATGATTTCTAATTGCAGTACCTAGTCCTGTGAATATCTCTGGGACTTCAGACAATATACGTTAGAGGGAAGGGAGGTTTGCTTTTGTACTCACTGTCATGTACACCATGCATTTAGCAACGTTTGTAAAGCTACCTGATATCAGTTAGAAAAATTTGGATAATTTAGCCTTCAGAGCCATGGGCGCCATAATATCCCCATCCTCTGGTATGGCATGCAGCTATAACAGAGTGTCCTCCTCTCCTCCCTGTTAGAAGTAGAACTGCATCCACCCTTGACCTGACTGACTACTACAAATGTCTTAAAACTACCTCCGTTTCCCATACATGTATTTTCTGGATGTGTGCTGAGTGTCTTCCAGACATGGACCTCCTCATATTTCAAAAGGGTGCTGGAAGACACACATCTTTCACAAAGCTTGCTGAGAAATAACAACATAGGAATTGTTGCTACTGCGTATAGCTGTCATGTCTGTGAAACAGCTGGACCTTCTGGCATCCTGGTTCTCCTTTTCTGGACAGACGGGGTGCCAGAAGGTAAGGGGAACTGTCAGATGCAGGGAAGCAGGACTAATCAGTAGCAACTAAGCCTTAGACCCTGTGTCCTTCATACAGTGACACAGAGTGGTCAAAGCAATGTTCTGTTCTGGGAGGATGGAAGGTTTTGTGAATGTTGCAGAGATCAAAAGTCATTATCAGGAATATGTTTTCTCATGCAGTAGTTAAAAAAGTATATCTTGATATCTAACCTTACTGATTTTGACTCACTTGGTAGTGGTGAAGGAACAAATGATACAGATGTTAACGTCCTTGTTTTCTTTTACCAGGACTGATTAGGAGAGGAACTACCCATTTGTTTTTTAACTGCCATCGTTCTACTCAGGGGCAATATAAACACCTAAGTGGAATGTCATGACTGAAGGAGAATTAAGCATGCTAATCTGCTCTCCATTCCAGCCATTAATATACTATATATCCTGTCTTCACTTCACTTTCATATTCATTACTTCTTTAATGAAAAAAAAAAGATATTTTAATGGTCAAAAAAATCTTAATGATTAATGGTACATCAGTTAATGACATTTTAAAAGTATTTCAGGCTGGAAATGTGACACTACAATCATTAAAAATCAGATTCAATTTCCAAAGGTCCTAATCTTAAACTTTATACTGCTGGCAGAAACATAAAATGATATCCCGTAAGCTCGGGTGCTTCTGTATGATGGAAAAGCTCAGGAGTTTTGTGAGCGCTGCCAGAAAATAATGTGTTCTCGGAAATTCTGGAAACTGAGCAGTAAGATAACTGATGAGGATATGACAGAGCAAATGAACAAATTGTTCGGTATAGAGGAATTCTCAATCCAGAGAGATCTTTTTCTCTGAGAATCGTTTGGGGTCCAAGAGCAGCATAATGGCTCCAAATGGATAAAAACAACAGTAAATCCCGTTCTCATGCATTATGCATGAGCTCTCGCTATTGGAGTTTACACCACCATCTGGTGTTTAATTATTCCCACTTTACACCACACGGTGGTGTGAATCTAATGAAATGAATATGTACATTATAATAATTTGGTGCATAGATTCTGGTTCGCTAATTATTAGGTGTCAGGCATCCTTTTTCTAAAGCTGAGAGTTGAAATACATTCTAAAAAGTAAATGTTTCTGTAGGCTCTCACTGGCAAATACAATGACAATTAATTGTTCCATTCTCTAAAGATCCATTCTTCCTATATGGCTGGTTGATTTTCTCTAACATCTGTATGACATAAATTAATTATACAGTAGTGTCAGAATTGTGATTCTCATACGCTGTCGGTAATGTTATAAAGGACCTTTTCTAGAATGTTTGTAGTTTAAAAAAAATAAATATATGTATATAGGTGTTGAAGGACTCTCTTCTTGTCTCCCTTGCAGATACAGTGGCTGTCACTATATGCACAAAGTTTTTTTATGTATCCAGGGTATTATTTTTTCACATTATCACCTGTAGGCCATTAGATTTCAATCTGTCATCAGTGTATCTGAAACCGATATCCTGTGTTATTAAATTAGTTTGGATGGTAGTTTCTACCTGGCAATAAGCCATACTGTGAAGAGTGAGACTCTTCAGCAAATGTTGTGTTCCCAGTGCTCCCAGAAAAGATGCTGAAAACTGACTGTGACATTAACAAATTATACTGTCCACATTTTTTTCTGGGAGCAAAAGTATTTATAAGTTAAGATGCAATGTATGGAGAGCCAATAGGAAGACAAAAAGAAGAATTAGGAACCATACTATTCAGGTAGTTTTCAATGAAGACTAAGAGCTCAGTTTCATATTATCTTGACAATTCAAACCAGCCAACCTTTTTTCTTTTCTTCTTCTCTTCATGAAAACTTTGATAGCGCGTATTAATTGGCAATCGATGCTTGTTAGAAAATGAAGAAAACATCATGATTCAGAAGAGCATTTTTCACTCTCCAACAAGAAACAAAAAGTCCTTGTTAAACTTTTCATTCATTGTTATGTGTGTTTTAATCAGCAGGGTTTTCAAATTAGTATGTAGTTTTGAGTGGTATGGAGAAACCTATAGTTTATAGCAGACATTGCAGAAAGAGTATGTATTATAAAAGCAAAAAACATTGTTTTGAAATTAATATACTTATTCATATCATCAAGGGAATTTTTTCACTAGATCAGCTTTCAAATTGTTATAAATACAGCTGAAGTAAAACCTCTAAATTCAGTGGTCACCAAATCAGAATAACAAAAATATTATTAGTTACAGTATAACAATTAAGCAAGCATTCTATCATTTTTCATTTTGTTGAAAAAAAAACCCCATATGCCATTATATTGCCCATTTTTCAATGATCATCCATCATTTGAATATTACAAAAGCTAAACAAATCCAGACATAAGACAATTCTCTCTTCAACTGGTGGGTGACAAAAAGTGATGTTTATAAAAATAATTTTCCAATACAGACTTTCACTTTTCATATGTTAAACTGTGACAGAAAGCATTCGTATAGACCAGTGTTTGTCCTGGAAATAAGTCTCACTTCTTTTTTTAGAGAAAACTAAGTAAGAAATAATCAAGAAGTCTAACAATGTCCACCAGTTCTTTTGATGCAGAGTATGTTGTTTTCCAACTTTTGCTCATCAGTGAGTAGAAGTATTCCATACCCTCTGGTCTTGGAGTAAAGGGATGTTGTGAGATTTATACCAGCTCCCTGGGCTAGTAGGGAACGTCAAAAAGTGCAGGTCATGTTTCTAGTACTTGAAGAAATTAGGAAAAGGACTGCATGAGGTTAAATTTAGTATTGTCTCATCAGCATTCAGCACCACTGTTACACCATGAAGGAGAAAAAATAACAGAGAAACATGAGAAGAGGAATAGATAAAAGGCAAGCACTGAGAGGAAAAACATGTTGTTTCTTAATTGAGCTGGAAAGAAAGAAGGGGAGGAGGGGAAAATGTTGCTTGCAGCTCTTTTTTGATGAGAAACCTTTTTGTGCCCATGACTATGTAGGTTAAAAATGTAGTGCTGCCTCTAACAGACAGTCGCATTGTAATTCTTATGTGGTAAATCAATGGTGAAAATTCAGGAAGAAAATAAGAGAAGGAAGGGAGGAAAAAATATAATTCAGCAACGTGAATATTTGTAATTTGTATGGGGTCAACCCATCTGAATTAAGGCATCATTGTAACTCCTTTGAAGTCATTGAAGCTATGCAAGTTTACATTAGCTGAGATTTTCACTCCCTTCTTAGAATCATAGAATCATAGAATCGTTAAGGTTGGAAGGGATCTTTAAGATCATCGAGTCCAACCGTTAACCTAACCTGACAAAACCACTTCTAAACCATATCCCCAAGTACTACGTCTACCCTTTTTTTAAACACCTCCAGGGCTGGCAAATCCACCACCTCCCTGGGCAGCCTATTCCAATG